>OZ018318.1:98463356-98825440 GCA_963969495.1 Ceratothoa steindachneri
ACAGCATGGAGTTTGCCTGGGGCAATTGCTGATCGACTTACCTCGCGCAGACTCTCTCATCTTCCATAGATTATCTTTCCTTCCCTTGTGTGAAATTTTGCTTACCCACTATTTCCGATCTTACCGTAATACACTCCCTTTTCTTTCTTAGATCTTTAATAGTGCTGCTGGACATTTCTTTGACCGTATCCCAGTAAAAATTTTGGTAGCCACCAATATCCACTTTCTCGATCATTCCACTATCTTAGTCCATCTATCGGTAAAAAGAGGTGGTAGTTTAGCAAGCAGCCTGGGCTGTCTATATCGTCGACACCGCCTGCTCACATAATTTGCAAGGCTTTCTTGCGGTCGATGAGGCCCGTGTAGCCTTCCTAAATTTTCTAATATTCATCCTACCTTTAAGTATCTGCCTACTCCTCTATCCCCTAGTCTTGCAGCGCAGTTCATCCTCGGCCGGTACCAGTGTTGGCCTCGTGGTTGTAGTGAATCAGTTTGCGCTAAGGAGCGTGCTACTCGCCTAAACTGCTACGCCCATCTTTTCCAACATAATGCCCAAATGAAACCTACCCAAACTGTACTCCGTCACTGTCTCATAGAGGCCCGGGGTTTCTATTGAAAGGTATATGTGTCAAAAAATCTCAAGCTACTTTTTTTATAATAACGTTTGGCGCCGAGTCCGCGGCGTGGCAAGTAATCTCGCCTCCTCGTCTTCACCTGTGCTCAGAGATTGTGATTCGCTATTGTTTGAAGAAGAAGTGGTTGCCTTCAACTATATTCCTCGACCTTGCTTCAATCTAAAAAACATCAGAGAAATGATTCTCGACCCTTTCCCACTTACAAGAGACAAGGATTACAATAACTTCCTCTCTATAGAAGACTCGCCACACGCCGTTTTCTTAAGTCGAGCTACTGTTCCTGGCCGTGAGGAAATCACGTGCTGCATTTTTCCAAACATACACGTATTGGCGCTTCACATCCTTCTAAATCTAAAAAATTGATAGGGATTGAGGTTAGTTTCCTCTTTGGCTGTTGGAAGTCTATCGTATTGACTATCGTAAAGTTAGACTCCAATCCCTCCAACGTCTCATTTTACCCTCCATGGCCATGACTTGCTGTATATGCAAGATCATCAAGAGATTAGTGGCCTCGCGCCTCTGGGTTCATGTCGAATCATGTTCCCTTTATCCTGACTGCCAAGCTGGGTTCCGACAATTTCACATTGTTCTCGACCCCTTTCTCCGCGTTCGTCACGACATCCAAGGGTAATTCTCTCGACGTTGTGTCACGCTGGCTTCATAGCATTGTAATCCCAAAGGTAAGGTCTCCAAAGCACTGGGGACACAGGGAAACTGTTCATTCGGCTGTCGGCAGCACTGTTGTATTTGTTGCCCATGCCCCTGCGTGCGCCTTGCTGCTACCTTCAGTATTGGTTTGGCAGCCGTTTGTGATGGAGCTGTCGATTAACGCTACGGCCAATAGAGAAGTTCGCGCAGTTATTCTGCTTTTAAACGTAAAAGGCATTAAACCGATTTGAATTCATCGCCAATTAACGGAAGTGAATGGCGAGTTGTGCATGGATGTCCTAAACGTCCGCAAGTGGTGTAGTGAGTTTGAAGTTGGTCATACTGAAATTCACTACGAAAAATAACGAGACAGTCACGAAGGTTGGGGAAATCCTTCATGAAAATTAGCTGATCATTTTGATTCCTGGAGTTTCCCGAAAAAACATTCATAGGGTTATGACGGAAAAGTTGCAATATCGGAAGGTGTGCACAAGATGGGTCCCGCAGTTCTCACAGAAGAGCACCAACGGCAACAAATTGACTTTTCCCGTGAATATCTTTGCCGCTATGCAGACGAAAATGGCAGCCTTTTGGATTCGATTGTCACGGATGACGAAAACTGGAGTTCTACTTCACACCTGAAACCAAACAATAATCACGTGAGTGACGGCATTCCTCTTCACCCAAGCCGCAAAAATTCAAACAAACACATTCTGCCGGTAAAGTCATGGCAACTGTTTTTAGGAATCGAAAGGGATATTGTTGGTCGACTTCAGGGCTTCGAGTACCACGATAAATCCTGACGGGTACTGTCAGACGAGCCCTTTAAAATCGTAAAAGAGGAATTTTTAGCAAATGCGTAAGCATTCCCCACGACAACGCTACCCCCACCTCCAGCTCCCCCATCTGCAACAGCTCGGATAAGACATCATCAACCACCCACCTTATTGTCCAGACTTGGTAGCCAGTGACTACTACCTGTTCCCTAGATTGAAAGAACCTTTGGCCGAAACGCGCTTCAACAATGATGACTGGGTGAAAGATGAGGTTCAATGCTTCCTCAACGACATAGTGGTGAGTTGGTATGACATGGGTATACAAAAACTGCCGAAGCGCCTACAAAGTGCACCGACCGAAATGGCGATTATGTAGAAAAATAAATAAATGTTCGAACTTTAAAATGATGTAAACATTATATTGAGAATGAACGTTTTTGTGATTTCTAAATATTTTGGAGACCTGACATTTGAGATAACCTCTTATTTCAAATCTACCAACCTATGAACCTACTTGCCACTTCACTACCATCTTCAGTCTTCATTCTCTAGGACTTATTTGATTTCTGGTCACCTTCATATCGCAATCCCTGCGCGATAGTGCATTTTATGTCCGAGTATGTAATTTCTAGGGTCCTACTCTAGACTCTTTCCACAGGATGAACGCGGTCCCCCGGGCTCACGTCTAAGCTGCTCCTCATCCCCTCCTGATGAGCATGGTAATCTCCTCCTTTCCCATTTCCATCAGTAGTTCAATCTAGCTTGACGACCTAGTGATCTACTAGTGTGATAGATCTCTTCTCATATTCGCAAAGCAGTTCTAATATGTCATTACTTTGGAAGTTGATTGGGCTAACTCGAAGAAATTCCCTTTCTTTCCTCACAAATCTTCCTTCGTTCTTTTCCACCCCTACCGCTACTAACATATTGGCGTCCAATCGTTGTTTATTTATGAGCTTCACATACCTAATAAGCAGTCTTTTACATCTTTGCCGCGCCAGGGTGAACTGTATGCCTCCCCATCATCTTCAACCTGCATGTGTCTTGACCCAATTTTAAATCGGTCTTCGTTTGCCCTGAGATGCTTTGGTCACCTCCCCTTCCCTAGTGATCAACATTCACTTGAGTGTATTGTTCCTCCCTTACTGATTATACAGGCTTTCCTGTCCGAGAAGAGATTATTCCACTTTTGGCGGATGCTCACATCAATACTTTTCCCGAGGGTGTCTGGTGCGCCCTTTATTGTGGATAAATGACACCAACAAAGGAAGGTGGCGCTGCTTTTCTCCCGACTAATGTTACTTCTGCACCCTATTTGTTAGATTACTTTCGCGGTTACCCTTCCATGGATTCTGACCATCGCACGAGTCTGAATCCATATTTTACAAATTGGCAAGTCTCTGGAGCTGGATAAGGTCCTCACGTCAGTGTTCCTTAGCAATTTGACCACCTTCTCCAAAGCTCTTCTGCTACGATCGTAGATGACAAGGGGCATGGTTGCTTCTCTTTCTTCCGCATTTCTCCCTAGTGTTATTTATACTGGACATAATTTTATGCTATTCCGGAGGCGCTAGGTATCGCATACCTACTCTTTTTCACCGAATTCGTTTTATTCACGGATATTAGAAGTGCGATCGCTGCCCTATCATACACTTTCAGTCTCACCTTCTGCTCGTGAGATCTGACATCTATCACACAAATTGTCGTTGTCATCCGGTAAATTCCATGCCTTCTTCTTGATGCCCTTCCACATATGAGTGCTTACTAACAAATCAGCTGAAGACCCCGCTCTCGTGCCACGCATTTACTACCTTCCTATTCACCCATTTTCATCAATTTGTAAAGAAGACCCTTAATTCTCACAGGCTTGCTCCCTAGCGAACTTCTCCTCTCATCAAATTCATCTGTATCACGCTCCTTTTCGGCTCTTTGGCATCACTCTTCTACCCCTCGTTTTATAAGGAGGGGGTACTGGCCCGCCTCCGTCTGAAACATGATTGGTTGAGGTTGGGATAACTTAGTCCCTGTGATTTGCCCCCACTCCCCCCTTTGCTACTACTGTCATACTAGAGTGACTGTGTTCATTGTACTCTTACAGTGCCCCCTGTATTTTTTCCCACGTGTCCTTTTACGTCTCATCCAATCCGAAGGCCTCCAATTCTTGACAAATAGACATATTTTCCTTGTTGATTGCCACTCGTATATTTCCTCTGATATTTTCTCAATTATGAGCAACTGTTTGAAATCTCTCACTCGCATTTCGAGATATCGAGATACATTCCCACGTTGTAAACCTTGTCTTTTAGACAGGTCTTGTAGCCCCTATTGCCCTTTTGTGTGACATTTTCTATGTATAAAGATGTTTGCGCATTTTATCAGGCTGTCATCAAGATTAATTGGAGTGCAGGAGCCTTTACCTCTAGGGTTTTATAATCTGAAATCGCATGAAAGAAATATTTTTAACAACCTCTGGCATTACGAAAATTAAACATTTTTATACATTTGTCGAAATGCTTTATACTTATATTAGGAATCTATTCATATTCTTTTATTCATAAAGCATATAATATTTTTATATATTCAATACTAATGTAGTGTTATAACAGAATGTAGCAAAAAACGTCGAATGAATATATAATATAATCATCTTTAAACAGCTTGCACTATATTTAAAAAAAAATTAAACTAGTATAATATGCATTTTAAATAGGCTTTCTTAAAACAAAATAATTTCGGGAACAATCTAATATAATGGTTATAAAAGAAAGCTCAACCTAAGAATTTACACCCCTAAACAGTGTAATTGGAATTAAGAAAAAGCTTTCCCTTCGAAACCCATTAATGGCTGGGAGACGAATATCCAGAAATGGAGAAACCTCACATTCTTGTTTGCGTCTAAATATAATGGTTGAGAAAATATTGCCAGCAAACCGAGAGAAGTTATTTCGCACAAGTAGGCGGAATGAAAGATAATATACATCACATCAACACCTGCTTTTTGAACCAGAACAGGAAAATACCAGCCAATACATGATCAAATGGCCACCAATATTAACGATATAACTGCAAACGTTACATCTTATCTAAACAGACAAGCAAAGGTCCTATCATCCGCTCTATAGCTAATCGTGCGGGACTGGGTAATGTAGTGTAAGGAGGTTTAGGAAAGACCTTTCAAGTTGAAAACAGTTAAATAAGTATTATTTTATTTCGTGTGTTTCCTAACTGAATAAGTATTTATCCAATTTATTTAAAAACGTGCCGAGAAATGCGTCCATTTTTTCGCGTAGTTTTCAGTGCGGTCAAAAGTAAATCAAAATTTATATTATCGAAACCCTTCATAATTTTGAATATATAATTGACCTCGAAGGCGGCTATCTTCAAGTGAGAGTAATTTCAATTCTCTAAATTTGTCGTTATAGTGTCAGTTTCGAGGAACTTAAATAAACTTTGTCACCCTTCGCTTTACTCTCTACAATCCACCGCGGTCCTTTTGCAGATAAGGAGACCAGATCTGAGCTGCATATTTCGCAGGTGGATGCAATATTGTTTTGAATAATGGGATCACTATTTATTTACTCTTATATTCGACATTTGTCGCACTAAAGTCTAGTGTTCTATCAGTTATTTTAGATATTTGGCTGCAGTGTTAAAAAAATTGACGTCCCTCCAAATAAATACACCAAGATCACTTTCCTCTCATATATTTTCTAATAAATGCCCAATCAACTTATAACCAAAGTTTCCATACCGAGAGCAAATTTTCGTAAATTTGCTCTGATTGAGATTAAAATTCATCTGCCATGCAACACATGAATCAAATATCTCATTGTGTCTTTTGGATGTGACTCGTATTTCGCTATATAACCTAGTTTAGTATCTTCCGCGAACTAGCCAAACTTGTTAATCTATTTTAATACTCTTGAAATTAAATCGTTTACTAAGATAAGAAATAAAAATGACCTAAGAGTGACCACTGAGGTACGCCACTAGCGTATTCTTCACAATTAGATGATTCTCCATTTATACCCACTCTCAACCTACGTATCATATACCATTTTTCAAACCAACGCCACAAAATACATCTTAGCCTTTACACTCTAACCTCTTACAAATGTCTCCTATGGGCACCAAATGAAAAGCATGTTTTAAATCTAATAAATGATCTATAGGGCATTATAAAGATCATATTTTTCTGTCCTAACATTAAAATATTCTAACAAATTCGTTAAACACGAGAGACGTCTTCTGAATCCGTGTTGGCTATCTTTAATTATATTTCTCCAAATGATCTACGATTTTGTCCACAACCAATGACTAAAAAGTTTCCCCATTTTTCTAAAAAGAAAATGGCCTTACATTTCAAAATTTAAAGTCTGTAGGAATAATACGAGTACCTTCTTTTAGAGTTTTGTTAAAAACATTTGTGAGTGGTGCTATGATTTCCTTTGCTTACTCCTTAATATGCCTCAGATGGATTTTATCTCGAAAGGGAGATTTAAAATTTTGCATTTAATCGTTAAATTTGAAAGTTCGTTCTGTGTGCATTAAGATTAGCAGGTGTTTTCTTCATTGAAGTCAATTGTATCGTGATAGACAGGAATGTAACTCAAAATATTTCCGATTAATGATTTGGGCAATACTTCCTCTGTCGCTTATTACATTCCCTCGTCATTTTTATGTCCTCTCAAGTCTCGAATCGATTTCGTATTATTTAAAAATGCATAGCTCTTTGTGG
The DNA here is from genome assembly GCA_963969495.1 of Ceratothoa steindachneri. Lineage (NCBI taxonomy): Eukaryota > Metazoa > Arthropoda > Malacostraca > Isopoda > Cymothoidae > Ceratothoa > Ceratothoa steindachneri. The sequence goes on from OZ018318.1 coordinate 98,470,154, forward strand.
ATGTTTCTTTGTACGTTTTAGAAATATTAATTTCGCTCTTTCTGTTTGTTTGTTTTTACTTTGCTTTTCACTCTACGTCAATATTTCACTTAATTTTTGGTGTTTTAAATATTAATAATTTCTTTTAGTAAAGGATAGTAGTGTTTTCTCTGTTAAGCTAACTTCACAGTATTATTGATTCCTGGCGAGCTTCTATTTTGAGTGGGCTACTTCTATTTTGGAACGGATTCTTTATCGTAAAATAAATATTTTGAAATAGTTTCGTACATCACAGCGATACTATTTGTAGTCAAGACTTCCACTCAATCAACCTGCCCCCTTTTGGTACGAAATACATCGAAATTTGCCTTTCTAAAATTTTCGATATTAAGTCTAGAATTTTTTATTTGAAAAGTCACTCTTTGGATAAAATGAATAGTATTCTGAACGCTTGTGCCTTCTGGACACTTCCAAAAGTTTTCGGACGACTCTGGAATTTTAGGAAATTGGATAAATGCAGGGTCCTAAAATTTTTATCTGTAAGTTTTCTTCATTCGATATGATCAAATTAATAATTTTTTGCTTTTTAACTTTATAAATGCAAATTTGAAACAATTACTCGTAATTTGGTTTCTTTTGCTCAGGATGGTTCAGCAAACTACTGCAAATTTAAACTTATTTTTAAATGGTCTCCCAAATACAAGAGAACGCCGACCCTCTAATTGGATGTCTATCGTTAATAAAAAGATTGTATCCATTTTAATTAAATTGGTCCATGAAGTCTTTACAATCTGCTCTCCCCCACGCCTCAGTTTTTGCAACAATAGATAAAAATTCACACCCACTACTCTCAAAAGATCGTTGAATTTTTTTCTAATACGCCGTATGTTAAAAGATGTACACATTATTTTTTCGATTTCGTGTGACTGTCGATGGGCATTATTTATGCAGCCACTATCTGATGCGCTGGATCTGCGAGATAACGGTCTCATTTTCATTGGCAGAAATAGGCGGTGTCCTTGGTTGAACTGATCTATAAAACCGAAAAATTTACAGCGTGTTTCTGGCAAAGAAACTTTAAATAGTTATTAATATACTAGTAAGAAGCATTTACAAGGAATCTGTTCCTAGAAACCACTCACTACATTACTCTTGAAAGGATATTTCTACAGCTTTTGTAGAAAATATGAAATTAGTCTTTTTGGATTGTAAGACTCGAAATGTATGACATTGCATCATCAAAATGACAAATCTTTTGAAAATGCTTTGTTTGCAAGAAACATTTCCGCCGTCATACCATCCATGGGGAACCACTTTTTCCTTTATTACACTACTATAAGCAATGGATTAGCTTTGAATAGTAACACTATGAAAAGGAGACATTGAGCCCCTCGTTTCGCTACCAGTCTCCCATATGCAAAGAAGATCACGATTATCTTCAGAAAAGAGTTAACTATAATTCCTTTTCTTCTTCAAACTCTGCAGTGAGATATAATTAGTAACCATTCCAGCGTAATCAAATCAATACTGGATCAGAAATTCATGATTTTGGCAACTATCCCGACCTTTTATATTCACGAATATAAGAACGAACAGATATTTGCGTGAATATTACCCGGAGCAACGAATGCCCTTTAAATCTTCTGTGACTCAAGCTAGAGCTCAAGACAATTAAATAAATAACTTATTGCTACGTATCATCATTATCCTTTAAACTCGTCTTCTAAATTGGTTTTCTCAATATATATCTTGATTTTTTTACTGAAATAAATAGTTCCATTTTGACAATGGCAATTTTTTATTGCATTTCGACCCTGGTCACCACAAAATACTGTTAATCCATTTGATCGTAAAAAATGTTAGCAAAGAGATGAAATCGAAAATAGCGATAAAACCAAAGGAAGACCCTTTTCTTAGTGATTTTCTTTGCCAAACTTTGCGTTCTTTTAAGTAAAGTGAAGCAAGCAATTCTATGGGTCACGCAAATCTCGGGTTGTGTTCATTTCCTATCTGCAACGAGTCGCTGGCTCAATGTAGCCAGCTAAACCAAAGGCTACCCAAGGTAATTGAACTCTCTGAGATCAAAGATAATATAAGTTGACCACCAGGTGGCGCGATCTAGTTACCTCAGGTGCTAAAGCAGCGATTTTTATGGATATGAAGATCAGACCAATGTTACAAGCGGTAATTGAGGTTTCTGAGTCCAAACCTGATTGATTTTTACCGCAGGTCCACTAGATCATGTCCATCTAGTTCTTCTCTCTTTCCACTACTTCTCCCTCCCCTCACCTGGTTGGATTGTATAACTGGGAAGAATGGCACACCCTCTCATCTTTAGTACGTATCCCGAAAGGGTGTATCAAGAGTAGAATAGCGCAGAATGCTGGAGTAGACATGTGAATGAGTGCGTGCCCACCCAGCCCCAATGCACGCAGAGGATCTACGGCAAAAAATTCCCTTCCTCTTTCCTCACCCCCTTCTTTATAGATCTCTCGTTATAAAATATTTGTAGGCGATGCCTTCGTTGGTTTTCACTTTAAAAATATTATAAAAACATTTCTTCCACTAAAATAGCATCCTTACGCTGGACGGCAGAAGTTAACTTTCCTTTAGATATTAAATAAAACACATCTCTAATGCACAGTGGCGATCTCTTTGCCTGATACGCTGATAACAAAGGGTCGTATCAATAGAAATCTCTTTCTTTAATACGTCTAACAAGCTCTTTTTTTCAAAAATACCTAGTTAGAAACAAGCAATCCTTCTCTTAATTTGATATTTTGAACAAAATAGACAAAAATAAATTACAAATATTCATTTAAATAAATATACTTCTATAAAAATGGATAAGTTAAGTCAAATAGAGGTAAACCTGATCCAAAATCATGCTTATAAAATTACAAGGAAAAAGTTTGTCTATAAAAATCTGAAGACTTAAACGTAGCGGGAAAAAAAACACAAAAAATTGCACCAAAAAATAAGAAATGAGAATTCTCCCAGCAAAACAAGTGACTAAAATCATATTAGGGAAAACACCAGCATAAACTAAAGAATTTAATAGTTCTCTGTCCTAGATAAGTTAAGGTTGGTTCAGTAAAGTGAAACACTATTCTCACATTATAATATGGTCATTAAACCCAGTTAAAACGAATATAAATTAGTTTAAACTGAATTAAAAATATTCATTTTGATTAAATCTTAAGAGCGAAAATTAAAAAAATGCCAACGCAATCTCCTCGACTGAAAAAAACATTATAATTTGAAGAGACCCAAACTAGCACTTTTTTAATCAGATAACGAAAAAAAGGGCCTTGAAGCACGCTTGAAGTCAGGGAGGGACGGGATGAACGTATCTAAGCAGGTAGATGATTTCCCATTATAGGGCGAATATAGAGAAAGAATAATCAAGACCGATGCAACAAAAACGGTGAGAAAGAACAAAGGTAAGAGAGCAGAGCAAGACAATAATCTTTTAAAGGGATTTTATTTTAGGCGCATTAAACGACTGCCTATAAGGGCATAGGTGTCCGTAATCATTTTAAAGCTTAATACTAGGCTAAATTAGAAAAATACTTTAAAACAACAAAATCAAAATAAAAAAAACATGAAACAAGACAAACAAAAGCAAAATTAAAAAAGAAGAAATAAATAAAAGCAAGAAGAAGGAAGCACATTCTGGTGTTGGGTGAAGGCGGTGCTACCTCGACACAGGAACATGCGACCAACACAATCTCAGATAGTCCTCAACTCTGCGTAATGAACCTTCCCAAGTAGAAGGAACAAGAGCTAGCGACCTGTTGGTCTTTGTACCCGGACAGGTAACGTGCGCGACGACTGTGATATTACCGAAGAATGTGCCGAATAGTATGGAGGACAACACGGACATCGCAGTAAGTTGTAGGGTAGCGCTTTATCAAATGGCGGTGCAGCCCGTGAGTGTGTTTAATTCGTAAGGGACAGAGAGATAGAAACCTAAAGCCGTCACGGCATTAGGGAGTTGGTTCTTTGGAACAATGGCACACCAACATTAATATCCCCTTGGGCGTCTCCCATTTTCTTTGCCAACTAGACCAGATGGCTAACCAGATTGTTGTGAAAAAGAGTGAAACTCTGTTCTAGTCGCCTAGTCATCACGGATTATTTGGCCCCTTCATCGGAGCGTTCATTTCCCGCAATTCCCACATGTCCAAGAACCGAGCAGAAGATAATTTTGACATTCACCCGGCTTGCAGACCCCTTAGCCTGAAGGATACTGTTAACTAGAGTTTGTAGAGATTTCAATGCATTGAGAGAACTGAAGCTTTTGGTGAGTCGCTATTAATCACATTCCGGCCTACAAACCCGGAAAGAGGCGTTATCTTACGTACCAAGTGGTATATTAACCTGCACGGCCGTGGAGATAGAGTTAGCACCTGGTAGAGCCGCACTAATTTCAAACAGAGTGGATATGGCCTGAAAGTTCACCATCTGCTGAAACCTGGAGCCATCCGTATACACTAGCACGGATCCAATGGGGCAAGAAATGTGCTACAAAAAGGTCAAACGCAATACTCACAACCATGAGAAGTTTAGGAGCAGAGGCGTGGTGACAAATAGCCAAAGGTTGTAAGTTCCAGGGTGGCGTCCCGTGCATACCCAGAGAGCTAAACCGAGGTCTTGAAGAGTTTACTATCCCTGAACCCAAAGGATTTAAAAAATGATTGACATCTCATGGAGCCATAGGCAACTTCGAGATCAACCGCAGATGCAGTAAAAGCTATTGGCAATGAGGTAAGCACTAAGTTCTCACGTACATGTGTCTAATGCAATGTGATCAGCGCCAAGCAAGTAACTTTTCCGCAGCATCGACGAGTAGGCTATCATTTTGCGACGTGTGGAAGGCACCGATTTCTAAGCAGCTACCGGTATACTATATCGATTCCATCTTCCGCAATACATTCTAAGACACCAGATGCATATAACTTGCATCCGTAGTCAAATTCAAAAAAATAAAGGGTCGCTAGAAAAGGGACGTGTAGGGGAATCGTCACTCCCCCCCCCCCCCGTTCTCTCGTGGTAAAGTCATGAGGCGATTACCGCAAAGACATCCGGTCCCAGGCACCGTTGGGTCAAGCGCGTAACCGCAGCGCCGCACCACTCGGCGCTATGAAAGACCTGAAGGTTAAAATGCAAGATCTCCCCCAGGAGAGTGAGATTCAATTTCACGTCAAATAAGAAATTGGAGACGTTTTTCTCCCAAGCTCGAAGACTAACGAACAGCCGATGTAAGTCTTAGTGAGAAAACCCGTTGGGCATAAGAACGCTCCTGGGCCCGTTATCAAACCTCCCCCCTCTTAGCACTCCTCCAGTGGGGTGACAACTTATAAATAAGGAACACTGAGGAAAATCGGGGTAGAATACGTCAGTCTCCAGGGGACGAAGTCCTCGGATTAAAACTGAGCTACCTAGACTGGATTGGTAGGTTACTTGGCTCGCCAGACCAAGAAGTACCCTGCAAGAGAGGCAGGGCTACCTACCTTAAGGGGCTAAGAAGCAGCTCATCCTCGAGCTAGTCCCTGGTTATCAAACCAAACGTTAAGTTAACTTTGTAAATTTCAACTTACTCTCATCAGAGAGACTCCTCATATCCTGGTGCATCTTAAACACCTAGGGGTATTCCTCGTCCCTAAGGAATTAAAAAAGAAGAAAGAAAGGGCTCTCCCTCGAGCCCGTTACTCGGTGGCCACACTAAACTTATAAGTTAACTAAGAAAGGAACCAAGTTCAACTTATTCTCGTCAGAGAAATCCCCGTCCGTTATCCTCGCCCTTGAAGAAGACTGGAACTAAGAAGAAGCTCATCCTTGAGCTAGTTCCTGGTTACCAAACCAAACTTTAAGTAACTTATTCTCGTCAGGGAACCCCCCCCCCCTCATCGATCCTCGCCCTTGAAGAAGACCCTCCCCGAGTTCAGTCCTCGCCCTTGAGGACTTAAGTAACGAAGGAGAAAAGCTACCCCTGGAGCTCGTTACTCGGTGGTCACACCGCACTCCAAGTTAACTTGGTTTAAGAACCAAGTTTGACTCCCTCTCGCTAGAGAGACCACGACTACCTTGATGCCGCATAAAGCACCGTAATTGTTCTCGTCCTTGGAGAACCCACCCCGGAATACCGTGTGGACCCCCCAGCTGCTACCCTCGCCAAAAGGACATCGTGATCCTTCACACCTAAATCTGGCCAGGTGCCAAGCGTCGTGAGACAACAACATTCCTGAGGGATTTAAACTCCAGTAGAGTCCGTAAGCCTAAATCTTATATATTGCTGTGTGTAGAGAAATTAACCAATATTATTGAGTCAAACTAATTTAATTCATTCTTGTTTATTATAATATTCAGGGTATTGCTGTGGTTAATGTTTAAATTTTGTGTATTCCTTTGTTAGAGTTCAAAATATAAGTTTATTTGGGGAATTGTTGTGCGTTTCTCTATATCCTTACGTGTTTCCAACGGCTCTATTCTTTAAGATATTAAGATATCAATATATTAGCACTCTTAGCACTCTTAGATTAGAACAAAAAAGGGGGCATTCTACGACAGGGGGCAATAGCCCTATCAGCACCCCAAGTTCTGAACGTCACGGAGCGAATTATGTCCATGGTGCGGGTACAAGAGACCATAAAGAAGCAAATATGAGCCTCAAAGTTGAGGTTTCGGTCGAAAAAAAGACCAAGAAAACGGCGCAAATCCACCACCTCCAGGCCTACCCCATTTAGAAATAATTCTGTGTCAGGGTTGAGCCGTGTTTGGCGTATAAATGAATCACCTTAGTCTTGGGTAAGGAAAAGCAAAACTTTGGCGCTTCGGCATAGCGAGTGATGCGGTTCAATGCCTTTTTGGATCGACCTTCTTGAGTTGGCATCTGGGTTGCACTAAAGGAGATCAAAATTTTATCGACGCAGTGCGTAGTGAAAAAATCTTGTTGTACCAACCAAGTGATACCTTTGGTGTTGAGGTCAAATAATGTTGCACTGAGGACATTTAACTGCGGGAGACTCTTTTCCGGTTCCGTTGGGACTGATTGGCCCCACACTCACCCGTACGTGGTATCGATAAGATACCATTATTCTTTATCGCCATGGGTTACCATAGGCTTTCTCAAGATCGAAAAGTACCGTAACCTAGTCCTATGTTGGGTAGGAAAGCCCTACAGACGTTATTTTCCAGTGGAAACAGAGCATCCGACACCAAAAGGAAATTTCAGGAGCCTCACTCTACATAAAACAAGTAGCCTCCACTTCTCAGGAAAAGGGCTAATCTAACATTTACCAATTTCTCCGTCAACTTGCAAAAGCATGAGTTTAGTGAGATAGGACGGAAACCAACAAGAGTAGAGTGATTTCTCCCCGGTTTGCAAAGAGAAAGCACAGTAGCCCTTCGCCGGATCATGTCTGACAAATCTAAGAGAAATGCCATGCCTTCTTCACCTTTGTTTCGAAGCTTGACATACGGGAAATCGTCCACATCAGGAGCAGTGTCAAAGTACGAAGCGAGAGCTGAACGCAATTCCCTCAATATAAACCTTCGTAGACAGGTTTTCCGCCTCTAGAGGTAAAATCTATCGAGGTCCTTGAGTCTCATCATGAAGTAAATGAAATGTTGATGGAGCAGCTTCCCGGGAGAATAATGCGGAGAAAGCGGTCGCGAAGTACGCCGCCAAAGCTTAGGTGGCCGAGATTGCAGTCCTATTCTCCTTGAGAACGGGAGGGAAGTCCTGCAAGACCTTGCGCTTAATCTTTTTGACTCACTTTCACACCCCCGCTAGAGGGATCTTCCCGTTAAGTGAACAAACGTATACCCACCAGGAAGAGCTAGGGCGTGTTTCGAACATACCAGACCCTAGCCCTAGCTCAACGAATTTCACCGGCCCGCGCTGGTAGTGCATGTAGGCTTAACGCTTGTATTTGATGGCCGTCTCACTCGCAGCTGACCCCCACGGAGTATTTCCGTGTACAAAAATACCAGACGTTCAAGGAATATTAGTTAGGCCCACGGCGATAAGGTTAACGGAGAAGAACTCAACGGGCTCATCAACCAGCCTATACTCTCAACTTGGGCAGACAAATTCCAAGGGCACGGAATCTTTGAGACTTCTAGCTTCGAAGGATTTCTCTATATTCCTCCATTGATGGCAGCATGCTGTCCAAAGGAAACGTAATCCATCAGAGAAGAGCATTAGCTAATTTGATTGGTAGAGAGCCAAAGATGAGACGTTTCTCGGAATGTAGCTTTCTGGCAAATACGTTTATCCGTCCGAGGCGCCCATGATTAGTGGTCTTCGGACAATTAATGGTTTGCCAGTGAGTGTGACGCCGCACTCTACCATTAACTTCGTGAGAAGAGTGGTTTATGCGAGGAAACTCGTGGACTACCACGAGAAGAAACTCTCTAACAACCGCGCCAATTCCAAGTAACACCGGGGAGCTCTTTAAGGCGGCAGCGCTCCAGTTAATCATATTCGAAAGCTAAAGTGATCACTACCATGGAGGTCAGTGAATATTTTCCACCCAATTTCAAGCTCTGCATCCGGAGAGCAAAGAAATAGATCAAGGCAGGAAAATGAATCATTAATTGAACAATTATGTGTAACTCATCGACGACCTATCTCTAGGTCGTCGACGAGGACTAAAAAGACTTGACCGCTGGAATTGATTAAGTTGTCTCCCCAAACGTAGTTGTCTACCGTTAAAAACTCCGGACAGTAGAAATGGCCTTGGCAACCGTGCCACGATGCAGCGGAAGTCACCAGGTTAAAGTCGGCTGACGATGGAATGTACGCAGAAATAACAGTATCCGTCTTATCCAGGTACACTGCACTTTTATTGCCTGAAAGACAGTATTGATAGCAAATAGAAGAATTGAGACATCGTACTTGATGTAAATCGCGCATTTTCCTACCAGGCCCCATCCTCGGATGGTTAGATCATAAATATTTTATACCCTGCGAGGGTTTTCAGGCGCTACACGCCTAGAATGGACTCTGGCAAAATAGACCTAACAGAGAACGGAACAGAACGGTTTCCCTCACCTCTTCCTATGTGGTCCGGAGTTCGCGGCCATTGCATTGAAAAGATGTGCTTTTCAGTCCTTGCTCGAACGAGATTCAAGGGCCCGCTTTTTAAAGATGACGCTCACAGGAATGTCCGTTTGAGGACTCAACCAGTAGGTTGGGGTCACTATGAAAGTCTTTTCTTCCCTTCGCCTAGAAACCTTTGGTAGAAGGGACGGCTTAGGAGGCGGAACTTCCTACTTTAGAGGCTTCAACGTCTTCGGACTACTCACTCTAGCCTTGGTTTGGGGCGTAGAACCCGAAGATCCTTTTGTGTTGTTTTCCTTGGGGGACAGCTTTAAAACCCCGAAAGAGTGACTCACCATCCCCTTTAGGGGTGGAGCGCCATGTAAGTTTGACGAATCGGTAGAGGGGAGCGGCCTTTGCGCCTCGTGAGCAACAGTCACGCTAGGGGAAAACGTAAATCTGGGTTGAACCTTTTTTGCCGCTAGCTATACTAGGAGAGCGCGAATGTGAGGTAAATCTCGCAGAAGGGTTTCGAATTGGGGCGGAATCGAACGTACTCGTCCTCATATGCCTGTAAATTTCAGGATTAGAAGTGCCTGTTTTTAAAATTTAGGCATAAGATGTCCCTGGCAGCACCTGTTGCACCAAAACCAAGCCCATAGCCTCGCGAAGTAAGAAACGATCCACAGCATGAATGCCAGGATTACTTTTTCCATGAGATACGCACCACATTGCTTCGAAAAAGAAGAGTGCAGCTCTCCGAACGTGACAGAATTGTTGAAAGAAAATAGTGAGTTATCGAGCACAGCATTCTAACAACTTACACAGACTTCGAGTAAACCCGACTTTGCACATGTACACGAGGGATTCGTATGGCCAGAGTGGTGGCAGTAGTACCACCTTAGCGGCATTGGCATGTATGACTCCACGCTGTAGCGATACTAATAGGCACGCACCGACTCAGGGAGGGAGCCTGTCACTGCCAATCGTGACGAAGAGTATAGGGGTGATCTCGAGTCCACTCTCTGTTTCTCATCATATGTTCGACTATAAGCTCCCCATGGGAGGCCAACTCTAAAGTGATGTCTTCTTATGGTAGTCCACAAGTTTCCTCACATAAGCCACTCTATTCACAAACTACATGGTAGAGTGCGGCGCCACATCCACCAGCGTGCCATAAAGTTTCCGAAGAGCATTAAGCATGGCTGCCTCGAAAGTCCGCCGCATTTGTCAGAAGGCTCCCGTCCTAAAACGGGTCATCTTCTGCTCTCTTCCAATCAAATTAACTAATGGTCTCCTCTGATGGATCGCCTTACCTTTGGCCAACACGCTCTGATCAATGGAGGAATAACTAGAAATACTTTGAAACCATCGGATTCATAAACCCCGGGTAGCCTTTCAATGAGCGGTCCCGACGTAATCGAGGCTCCGTTTAGCGCACTTATGGCTTTGGTCATTGTCGCTATTCCTCGAAACGTGAAGGGGCCTCGGGGACGGAGGTGCAGTTCTTGGCCTGGTAGCTTGCCGAGAAGGCCGCGGAACTGTCGATTCTCTCAGGGAGAATAGGGTGCAGAATGAACCTCCTGCTCTTCACCCACGGAAGGAGCCCTTAATCCTAACTGAGCGCCATTTGAAAGATTTTTCTCCGAAATTGAGAAGGTCTTAGCTGTCAAATGGGCACTGAGCACGTTTGAAGTTCCCAAATCTCCTTGTGATTCCTCGAAAAACTGAGTCACGTGAAGAGAAGCTCGCACAGGGACAGGTTTAGGTTCGGTATTTGGCGCCGAGCCGAGGTGCGCTCCCATGGAATATCCCTTAATTTGTGACTCGGTTACCCTTGAATCAAGTCTAGCTCATAGCGGCTGATGAGAACCATCTGACCATCCCCCAAAACATCACGGATCCCATTCTAGGTACCTTTAGTCACTCTCTAGTCCTGCAGAATGTTATTAGGCACAGACCGGCTGGCATCGCTTTACCTTGCCCTCTAAGCGGCTTGGCCTTATCAACTTTGTTGCAACCGAAAGAGGTCAATTTATGGTCGCTTGCCTGCTCTCTTAGCAGTCCCCAGTGATGGCACATGGAATATTGCCGCTATTCAAAATATAGAGTGATGTAAGTGTGGCTCCAAAGAAGGAAGGAAGTAGAAACTCCCCGAAATTCTCAATAAATGAGGAGGATAAACACCTTCTCCGCGTGAAGTAGTTTAGAGGGGCCCCTGATAATTCAAAGGTAGGGCCGCCTCCTTTTCAAAGGTGAAGCTGCCTGAGAGTGACTCTAAATCTGGCAAAGAATAGAGCCCTCTGTCGCATGGAGATTGTGAGTGGGTCGTTCATCCACCTGTCGCAGCTGTTCTTTTTTTACTTCTTTCTCGCCGTCACTAGGAGGGACGAGGTATCGCTTGAAAGCGGATCTCCTTGTGCCTGTGGCCGCCCATTATTACTTTCTGTTTTGACCATAATCACAAGAAAAAAGAAAAGGAAGTGCAAGGAAAGTAGATACCATGATATCCCAATGTCTTAGAAGATTAAGAGTCTAACTAAGATGAGCTTTGAAAACACGTATCGCGTTTCAGGTGAAATTGTACTCGAGCTTTAATCCTAAAAGAGGGTGCTGGGGTAGCCATCTTGTATCCTTACTTTGGATTCTCTCAGAAGATAGTAATCCCACAGTATATATTGCCACTCTAGTGAGATCAAAGAGTGGAAGCCTGTGATCGAGCGTGGATGTAACTGCTGTAGTCAAGGCAAAAGGTGACGAAGGTCTAAATGACCACCTCAAAGCTGTTGTGGTCAAAGTGGTAACGGAGTTTCCAGAAATAACTGGCTATCAATGGTCATGCCCTGAATAAGTACTATATCGACAAATGGTGCTATGGTTAGGAATAGAGCAAAGGTTTTGTAGCAAGTCACATCCGAAGGAGTGACCACAGGAAATAATTTTATTTTACTAATTAATTTTCAGAAAGTTCTCCGTGAGCCATTCAGTGATGATGATATAAGCAGAGAGCAGGTGTATAATTGTCTCAACAAACGACGCTGGATAAAATGAGATATAGACTTATGTGTCATGAGCATCAACATGAAATAATAAACAAGGAGGCGCATAATAGTATCTACGGAAAAAATATAGATGCCAAGTAGAAGTAGACAAACAATTGATCATTGTGGACCACCACAACGAACCTCTGCAAATATTGAAAGATTAAGTACCAGATGTAAGTTACAAGCAGATCCAATTCCAAGAGACATTCAAGGTTCTCTGAATGTTAGTTTAGTTTCTTTAAGCCCCGACAGTGAAGTGTAACTCGAATTCACTATACAGACGAAAGGTACGCTAGAATTTAAGGAAATCACAAATAGAAAAGTTGGCTTTGTTCGACGTGACAGAGGATTTCCAACTTAAAGATGTAACCTCACGAGAAAAGATTCAAAATGAGTTCACTATATTTTTGCATGGAGAGAGATAAGGAGGGTAGGATGCTAATGTTGGTTCTATACCTATCATCTAATTTTTGGATAATTCATATATCGTATCGAAGAATTTAGAAAATGCTGATTATTATAGAGTTCGTGTCTTTTTTCGTAGGTTTCCTCCCCTTATCGTGCTATGTTCAAGATTTGTGAAATAAATTTACCCTATGGTAAGTTAGTTTTCCTTAGGTTGTGTTGTACTTGATGCTGTTGTAAGGTGCGTAAAAATTTGTTAAATGAATAATGGCAGGCATATTGCGGCAAACAGATGGGATTATGTAACTTCCATTCTAAAAGGCTTGAAGATATGGCGATACATAGTTATATTTCTCCCACGCATTTTCACTTCCTTCTTCTTCGCCACTTCAGTGCAGAACTTTCACTTGTAGATTTCCTCCATTAGTAATTAATACCTTTCTTTTTCAGTGAGTGATAAGGCCTGTTCATTGACAACTCCCTAAATAATAATGATAGTAAAATCATATTTTTCATGCCAAAATGTTAATGAAACTTATCCTCTACAGAATGCAACTCAGTCAAATAGGTGTATATTACACATGTGCATGCCTGTACACACTCAGACACTCGCTTACACGTGACGCGTAAAAGATTCTAACTTATCCGAAAAGGACTTTATATGACTAATATACGTTGGGACCGTAATCCTTCTTTCAGGATAACAAAGACTTTGATGTGGTTGAGTTTTGTATCTTTGTGGTTGACTTGGGGCTTACAAGCGACATGAAATATGGACACACTATTCGTTCATTGAAATTTGATTGAATAAAATATAAAGGAATAATAAATTATTGTCTATGATCTGAAAGATATTGAGTTATACATAAAGACTGCCTCCCCCCCTTAAAAAAATATACTCTTTCTAGCATACTTTATTTTATAAATTGAAGAAAAAACAAATTTTCGTTATAGCAATTGCCAATAGAAGGAAAATTCTTTATCCAAGTGATTAAAATGTCATATAACTACAACACGCGCTCGAAATGTTCTCCAGGAACATTCATGTATTTCAGAATGTGTCGACTAACTCATTCGTAGACATTGGGTAGTATGAATGCTGTGATGGTCCCGCGTTTACCTCTAATTGTATATTTCATTACCTTTGGACTTCAACCACAATCTCTATTTCACAATACAATATTAAAGTATTTTCCTTTATCCCAATGTCAAATGCTTACTTAACATGGGTTCTTTTGCTGAACTAAATAAAATTGAATGCCTTAGAGTTTGCATCGTGTAATGAGGGCGTAGCCTAAAGGTGCATACACACTGCGCTGATGACACGTGTTAACACGCCATATGACGTGTTAACACGTGTTAGCAAAAAATCTGGAACATGCGTTCTCATAATGAAGTTCACACTGGTCTGATATGTCGCGTAACACGTCAGCTGACATCAGATGAAAATCAAAACTCCCAGATATTCGTCAGAAGGAAATCTGCGTCAGATAGGTGTAGTAGGCACATATTATTGTATAGTGTTTTAATATTATTGTATGTTTTGAAGTATTCTATAGTGTTTCGATATTATTGTATATTTTGAAATTATTCTAGTGTTTCGATTTTATACAACGGGTACTATTGTATGGTGACAAATTGATAAAATAAAGTAAAAGTGTTTTCGTTATGGAGGAACAGTTAATAGAATATGTTAGAGGATACGATCACTTATTTAATCCACAAAACAAGGATTATAGGGACCTGAAGGCCAGAAGAGAAGCTTGGGAGGAAATCAGCGAACGAATTGGTATTTCAGGTAAATTAACATTATATTTATTTTATTTATTGAATACAATATATAAAGAATACAGTTCGGTAGCAGTTTTAAATAGCTTTTTAAGCAGTAGTATACTAATTTCATTTGCTCGCTTGTTTGTTGAGAATTTTCTATTTTTAAAGGTCACAATAATTCACCGTTGAATTCCTTTCTGGTTAATGTGTATTCCTGCCTTTACGAATAGCGTCCCACTGCCATGGGCATTTAAAGCTCCTTCTTGTGTGAAAAAATGCTTCTTGAAACTTTCTCGTACTGCAGCAGCTTCTCGCACATGATTTCTTCTGACTGATTGTAGATCTCCTAATGCCTGAATTTCTGTCTCGGATGCCTGAATACCTTCTTCGAAATTCGTATTCCTGGAAACACGAAGCATGTTGTGAAGGCAGCAGGAAGCCAGTACAATTGAATCAACTGTTTCTGGTTGAACTTCAAGCGGTTTCAGGAAAACCCTCCACCGCCCAGCAAGAATGCCAAAGGCGTTTTCCACAACTCGTCTTGCTCTCGACAACCTATAATTAAAAATCTTTTCTTCATCTCCATTGATTGAATTTTTAGCGATAGGTCGCATAATGTACGTTTTAAGAGGAAACGCTTTATCTGCTACCATGACAAAGTCACATGGATCACCAGAAGCGCCAAGTTTTTCAGCTTTAGGAAAATTAAGCAGATTTTTGGCACATTTTTTACTAAAATTAGACCTTTTAAATGTTCCACCATCACTATTCCTTCCAAAAGCTCCTACATCAATCATAATAAATTTATAATTGGCATCTACCAACGCCAGCAAGACAATGGAATGATTTCCTTTATAGTTGTGGTAAGAGGATCCCCCATTGTAAGGGCATCGCATTTGAATGTGTTTACCATCCATTGCTCCTAAGCAATGTGGAAACCCCCATATCTCTTCAAAATCTTTCGCAATTTCTTTTCACTTTATTTGTTCTAGCTCTGGAATATGAATAGATTTAAGTGATTCCCAAATAGCTTGGCAACATTCTTTCACTATTTGTCCAGCCGTACTGAAGCCCATTCAAAAGGAGAATCCAAGTGATCTGTATGAATTTCCTGTCGCCAAATACCTGAAAAAGATAAAATAAAAAAATGAAGCTTCCTTTCTTATAACAATAATTATCATAATAATAAAATATGAATATTTTTAATTTCGTTATTAATCATAAAGTTATCTTTTGCAGCTGACGCATGCAAAGACACATGGACAAAACTTCGGAATGCTTATACAAATGCCAGAAAGAGAAGGAACACAAAATCTGGTCCAGCTGCTAAGAATGTTCCTAAGTGGAAATATGAAGACCAAATGTCATTTTTGATCCCAACATTGGAACCACGAAGGTATGTATGATAAATCATTTAAACACACTAATTTCACGTGAAATTTAATCATTCTTTTAATGTCCTTTGCTGCAGTGGTTGGAGGAAAGCCCCAAAGTTGAAAACAATTTGTGCTTTTACATACTTTTATTAATTGTTTTTTTTATTTTTCTATTGTTTTAGTACCCATGGCAATGTGAAATCACTTTGTCCAAGTGTTGATGATGTGTCTAATGCGGTCATCAATGAAACTACTGAAGAGGACTTAAACAGAAGCCAAGTAGACAAAAATGCAGCATCAGAGAAGGATGCCGATGACAATGGTAATCAAGAAACTACAATTGAAGATCGTACATCAACTCCCAAACCAAAGTATAGGAAAAGGCAGACGGTGGATTCATCCATGAGTGAAATAGTAAACATCATGAAGAATAACAGCCGTATGCGGGTCCAAACTCTTCAACTTTCAGAAGGCCACAAAACGGATAGAGACGAAACGGAAATGTTCTTTTCAAGTATTGCCAGCTCTGATAAAAAAACTTAGTGCCATTGAACAAGCCAGAATAAAGATGGAAATAGGCAATATGGTGTTCAAGGCCCAGATTCGGGAGATGGAGCAGCAAAACCCTTATCAAAACACTGCATCTGGCCTCTTTCATCCACCCGTAGTACCAATCCCATCACCCTCTCCCACATCCTCCATTACATCCTTTGGTGAATCAAACCCCAATTGCTATTCTACCTCAAATACAGCACCTTCTACCCCTTTACCCGAAATGGAACATTCTACATGTCCTACAGGAATGGCCACACCATATTTTTCTATGTAATATCTTACATATTTATGTGGTTCATGTACCTAATTAGCTGAAAATAAAATTAAGACATCATTGTGCAAGTTCTACTCACCTCAAGCATACAGCAAGTCTCTCTTCTGCTGGTATACATTTCCTTAGTTGAGTGTTGGATTTTGTAATTGCTGGTTTTATAATGTGTAAAAGGTTGTAGAACTCTTCTTTTGTCATCCTAAAGTACATAACAAAACGATCTTCCTCTGACAGTAGTTGAGGAAATAGGTGATGAAACTCACCTAAACTTTCCCTTTTGGCGTTTATAACATTTGTTTGAGTTTTTTTTCCAGAAGTAACAAGTGCTATAGCTATTGCTACTAACTGCTCCTCTTCTTCATCGAGTTCATTTAACATATTATGATTCATTTTCAATATCTGCAACACAAAATTAGAGGATAAAAAAGGAAGAACGTGCTCACTCCACAAAAAATCAAATCTTTCTGACGTAACATGCATCAGATAAATGAAAACGTTGTTGTGTTATATGATGCAATCTGTTGCTTTGTATTAACACGTCATATGGCGTGTTAACACGTGTCATCAGCGCAGTGTGTATGCACCTTTAGTCTGTATGCAAGCTAGTAGGTGAATAGACTACGTTCGATCCATATGCTAAGCCATTAAAGGTCATTGATTCAACGAATCCTGGCAGAGCCGAAGCATACAACTTGTATTCATACAGCTGGATAGAATTTTTAGTACTCGATATAACACTTTAATTACTTAGATCACTAAATTAACTTTTATTGTCCATTAATATAACAATATATGGTTCTTTTAAATTAAAAAATATATGAAGCTATAAAGAGCATCTAGTCTTTAGGGGCCACTATGTATTTCTAACATGCTATTAAGTCATCCCATAAGTAATTCGTCAATTTGTTCATCTTTATCGTTATTTTATTGGTAAAAATCAAAAAAACTTTAGAGTTATTTATAGTTAAATAGTTAATTATGCATTAATTTAATAAATTTGTCAAACGCAATACAAAAACAGTCAAACAAAACAATGAAAAGAAACAAGCATCATTTTCAAAACACGAGCCAAAGCGATTTTTTAGTTATGTAATAATCGTAAGCGTTTTAAGGAGAACATTAGGCAAATATACGATGCCAATGGTGACTTTAATAGCGTTGAGAACTACCTAGTAATAAACTGAATGAATAATTTTTAGTGTCTTAACAGTAGAATATATAAAAAACTTACGAGCCTTACAAGATGTAATATACAGTGATGAAAACACTACATACATTGCCAAATAGACAAAAATCAGAAGTGGGCAAACTGCGCCCCGCGAATGCTTTTCATGTGTCCCGCTTTTCATTTCAGAATTCGGCAAAATATTGAAAAATTTTAATTAACATTTTGCTAGAATCTCATCATTAATTTCTATGTAAATACCAGATTCTTAAATCAGTCATTTTCATATTTATTTGATTCGTAGATAAAATGAACTTAAGGAAATCTGATACTTTCTAAGTACGTATTCTCATTACCCTTGTCTACACGCTCTCTTTCCCTCGTGCAAGTTAAGCTAAGTTGACTGTGTTAGTACTTGGATGGGAGACGCTTGGGATCTGGATAATCATCACATGGTGTATAAGTGTAATTCGTGGTTCGGATTCCAATTTAAGCTATATGACACAACTCTGATATGTCTGGAAACATTTTAAACGTGGTGCCAAAACTATGCCAAAATAGTAGTACCCTTATATATTAATGTGTAGCTATATCTATGATATGTAGTATATGCAAACAAATGAACAAAAGTAATTGCAATTAACTTATATGTCTTCGAAATTTTTATCTAATTGTTTAAGTCCGGCTAGCAAATTTACAAAAGTTCAATGTGGCCCACTGCTTAAAATTATTGCCCATCCCTGACATATATCATGATAATCCCTGAATAGATTACAATATGGGTGGTCAAACTTTGCAAATAATCAACATGGAAAGGGATGTATGTAAGTGACTTAATCTCGAGTTATCTAGAATTTTCAAAACACTGCACTGTAGCTTCCTTAAGGCAAATAAGATTCTAAAATACATATTAATAAATTACTAAAGCAATTAAATAATATATATTAACTGAATATACGGGGTAGATCACCAATCTAGCAGTAGACATGACGTTTTTAAGCTAGTAAACTAAAGATTTAACACTGTGATAGCACAAAATCTTTGTTCTTCCAAAATAAAATAGACTTAGAATGGGATTGCCTATGAAGGTCTTTGAAACTATCACAGTAAATATATATATATATATATATATATATAGAAAAGAATCAATATATATTACTTTACTGAATTAATATTTGTGAAAATTATATTTTAGCCATAATTTATCTTCCTTTTAACTGTCTTTTACTCGACTTTCACCCTTAACCTTAATTTTGTTAATAAAATTGAATGACCTTTTAGGTTTGTTTTTCGTAATTCGTAATTCTAATTAGCGATGCACCAATATATATATATATATATATATATATATATATATATATATATATATATATATATATATATATATATATATATATATATATGATTGCTTGCTTATGGTAGTCCATCGTGATCCAATGATGACGTACTCTCATCGTATATCATCAGTCTTATCTCACTAGATTATTTACCTTTTCTTTACGGTATTAGCTGGCGATAGGGCATCTTTTCCAATGCCAAACATTTAACCGCTTTATAGACTCCATCCGAGAGCTCTTTTCAGGACTTCAGCTGTCCCCTTAAGTGCAATTGTTTGGATTTCCCCCCTGCACTTGGGTCACCAGGTATACTTGCCAGATATTTCTTAAAGTTCTTTTTCATGAGCCCAGTGGCCCCTATAATAACTGGAATAATTGAGATCTCTCTGAAGTTCCAGTTTCTTTTAATATCATACATGAGGCTTTGGTACTTGGTCTCCTTTTCCCTTTCGGCTCTGTTCAGGCCGCCGTAATTGGAGACACTAACCTCAACCAGGGTCGCCACTTTCTCTGTCTTGTTCCATATTACGTAGTCTGGTTTGACAGCTGCGTTTTTTAGGTAGGTGGCTGTGGGGATTACAATGCCGTAATGAATAGTTTAGGTCTCATTCCTCACAGTTCTCTCGGGTAGATGGTCCTAGGACTTGCTGCTATATTGGATGTTCCGTCTGTGGGTTCTTTGATGACTGTAGGGGCCAATCCTCGAAGAGCATATAAACTTGCTTTGAGCTTTTCAGGCCCATCCTTCCAACGAAGAATTAATTGGGTAAATCTGATCTGCAAGTTACTAATTATTGACAGCCATTCGCACAACAATCCTATCTCGATCTTAAATGGGCCAAGATCGTTTTATTCTTCTCAACACTCGCTTTATTAAATCACCCAAACTCCAAATTGTTTCTTCCTTATGGGTGCGCCACCTTTTTTCCAATGATCGTTAACCCGTATTAGCAAGTCCCAATCAATTGATTTTTCGTCATTTTTCTGTTCTTTCCATCTCTTTAACACTTAGTTCCTTCGCTTTCTCAACCTTTTATATTAAATTGAGCACCCACTGATTCGAGTATTTAAAGCTGTTGTATAACTAATTCTTCAAATCCAAATACCATTGATGGCATTAACAACTATCCTGCCATTTGGAAACTAGGTTAATAATAACTTAGAGAATAGAATAACTAAATAAAATGACAAAATTTAATCACACAGCAAGAGAGAGAATGAGAAAAGGAGATCGAGACAGACAGGCGGGCAAAGAGAAAATTATATAGAGAAACAGCCACATAGGTAGATGGAAACACATAGGACAATAGTTATTCTAAAAGCAAGGAGGATGCCGAAAAATCATAATCCATAGAAAGCGGGTTAGAAAAAGGAGGAATGTACTTACTCCCATAAAAGGGTGAAAGATTGAACGATAAGCTTCATGTGCGAAAATCCCTCAAGCAACTTCCTTTTTACCTTATAACCTTTGTTTCTTTTGGCCATGCAAATGACCATTGGCACCCTCTATCGCCTGTGTCCATACGTTTATAAGCATTCCTTTGTTTTCTGTTTTGCATGTAAATCTTATTCATCTATTCTTTCTGAAATTTAATCTTTAATCTTTATGAAATGTACATATCTCAGAGTCCAGATTTTAGTGTTATGATAATGATCATTCTTGCTGGATTGAATAGTAGAGGAATCTACATACGTGTCTTAACGGTCAAATAAGTGACTGTGCTATGCGAGTGTTTTTGTGTATTGAGAGGCCTGTTTTATGTCAATTTCTATGCATAGAACTTTCGTTTGAAGAAAATTGAGAGAATAATTCTTCACTTGAACTTGAACTTGATGATTATCGATGAAATTTCAAAAAAGGTAAGTTTGGACGAATAATAATGTCGTCCTTTATCCTTGGAGTCTACGAAAATACTACGTTGGCTATATACCTTCTACGTAATTTTACTTCTAACTTTAAAACAGTCTTCTTTATTTCTTTCTTAATACCTTGTATTCGGAGCACCCCCATATTTTCGCATAATTGAATGAATAAATCTATTCCATAAAAAATGTTAACCATTCAAATATACATACCGCCATCAGCTACAAATTCTCAACACTTGGCGAGACAAGAGCAACGAATGAAATATCTTTAATATTCATTAAGTTCATCACCCTAATTTTTTTGACTGTCACAGG
This sequence comes from Ceratothoa steindachneri, assembly GCA_963969495.1. Classification (NCBI taxonomy): domain Eukaryota; kingdom Metazoa; phylum Arthropoda; class Malacostraca; order Isopoda; family Cymothoidae; genus Ceratothoa; species Ceratothoa steindachneri. The sequence goes on from OZ018318.1 coordinate 98,491,289, forward strand.
AATCAATAAAAAAATCGATAAATCGTTCGCATTTTATCTTTAAAAACAAGTAAAGTACAAAAGAATATCTGAGAAACTTTAGCCTGGAACTGGAAGAAGGATAGTCTATACTACCAGGCACAGAACGGCCAATTTGCTCTCGGTAAAAAAAAAATGCGAAGAGAATCGGTTTTTCTCTTTAGTTTCAATTAAAACCAATATTTATAACAAAATTTAATGGAAAGAACGTCACTTGAAAGATGAGATATTCTAAGGCGTAACATCATTTCTTAAAATCTAGCGAGCATGCAAATTAGAGAATGTATATATATATATATATGGTAGGCAACTGACAATATAAAATTTTAAAGGTTAGCAATAATGTTGGGAATGCAAATTTTATCTTCGTATTGTAAACGCTGGCAAAAGAGGTTGAACATGCAAAAGAACAAGAGTTGCCATCGAAAAACGATTGAAAGAGATTTCAAAGACTAATAATCGTAAATATATCATGAATTTCATCAGCACCCTAAATGTTTTTGAGGTTCAGCGAGGGTGACGACCCAATTAATGTAAAGAAGGCATTAAATAAACATTTCTCAAACATCATACCATTAAAGACAGCATGAATTTATTTATAATCAACAACTTATTTATTTTTAAAAAATAATACTCTTTCAAATATTAATATAAAGGAAAAATATAAATATAAATAACATGTAAATATCCACAGCTCCTGGTCCAGAATTAAGTATGCAAAGCAACTTAAATAATTAGAAATCCAAATAACAAAACCGTTTTGTATCATTTTTAGAAACTCATTTAATTAAAGAATAGTTCCTAGTGAGTTTAAAAAGGAATATAAATACCAATTTAAAAAAGGATCAAAGTTAATACCAGAAGCTTTAGGCCAAATTCCTTAACTTCTCTTGTTTTCAAGCTCTTATTCGATACTTTCTTAAATATAGAATTGCGAGCATTGGGAATTACAAAAACTTATTTGACAATATTCAGCGTTATTTGCGGCATCACAGCTTTAGTTTAACTAAGTTGTTTGAATTTTACACAAAATAATCTGAACAATTGTTGAGCATAATTGCATTGGCTTAGTTTGCCCCGATTTTCCGAAGGAATTTGAGTTTGATAGACGCGATATATGTGAAAAGCTTTGTATGGTTTTCAAAGAATATCTTGAATTTTGGCATTACAGTGAGGAAATGATTAACCACTGAAGATGCTCGAGTGAAAATAAAATGATCGATTTTTTTTTTAATGAATACTAGCGAAACTTTCATTTTGACACATCATACGAGGGGCGGTCAATAAGTTTTGCGAATCGGTAGGGCAAAACAGAGGAAGAGGGATGGCTGATTGCGGGGGTGTTAGGACAAGTTATGACAAGACAGTACCTGCATCCGCACGTTCCTGCCTTGTCTATTTAAAAAGCAGTAGCTGATCGCAGATCGTCAGTCACAAATTTTTGAACAATGGAGAAGGTTGAGCACCGCGCAGGGATAAAAGTTTTAACCAACGAAGGCAAGAATGCAAAAGAGATCCATGAACGCATGGTTGCAGTGTACAGCGATACCGCCCATTCCTATGCAACCATTGCTCTCTTGAATAGAGAGTTCCACCATGGTTGTGAGTCCCTTAAAGTTGACCCCCGTCCAGTACGACCGTTAGACGTGACCAACGAGGACAATGTGCACCATGTGGAGAAGATGACACTCGAAAATCGACTGGTGAAGGTCTAAGAAATCAAGCGAGAACTTGGAATATCACATGGAAGTGTTATCATCATCATCCACGACAATTTGGCCATGACCAAGGTCTCTGCCCGTTGGGTCCCTAGAAATCTCACGCCCCATGATAAACTTCAACGTCGTCAAAGTCCACAAGGCCAGAGTTGCACAAGCTGCCCGGCGCCAGTGTGGATTCGAGGAGCTCAACTATCCCCCTCCAGTCCAGATGGCCCCTAGCGACTACTTTTTATTCCGCCAGCTCAAGGCTGTACGGCGTGGACGCCGGTTTGGGGACGATGAAGATGTCCAGCTCGCCATCCAGGAGTGGATTGAACAGCATTCGGGAGATTTTTGGTTGTCGGGAATTCAAAGCCTCAGGGACAAGTGGCGCAAGTGCATTGAAGTCGAGGGTAGTTATATTGAAAAATAATAAAACACTTTTCGTCATATCTCGTTTCCTTATATCCGAATTGCAAAACTTATTGACCGCTCCTCGTATCTGAGGTTTTATGAGTGTTAATATTTTTTCTTAATTCAATGCTAATATCTTTCCATTTATCAAATCCTGTTCATTCTAATAAACAGGTTTCTTTGCCATAGCTGAAATTAAATTTTATTGGCGTTTTCCACAAGCAAACGAGGTTGCTGAATAGTATTTAGATAAAGTTGTACTTATTATTCCTATTCTTTTGGTTTTTCTACCCTACTTTACGCGATACCGTCATTTATCTCAGTTGTAGCTCTCTTCCTACCATAACAATTATTCTTTTTTTCAGAGTCAGACGTACACAAGTAAACAATTTGCGAATCATTCATGATACAAAGGATAAATCTTAATAGCATTTCACATCATGCAATGCCTTTTTGAGGTAAAATCATCATTTCCAACCACCTGTTTCAAAAATTTATATGATTTCTTCAGCCAAATTTAGACCTAAAAATACAACACCCTATATTAACCTTGGCTATGATTTTTAAAAATTTTTAGTAGCCCATTTGGCGACTGCATAGTAGGGCAGAAATCGCCGTACTCACTTAGGAGCCTCCAACCAGGTGATATTTAAAAAAAAAGATAACTATATGTAAATAACAACGATAAAAACTACGAAGGCTAAACAAAACAACAACAAAAAGGATACAAAGTAAAAAAGCAACAAGAAGGAAGCTCACTCAGGCGTCAGGGGTAGGCCAGCCTCCCTCAGCGCAGAAACAAACAGTGTTGAATAAAGTGGAGGAGGCCAGCCACCTCCAAAAGGTCATATAGACTACAATTCTCTTTACACGAACCAATGCTGATTACAAGGGACAAGCGAGAGCGACCCCGCCAGGAAGCGTGTGCAAAGGTGTCCCAGACTGGGACATTTAACAAGAGTGTACCGAAAAGTCTGTGCGAGAACGCAGTGATCGCAATAAGGCACAAGTGAGCACTCTATCAAATGACGGTGATTTCCGAGAGTGTGTTCAATTCGGAGATGACAGAAAGCTACCTGAAGCTGCCGCAGCATTCGGGGAAGATCAATAGGAACAGTCACAGTTCAATGGCATGTAACTTTAAGTTCTCCTCGACCGTCTCCCATCTTTTTTGCCAAGACACCCGGTGGGCAGCTCGTATTCCTGCCATGTAATCGCTGTGACAGAGGGTGTGAGAAAGAGCGAAACGCTAGTTTGGTCGCCTCGTCCTTGCGGACTTTTTGGCGCTCTCATCGGCACGATCAATTCCTGCAATGCCTACATGTCCAGGAACGCAGCAGAAGATAATATCGACATCCGCCGGGCTCGCAAAAACTGTGAATCCACGGACATCACTAGCTAGAGAATACTGAAATTCTAATCGACGGTGAGCACTCAGGGCGCTTTGCGAGTCGCTATAAATCACAATCCGGTCTCCGAACCGGACACGTCACCTTATCTTCCGTACCGAGCGGTGTATTTTAATCAGCTCGGCAGTGAAGACAAACGCACCGCCTGGCAGAGCCCCGCTGATTTTAAACAGAGGGAATACGGAGTATAAACGATCCCCTCTTGGGAATTTGAGCCATCTGTATACACTGACACAGTTCCAGCGTGACACGGAGTATGCCCCAAAAAGGCCGAACGCAATACCTCCGGCGCTGTAGAAGCTTTGGAGGCAGAGGCGTGGCGACAAATACTCAAAGGTGCTAACCTCCAGGGTGGTGTCCTGAGCAGAACCAGGGAAACAACTGACCCCAGAGATAGACCAAGTTCTCAGCGGAGTTCCTAGCCCTAAACCTAGTGGGCTTAGGGTATGAATGGCTTCCCTCGGCGGCATAGGCAGGGTCAAAATCAAGTGTGGATGCAGTTAGAGCTGTTGGCAACTAAGGAAGGAGCCAGGGATGCGCGTTCAGGTAAATAATGTACTGTGCACGGCGCAGAGCGGGTGGCCTCTCCCTAGCATCGACATGTAGGCTCTTAATGGGGGATGTGTGGAAGGTTCCGGTTGCCATGCGAAGGCTGGTGCGTTGGATTGAGTCCACCTTCTGCAATACACGCTTGTCTACGGATACATAAAACTCGGATCGGTTTCTGACCTTAAAACGAATAAAGGATTGATAAAAAAGTAATACAGTAGCCCTATCAGAACTCCAGACGCTGAACGTCACGGAGTGAATAATATCCATGATGAAGATACAAGAGACCCCATAGCTGCGATAAATGAGCCTTCCAGGTCAGGCGTCGGTTGGTCAAATACAAGACCAAGGAAGCGGTAGGAGTCCCCACTTCTAGGTAAACCGTATTTAGAGGATAAGTCTGGGTCATGGTGGATCCGTGGATGACGGCAGAATTGCACCACCTTAGACTTGGCAAAGGGAAACCGAAACCCGTACGCTTTTGCATAGCGAGAGACGAGGTTCAATGCCTGTTGGAGTTGAAGTGCTTATTTATTTTCAATATGCTTACGAAGTGGAACGGTGCACAAGGATAAATAATATGGCTGCCATTAATAAAATAGAGTTTTATTAATTAAACTATCAACAACACACAAAAAAAATGTTTACATAAACCGAGAATGAAAAGGGTCGTGGGAATCTCTGACTAATCCGAGGATTAATATTTGGAGAGATTTAAAAAAGGTAAACAAATAAAAATAAAAATAAATTAATGGGGGGGGGGATGGTTCGCTAAACCATTTAAAGCACAGGGTTGCGTTGAGAAAAGGTTAAATAATTAAAGGTAATGCTCAGCCTACGTAATTACAAAGTTGTTGTGCAGAGGAAGACGATGCGAAGGAATCTTCGGTCCATTGGCGATTTCCAGCAGAAGGGTTCTTTGGGGGGTTGTCCTTAACGAAGGGGAAGGACTGTCTTCGAAGAGTGAGAGCGAAGTGGGGCTCGGAATTACGAGCAATCTTTGTGACAGCAAATCGGAGATGTTCTAGATGAACAATGGAGGTTATTGTTGAAACCAAGCGTTCTCTTTAAGAACGTTAAAAAGGGGGGAATTAAATTATCCGGACGGGATGTCTTGGGAACGAGAACCGTTTCTTGACGAACGGGATTAAAGAACAATGCCTGTTCTAACGTTGTTCTCTTTCTGAACAACAAGGTGGGGGGTAAGAACCGTCTCTTGTCAAACGGGCTCAAAGAACAATGGCTGTTCTAACGTTGTTCTCTTTCTGAACAACAGGGGGGCCTTGTTGACTTGGCCTCTGGGAGGCACGAACATTGGCACTCAAGGGATAATGTCCTCTTCTGGACAATAAGGGGGTTCTCAAGGGAGAGAGTTCCTAGGTGCACAAGGGAGACCGGATCGGCATGATGCCTCGCGAAGATAATCGGGATCTGATCTGCTTCAATCGGGAAAAGCTATGATATAAATACCCAGAGACATCTTTATGGCGTAGGGGATAATTGAGTTGGGGACTTCGGGGGAATGCCCCGGTCACGCCTACGAAAATACCTTATCTGCCTATAAGCCTAATTCAATCTGTCGAGATCGACGTATGGAGGCGAAACGGGGGAGTTAACCTCCTTAATTAAACATTGGCTATGATGAGAGATAACGCGCTCCTGCTTCCTCTCGCAGGCAGGATGCACGTGGCTCAGCATATTTAAAATGTGATAGAGGCTGAAATTAATGCGGCCTCAGACCGTTCTATTACAGAGGTATTTTTTAGTAATAGTAAGACCATAAATAATGATACATGGAAAATATACTACAGAAATTTTCGCAACCAAAAGAATAGGCTTTGTAAGGGGGCTGGTGACTGTTATTACAATAACAAAGTCATGGCTTGCTTTGTTGGAGAAGAACTCTATATCGCCGATCCAGATTTATGGTTATATGTTTTATAGATATCGGAAGACGAAGAAAGGAGGAAGGTTGATTAATTCTTTATTTAACGGATTATTTCCATTGTTGTGAAAACACTAATATTAAATCATACTAAGAATCATTATGGCTAGATGTTAGGGAGGGGAAGAATTAACTTGTCATATTATTATTATATAGACCACCAAATCGTACTTAGTAAGCTTCGTGACCTCTGTGGCAGGAGATGCAATGTGTATGTAGAATTAAATATTTTTCTATAATAGCTTATTTTAATTACATATATATAGACTGGAAACCTCTTGTCTGTGATAAGGAGGCTGAGGACTAATTTAATATGATTCAAAATAATTTTCTTACAGAGGGTAAAACTAACCCAGTAGAGGTGATAATTCATTTGATATTGTTCTAACGACAAACGAAGAGGGTATCTACGATACGGAGTAAGTGGATATATGGGAAATAGCCGACATTGCGAAAATAAATTAAATTTGAAATATAATGATGTTCTCAATAGAATAATTGAGGTTAAAATCCCATACTTTAAAAAATAGTGTAATTTAAAACGACGATAGCGCCGCCTATCACCAATGTTTGTTTTTTCGCCTTCAAGTTGGAAAAAGGTAAGGTTCCTATTTTTAGCGAAGAGGATAGGGCCTATACCAATATCTTTATGCCTGTCAGGTTTACGTTAAGGAAAGAGCTTTGTGGTAGGTGAATGGAATAGGCTCAGGGATCACGTGATAGAAGCGTTATCCCTTTGGAATTTTAAAAATAGACAGAAGGATTAGTGGGTGAGGAGGCTAAGTGGGACGGAACTTAGTTTGGAGAACAGGAACTGCCTTTTACAGTCTTATTCTTTTCTTACCTTTTTATAGAAAGAAATTTTACTGTAACATACAGCTTTCAAAATTTTTGCCTCACTCGTTATTTCTTTACTATTGTTCTCTCTCTAACATCGTTCATTTCTTAGTTGTATTTGACCGAAGCTTCTCTTGTAAAGCAGTAGAATTCCTAACTACTATGCTAAAGATTCGAGATTCGAAATCGGAAGTTAATTCATTCCATAGCTGTGATTTATGAATCAACTTCCTTGCCAAACCGTTGTCTGAACATTAAATTTTGAAAATTGATTTACTTTTATGTTACACTACATAAATCATATTTTCCACTTCACTGATTCCAATTCCAGAATCAGCAAAGTTGGAGCAAATGATTTTGTCGCTTGAACCATTTGCCGGTTTCAATTTTCCACTACTGAATCGAATTCGCATCAATGAGCTATTTTCATTGAATTTACTGATTACTCAAACTTTTCTCTAATCATTTTAATTCCAGATTTTCGTCAATAAATGGAAAAATGAAGGGGGAAGAGTTATGGGCGAATGGGTTGCCGCGATGTTGCTAGTTTAAGTGCCACAAATTCATTTAATTTTGGTATGAACAATTTTGTTTGGAACTCTCTTTCTCAACACTGTTATTCGACATATGGAAGGAGGGGAATTTCTAGAACCAAATGAGGTTATTTATTGGTCTTAATAATTATTATGAGTGGATGCCCTCGAAGAACAAGCGTGAGAGGAAGCCCCCTTTGAATACCCCTTTCAGCCCCTTGCTCCTAGGCGTGAGAAGTTTAGAATCTTCAAGAAGGAAGCAGTCCCGCGCTGAGTCACCCCAACCAGCTGTATTTTCTTTCACACGCTCCTCGCCTCCCCCCCTCCCCCGCGATAACGCCGAGCTCTTTCCCCCATACTTCCCAGACATGTCTATTCCACCACGAGCGCCGCCGTACTAACCCTACCCTCATATCATAAGGAAAACTTCGCTGCCCGATCCCACGCGTTATCTCGAAGTTTACATACACTGACGTCGAGAATCCTCTTGGGAGGGCAATGCCCTGGTGCTATCTATCGGACCAGCCATCTTGCTATTTAACCCGGAGTCCTCCATTCCACGAGGAGATTGAGAGTCTGCCAGTCCCTCCGTTCAGACCGTTTTGTCTGTTTCCCTGCGAAGTCCCGCAACTCCTGTTCGAGTCATACCTCGTCGGTAAGATCTCACCAGCAGATCTTCTTTTGTAAAGCTTTGACCCCTGTTCAGAGGAAAGCTATCGAGCCACCTTCTTCTCAGAGAACTGAGCCGCCCCCCTCATATCGGACCCCCTTCAAGACTCCCTGCCGAGCCGCAGAACCATCTCGTGTTTGAGATTTCATCTATCTGGAGCATAGAAAATCTCTCTTCTTCAACAAGAAGTACTTAAACGCACCAATCTACGAGTCTTCCTCATTCGGACTCCGCGAAGTATCTTCTTGAAGTCCTGTGTCATTGGTCCCCCCCCCCCCCATTCCTAAGATCATCACCTGATTACACCCCGTCAATCGTCACCTGCATCCACTTTTGAATTCACTTCCCGCTTAATCGTATTTAATATCTCTTGTTAGAGTCAACATAATTTTTGCTCCTCCCGCTTAACTTTATCATATCTTAAATTCTCACAATCCAATTAACTATCTTTATCGAGTAATTTGTTCTCCTTTTTTCATATCTATATTAATTGCCCCATTTATTATATATATTAAAATTATATTTTGGGGTCTTGTTCTTTATATATCCTTCGAACTATAACTTGGCAAGCCGTTAGATAAATCCCGGTCAACCGTAAATCGCACTCTGCATAAAAATCAAGGAGGCAGTCCCCAACTCCTTTAATTGCCCCAAAGCATATCGCAGGCAGCCTCAAGTCGGCAATATCTCTGTGCTTGTGTATGCGCCCTTTCACCGAGCGAGTCTTTACAGGCATACCTCGACAATTATATACATATCTCTGATTTCAGAGAAATCTGCATTTTCGAGTTGGGAAAAGTTTAGTATACCATTTGTCTTTTAAAATGTTTTCCAATAAAAAAAGGTGTGAATTTCGAAAGTATTTTCATTCACTGAGGAAAGAAGGGAGGAAAGAGGTAGCTTATGAAAAAAGTGGAATATATAAAGGATTGATAGTGAAAAGGGTTGAGTATTAAATGCAACGCCACACAATTTCTGTTAACCTCAAAAAAGGGGGGGAAAATTGAGTAATATAAGCCAAACTGATTCCCTCTATCAGGCATATGAGTTATAATGATAGACTAAGGGAACTAGATATGTTTTCGCTGGAGACCTGAAGACTACGTGGTCAGCTTATCGAAGTGTTTCAAATACTTCGAGGCTTCGACAGACTGGACTACGGGGATATTTTCCAGCTCAGCAAGGGAAGAACAAGAAATCACGGCTACAAGCTTGAACTGAAGCGATACCACCGTAATCTGTGTGGGAAATTCTTCACATACAGTATCTGTGGTAGTTGGAACACACTTCTGACGGAAGTTGTCAACAGTGAATCTGTTGACCAGTTCAAGTCAAGATTAGATAAAGTCTTGCGAAATCACTGTTAGGATCCTCGCGAGTGATCTTCGAGGTTGTCAACGAACACCTTCGAGGATTGCGCCAAAAGTGCCCACCTTGTATGGACCGTAAGGTCTTTTAGGGTACTTTTTTTCCTTGTCGCTTCTTGTAGCTCCATGCATTCCAATTCTTAAAATTTTATAACTCTTTACAACCAAGATGTAGTATGAACTTTGGAACAGCAAAGAAGTAGTGTTATTTTTGGTGACGAAGTTCTTATTAGAAAGCACACTAAGAAACCTCATTTTATGCTACTAGCATTTGTGTAAGGTGGCTTTTCTGTTTGTTATTTTCATTTACACATATAAGAAATAAAATGTACCCAAAAGAATCCTTAAACTTTAGGTTAATCACACCTTTAAAAAAACATATTTGTTGCAACAACGCTCCAAGGATGAATAAATGTTGCAACCCTCAGTGTAGATCTTTTTTTAGCTTTCAAGTTCACAAGGAGTTTATTTCCATGCCTCAACCTGGTAGAAAAACTTTATATGGGTTGATTTGAACTGTCTAAGTAACTTAGGAGACAAAATCAATAAGAGAAATGAAAGACTAAAATCTAAGAACATCCTATACATCTGTTTATATCAAATGTTGCTTGAGAGATTTCCTCTCATGAGGTAACTGATATTTTTCTATTGGACGGATTTTCCCCTATGAGATTTTTTTCTTGTTTTCAACGATGATTATTCCGAGAAAAAAGACGCTTTTTTCTACGATTATGGAGATTCAACTATTTCTGCAAAAGGGAACTTTTATTGTGGTGACTTATGAAGGCAATTGTCAATGCAATGAATGGGCAAAAATCAAAGCTTAGTAGATACACGAGGGGCGGTCAATAAGTTTTGCGAATCGGTAGGGCAAAACAAAGAAAGAGGGATGATAGCCGTTTGTGTGGGTGTTAGGACAGGTTATGACAAGACAGGACCTTTAGCCACACGCCCCTGCCTCGTCTATTTAAGAAGCAGTAGCTGATCGCAGATCGTCAGTCACAATTTTTCAACAATGGAGAAGGTTGAGCACCGCGCAGTGATCAAATTTTTGACCAAGGAAGGCAAGAATTCAAAAGAGATCCATGAACGCATGGTTGCAGTGTACAGCGATATCGCCCCTTCTTATGGAACCATTGCTCTCTGCAATAGGGAGTTCTGCCATGGTCGTGAGTCCCTTGAAGATGAACCCCATCCAGGACGACCGTCAGACGTGACCAACGAGGACAATGTGGCCCGTGTGGAGAGGTGGAGAGGATGACCCTCGAAAATCAACGGATGAAGGTCGAAGAAATCGAGCATGAACTTGGAATATCACATGGAAATGTTATCAACATCATTCACGACAATTTGGCCATGACCAAGGTCTCTGCCCGTTGGGTCCCTAGAAACCTCACGCCCCATGATCGACTTCAACGTCGTCAAAGTCCACAAGGCCAGAGTTGCACAAGCTGCCCTGCGCGAGTGCGAATTCGAGGAGCTCAACCATCCCCTCTACAGTCTAGACCTTGCCCCCAGCGACTACTTTCTATTCCTTCTATTTTCCTTCTATTTTCGTGATTATTAAAATAACGCGGCAATTTTAAGATCTTTTAGTATGTAAAACATAATTATCTACTGTTACAGAATTAGGTCAGATTTCTACCTTATTATTCTTTTCAAATGTTGTTATCAAAAAAACGTCATCCTGAATATGAGGTAAAATGATCTCAATTGAATGTTTTTGCCGAACGTTATTAATTCACCATAGAAAATGAGACTTGATTATTTCTTCTGTTAACTAAAGTAACATGAGTAAGTTATGGGTAAAAGCCACACTCACGAGGCTATATTTCCTTGGACGTTTAATCCTAGAAAATATCAAAATGTTCTGGTCCCAGAGTTGGTATCAAGTCAAACGTGATTTACCGGGTTGTTCAGATGAGAATTTTCCTAGATTTAGGCTATATGCAATGTCTTAACTTTACTGACACCTTTTCTTTCAATCCAGGGGTAGACTATGCCCCAATCATCTGTCATCATTTGGGTTTGTTTTCCCTCCACTCAAACTGAATCTTTGGTAATTTCCTGCCGCTTCTTCTAGATAGCCTTGTTCTAAGGAAATATGGTAGGTCTCGAGATCTCTTCACTGCCTAACTGCATCGGGATTCAGTTTGACACAATGAAAGGATGAACGATGAGGGATCGTCTATGTTCCTCCTATATATAAACCATATTAGGTGGGCTTTTTAATAGTTTATTTAGCAAATAAAACTTAGGAATTGAATAGAAATAAGGGGTACATTGATCAAACAGAAAAGTTACTATTAATATGGCTTTTAGATATAAACTAAAGAAAAATTAATTCAATTAAACGCCAATATATTACAGAGAATAGCACAAAGAACCAGGTAAGAACCACTAATGTAAACAAAGGAATACCTCACAGATATGAGATGATTGCCGTGGCTATGGAAGTTGGAATGCGAAGAAACATTATTAACGACCAAGAGGTGGAGCTGTTGCTACTTCCACTAACCTAACGATATCGAAATGGAAAAATAAAAGGTCACTAGTTTAAGGAGAGCAGAGAGGAGAAGACAGAAATCTCACGGGGTAATATTTGTAGCAAAAATTCTATCAGCTTGTAGAGTTTGTGTTTTAAAGACGTCAAAGTTTAATGAGGTAGATAGAGACTGTGATCATGTTGATTAGCGAGAAAATAAAACCTACCCCTAGTATCCTTCTGGCCCAAAAAATAACTATGGGCGAAGTATCTAAGCTGTGATCGAAGTAGGGTATGGCTATGAGAGGTGCCAGATGATTGGAGGTAATCTAATGGCTGTCTAATGGTAGTCGACCTCTTTGATCTCTTATAATTTCATATATTGAAACAAAAAAGTGTAGAATTAACAGACAAATTCTTAAGCCACTTCAGGTGCAAACAAATTCCACCAGATAAGGCTATCTAATTTAGCTTTTTTGAGTCAAGAGCGTCTGAGTTTAATTACTGGTGCCGAGAAATCCACTCTCTTAAAAAATGGTGTCAAATAATTATGCTGCCCTGCAAATCAAGATCAGTTGGAAGGTAGCAAGTGGGTCGCTTACTCAGGTGTTTCTAGTGCAAGAACCATAGATTCAGTCTCTACTGCTTCTTTACAAGATTCAGTTACAATCCATCTTTACATGCGGATGACGATGATAACTGCATAATTTATATGAAAAAGATTATTTTAGAGATGTTAGTGCTCATAATTTATATGATAATGATAATCGCAACTTTTCTATATATGTATAATAAAAATTCTAGAGAAACTAATGCACTTCTCTCATACTCATTTGGATCTTATTGATGAACATGATGATGATGGGAATAGTGATATTTTTGATGACGATGCTGAATGATATGATAAATATTGGCTCTATTATTTTCCTGATTGGTGATAAGGATGAATAATAATAGATAAGTTTCAAGGGTGATTTTGAAATCAATGGACCTTCACTGAACGCTCGGCTATCAACTATCACAAAGCTTAAATAAAATGGCGTGTCCTCAAGGCACGCTTGAAGCCACTAAGGGTAGCCGATTAGCGTATCAAAGCAGTCAGATCATTACACCTATTCAAGGCAAAAGTGCGACAACCAAGGCAGACCGTAATTTTTATGGGTTGAGATACGATCATTAAGGCATTTAATGGCTTATATTGAATAAAAATTAACTAAAAGTTGTCTCAATCGAATGGTCAGCCAGTGCAATTTGCAAATCATCGGAGATACACCAGAGAAACTTACTCTTCAGAAAGGAGCACGAACTGAAAAATTGGAACCAGTTAAAAATGTCAAGGATTGCAAGCCTTTGATCGAGCGAGAATACATTTGCAATAGTCAAGGAAGTAGGTGACGAAAGCATAAATTGCAATCTAAAGCTAATGTTGTAAATGTGGGAGCAGTTGCGGGTGAGATTATGAACTAATCAAAGAGAATATTAACACATGTTAGAAAAGAGATTTGAGCAATAACTGACCCACAAATGTAATGCCAAGATTTTTTTATATCGGGTAAATTTACGTGTTGTAACTATAGAATTAAAATGATAGAGCATCACGATGCATTGAAAGCCCAATGGAAAGAAGATATAAACGAAAAGAAGCGAGCCAAGACCCAACCAAATAGGGACACAGAAACGTACTTTAACGGCCAAAATAGATCATTTTCAATATTATTTGATGAATGTTAGATGAAAGATACCAGCCGAATCAGTATAATGCAGCTCAAGAGACACCCAGCAATTTACGGAAGTGGTGAACAAGAAAACTTTGGTCAACAAGGTCATATGCTGAGAGGGCCAGAATTACCAGCATACAAGGTTGACTAGCATCGGCTTCTGGTAATGAGTAAACGATTATAATGATTATAAAATAATGATGGCCACAATAATAAAGATATCATAAAATATGACAAGGCTGGTAGATGAAAAAACAGGGGTGAGGATGATGCCAAAGGTGATGATTTGAACAAGAATAGTTATAGTGATGGAATGTAAGATAATAATATTATCACACTAGACAAGTTTAAACAGTGCTAAATGCAATTTATATGTAAGATTATTGCTGCGTAAAGAGGAAGGAGGTGCTAAATCCTGTAAATTACTATTTACATTATGAATGAGTTAATTATATTCAGGTCTTGGTATTAAATGATATTTAAACTGCTTAAATCTAAATAAGCACGAGTCGTATAAAAACAGTCTCCGTCAATGGAAATTGATCACACAATCTAAAGCGTTTAGTAGACTTAATTAAGATCACAACAGTAAAATAAATTGATAATTAGATCAAATAGAATAGGAAACAAATCACTAGCAAATAAACAACCGAATGACGCAAAAGTAGGTACACAAGAGAATGGAAGGCCTTCTCGTTTATTCCTTTCTCTGACCTCTCGTAAGAGGAAAACTTGACGATTGGTTTGTCCTGAGGAAACCGAGGGTATTTAACCCAATTGTCACATAAATTTGCGATGTGGAAATCATAAAATTAATGATATGTCAGGGCAGTTCCTGACCTCTGAGTGAAATGCTTTGTGACTTATAAGCAAATTTTGATATATTATTCCCTAATTCTTTTTTTTATTATTTATCAGGTTATTATCTATTTACATCTTATTCATCTTTTAGTACAGTACATTACTACTTCGTCTTGTAGTATTTTGTAGGGATTGTACAAATCTGTTCTTTTTTGGCGGTCAGACGGCGAAATGTGTCCAAACAGATATGGAATCCGTATCAGTGTAATTCGGATTGACACTCGATTTGGCTGAATTTTGCATCCGTCTGAAGACAATGAAGATCATATTTCGAGTAATAGCACATAATACTACAAGGAGAAATAAGCTACAAATTGGTACGTGCATAGTCTACATCTGCATAGTATTGTTTTGTTTACTTACGCAAAACTTATAACTATACAACACGACAGCATAAACCATTTTAATATAATACCTAAGAATATCCCCATTTGAAAAAACGCCTGACTCTAATCTTCTGCGTCGTAGTTAAATTAAGTTTCACCTCAACGTGATGATAATCATGATCGAGGTAAGTGGCTATTTGTTGTATCTGAGTTTTATGAGGTCATACTAACAGGGGTATGAGTTCCAAATAATGGCGAGTATAAACAAATGCGCCTGCGATTAGAAAATTGTAATTTAAATTAGAATAATCCCTCCCGCTCAAAAAAAATATATTAAGCACAATAATAATGGCTCGGATCTTCTTTTAAGAGGTTTTCAAAATATATTTCAAACACAACACATCACGTAACGCAAAGCTTTCACATAATATACAGTGATAAAATTTAAAGAAAAGATGAAGAAAAGTCTCGGCTGAAAATAGTTTTAGAATGGTGGTTAAAATAGTTCTAGATGGAAGGAAAACTATAAAAATCCAAACTCTAATTATGTTATTAATAACATTCATCGTTAGTGCATGACATAATAAGAGTAATTTAAATTGCTTTCATGTGATTAAGGTTAACGAAATAATAACCCTATATTTTTCCCTTTACATCTCTTTGAAAACCTAAGATAATATTTAAATAATTGGCTTTAAATTTCTTCTTCACTTGTTTCCTTTTTAGACTTATCCTTTATAAATGCACCCCAAATTTCCACCCTACTGAAGCCATCTGCATGGTCAATTTTATGTGAAATTAGCAAATGCTTATTTTTAGTCGCGGGCGACTCTACATCTCACTATGAAGGTCGTTTCTCATTTTGCTTGATTTGTTTTGATAATAACATTGCAACTATTCGCTAGATTCTAACGAAAGTTGAAACCCTCATGTTGATTTACATTTTATTTTGAATGATATTATTGTCAAATTCCTGCCAAGGCTAGCCCGGGGATTATTTTGTTTTGGTAATAATATCATAACTATTCAGCCGAGTCTAACGAAATATGGAACTCTAATATTCTTTCACATTTTCTTTCGAATAATATAATTCTCAAAGTCCTCCGAAGGTTAGCTGGGAATTATTTTGTTTTGGCCATAACATCCTAGCTATTCGAAGGATTCTACCGAAATGTGAAACCCTTATGTAGTTTTACACTCTCTTGCGAATGATATGATTTTCAAGATCCTCTCAAGGTTAGTCCGGGAATTATTAAAAGTTTGTAAGATCATAAACTTATAAATCAGAATAAGCGAAGGCACGCGACTTTTGGTCAGCAGAACTTGTTTTATATCCTGGTGTCAGTTCATACAAAATAAATGTTTTATTTATTACTTATTTTATTCCTCCTTCTTAACTGTCACCGACTTCTATAAAATTTTTAGGTGCTATTGATGTAGACAAACTAGTAGATGCTCGATGGCCTTCATTAAAATTTTGTCAATTTCCCCTTTCTTCAACAGTTCGAGAGATATTTCCCTTAAATTCCTCGTCTAGAGGAAGTTCTCCTATTTTATTTTTATTTTGGTTTATTGTGAAAAGAGTTTGGGAGGATGGATGATAGGAAAGACGACGTTGATATATATTGGCAAGAAATTGTATTATGCTTATTTAAATTTCTATTGGGAATTATCATTTTTCAGGCAGGAACTATTTCCTGTTGATAGTGACCAGGAGATAAAATGCCATACAGAAGAAAGGTAATGTTTAAACGAGGAAATAACAAAGAGTGTTAGAGCTAACTGTGTTAACCGAATGGATTCGAAAATGAACGGACAAGGGGATGATGAAAAATGGAATGGGGTAACTGGCTCAATCTAAATTGGGTTAAATGATAACTTTTCCAATACAGTATGTTGCAGGAACAATTATTCCAACTAGTATAACTGGTAATTCAATAAAAATGATCCTATCGATATAAAAAAATACGAAATTGTTCCATGTATTCAAATTTGTTTTTCATAGAAATTAATAAGATTTGTTGAATTACTAAACATAACTTATAGAACATCATTACGCAGATGCAAGGTATGATACCCTATGCATTTTTTTCTATATCTGATTTTATGAAGTGCTCTAGTAATATTAAATCATCGTCAACATCTAATTTTATCAAAGTTGTAGTTTCCAAGAAAAAGTTGAATTAAATTTTAACATCCATGAATTATCGTTTGAGCAAAGTTGTTAAATCAAAGGCAGCAAGCAAAATCCTGCTGTACCCGGGTTTTTAATTTGATAAAAATTAACTTAAAAGGCACATGAAACAAAAAGATTAATCTTGTTTGCTAGTTGAATTATCGAAAAGTAGGAAAACCTACACTAATATAAAAGTATTAAATACTTTTGGACTCACCGACTCTAATCCTGCTCGTGCGGATTTTAAAATTCGCTGTTCTATGAATTGCACTGTAGTGCGAAAGTAATGGGAAAGGTATCTTGTATCGTCTTAATACCCCTCCTAACAAGATAAAGTGTATTAGCTAGGGATGCAATTGATTCCACAAGTGGATAGAACATCTATGGAGAAATGTTGACTTATCCTCTTTCGATAGCTTTCCACAGCTTCCTGATATTTTTAGGACCCGGATAAGGTTGCTGGTTTCCGGAATTTTCTTATCCAGGATTTCCCGCAAAATCCCTGAAAAGGAAAGTGATTCCACGGAAATACATGAAATTTTTAGTTTTCCTAATAGTCAAAAGCAAATTGATCGCTATTTAGAATGATAAATAATGAGAGATTATTTTAGTAATCATAATGGAATTAGAATTGCAATTGGATTTCATTTCAAAGAATTAAGAAATATGGTAGGGCTATCAAAGGAAAAATTATTTACTATAGTCATTTCTACATACGTACCCTTGCATTTTAACGTGTTTTTTATTCATTTATTGTCAAGGTAATGATGAATAACGTTTTAATAAATATATGAATAATGTTTTATACTGAGAAATTAACAATGTTCTTTCAAGTAAAAATGAACAACCTATAGAACTAAAAGTAAAATTTTACTTCATGTGAAAAAATAACCTTAAAAAATAATTAGGATTGTCAAAGATGAGGGAAATGGAGATAAAAGATAGACAGAGAGACGGGTAGGACGGAAAGAACCCGTGATAGGCTTCTTTTTTATGTACTTTCCGTTTGATAAGACGCCCCATAGCGAGCCTAATTGTAACAACGAGAGGTTTCGCGAGATAGCGTGAAGGTGTTAATTAACTCCCGGCGCCTCAATATCGATAAAGTAAAATCCACTTCCAGTACCTCAGTAACATTCACTTTCGGTGAACACGTATAAATAATTAAGCGTTGGCCTGGGTAAGATTAGTATTTTGCCAAAGAGGACGCGACACAGAATAATTCTTTCTCTTGGCCTCCTTTACCCCAAAAGCCCGAAGACAAGAAAATTAAATAAGAAGAAATAAGAACTAGGAACGAGGAGACATCCACACTGCTGTATTCGACTCAGCCTCTTCCCTGCGAAAACATTCCCTCAATCCCTCCTTTCGAGGCTAGCAGTGGTTGTTACAAAACAGTGGTTGTTATGTGAGATAATGAACACAAAATTCTTGTGGGAAAAGCCTAGCGGCCATGAACTTTAAAACAAGCTCCCACACAACACAGTGTTCATATGTCAAGTAAAAAAGAATGAATAAAGAAGAAAGAAATTGAAATGTGTAAATAAATAAATAAATTTAAAATTATTCAAATCAGACAGAGTACTAATTGGCCAAGTGCAAATCCAAGCCATCGAGCTGAACGCTCCTACCCCCACCCCCCTTTCCCAACCTTTCTCTCGGATACAAAAATCCTCGGGCGGCAGATCTACCTGGAATGGTCGTTTCCCTTTCGTCAGTCGTGTACTTTTGTATGTATGTACTCACGACTCCCGTCTGGAGCTGACGTGTGTAAACCTTTTGCCAATTTGGTTCTCTTCTATTTATATGTTGTATTTATTATTTTTTGTTGTTTGTACAGTAGTAAAGATTATTTTGTTTCATTCAGTTTGATATATTCAGAACCTCCTAGTTAGTTGATTTAATTCGGCCAAGGAAAATAGTCACTCATACTCGATATAGTGCAACCCACGTTTAAAGTACATTATTCAGGACAAGCTAATTGCAGAGTGTCCTGCTGGCTTGCCACGGTCCCATCCGAGTCAAATGAAGCAAGCGGAGGTCAGGAAATCTAACCTGACCTACGACAATGAATTTCTTTTTATAAAAGAAACTTTAAAAGATAATACGACTTTCCTATAAAAAAAAGAAAAAGTATTTCTTTTTATAATGGCTTCTTAAAAGTTAGCGAATTGATTGTACTATCACTAGAGATGACTATTATTTTAGTAATAAATAGATAACTAAAATTGAAACAACGCGCTAATAAATTAAGAACTATCATAATTTGTCTAATCTATACCGATGAAATAAATACAATTTATTCACAATAATACACATTTGTGGAATATTATGTGAAATATATATTTCTAATTCTTAAAAGTTCTAATTAGTGACCGACATAACCTACCTATTACCAAACTTACTCGATTTGTGAGTTAAATATGAAATTCATTTTTACATATATATTTCTCCTGCTTAAAGTAAAAAATGTCAATATGAATTCTCGATTGAGTGGATGTCAGCTGAACGGGATAACCACACCATTCATTCCTCGGGAGTCCCTCGAAGGATCCACGAATTAATTCTGGGCAACTTAAGCCCGATGACATGGTGTGTTATTTTGCTGGAATATCCCATAGTTGTTGGGGTTCATGGCGTCCATGCATAAATGTAAATTATGACCAATGCAACGTAGCTACTACCATCCACTGCCAAGTTATCACACCCAACACCAATATGGAAATCATACCAGCATGACTGGTACCTTTTTGACAACTAGGCTACATGAATTCATGTCATCAGCGCCAAACCAGAACCACACAATCAGCCTGGAACTACTGGAACTGTGACATATCGGACCATGCCACATGTTCTCAGTCATCCTGTATTCAATTACCAATTTCACGGGGGCAAGTGTCGCGCTGTTTCCGTTACTGTGAAATTAATAGTGATCCTGATGATTATTCTTCTCGTATATCCAATGGAAGGTAAATAACGCTACTAACATGATGGATATTCATCTATTACCTCTTGTGGATGTGGTTTGTTGCTTTTCTCTTACTAAGGGCAATACAAGCCCGGTGGCGCTGATTACGATTTTCAGGCATAAGTGATCAACCATTGGACTGTCGATGGTAGGCGGTAATTCCTTCGATGATGTATGCTCGGTATACACGTGACACCGGAGATTGACGAGTATTTAAGCCTAATAGAGGTTCAGAAATGGAATGTCCTCTCCCTCCAACTCCCACTATCTTGCCCCGATAACTCACCTCGATTAGCTATGAGCAGCCTAGGCGTTGTTCACAATCATCCAAAATATCACGAAACGCAACTGATCGGGTTCTGAAAATTTCCATGACAACGCGATACGATGGTAGAAACTATCATTGCGTTTACATTACATCTATCCTATCTATTTTACGTTCAATGAAAGTTAAATAACTTGAGAATATCGTGTACAGGGTGATCCAAAATTCTTGTCACCTCTAACGAAAAGTAACAAGAACGGTATAATATCAAAAACATATGAAATATAAAATTAAAACAATATTTACAGGAGGTGACAAGGCTTTTGTACCATCTTGTATATGACTAGAGTAGTATATGTATGGTGATAAGACCATAATGATAGAAATAAACAAAATGATTCCTATGCTACAAGGAAATACAAAGGAGTTTTTAAATAAGAAAAGCGGGCGCAATATGCAACAAACGAGGCACGACAGCGATGCTCTAAATGCTAATAAGGTGAGAGAATCATATCTTAGAGCTAGATAGATACAAACTGCCTACATATATTGCCTTTCACTGTTCATGTAAACCAAGATAAGATTGGTAATGCAGCCAAGGTGGAAAACTGGTTCCCTACTCACACTGCTCCTGTGGCATGGCATGTTTCAGGGGAAATAAGTGATATTCGATGAAACATAATCTCACCAATGTGGAGAAGATAAGTGGAAGATTGTCTACTTGTTTCAGGAGAATATTCTTAGTTTTAAATTTATCCTTTTGTTTTTCTCATTGTTCTCATTCATTTCTCTTTCCTTCTTTCCCTTTCTAGGATCTGGCCTTCTCTAAGTTCTGTATAAGCCTATGTTTGACCTTAGAGCTGAATGCTTTTTAGGTGAAATAATTTATGTGATTTGCGAGGTACCATAGTGGCGGCATATTTGACCACACGAGTATATGTCTAATTGCATTGTCACCGAATTACGTTTAATTTTACAATGCAAATACTACAATAGTTAACCCCGTAAGGGCCGCAGCGGAGTGCCATCCTTGCCCCCGTGCTGACGAGACTCAGCACCCCGTCCGACCCCAGCTTAGCCTCTTCTCCTTCCTTTAGACACTCGTGTTTCCCCGCTGTTTCCTCGCTTTTCATACAACCTCTCCAACAACTTTCTTTGGTCAGCCTCTAATTTCATAGGGTAGATGCTGACCTTCTTCTCAGCCAACCGCCCCGGATCGGGGCTGAGGGGGGAGGGGACAAGGTTCCCTCAACCCTGAGCTCTGGTTTGGGTTGGAGGTTTTTCAAAAACCTGCTTCATCCCGACCCATACCTTCTTCACATCTCCTTTCTTTCTCACTTCACACTATCAATTTTACGCCCTGCTCAAGGTGGAGCCGCCATGCTAAAGGGCTGACAGGTCACCAGGCGGGAGGGGTGGTCTTAAATGGTGGCACCTGGCTCTGCCAGGCCTGTACGCCCTCAATGCGCTACTGCAAGGGGTGATGAGCAATTGCTTCCCATAATTTAATATACGGTCACCATGCCCAATGATGAACAAATAAAAAATCAAACCTCAACTTCCCATGTTCCATCGACGGAGCCGCCCTCAGGCAGCTCCACAGAAAAAATAGAGCTATCCCCCCCTATGCTTGCGCATGGGACCCTCCAAATTTCTCTAAACAGAGAGGATGCTTACTCCTCTCCTTCGCCTCCGGATGTAGGGGACTCCCCCTCGCCCCCTTCTCTGGAGGTGCTTTCAGGCAAGTCCCTTTTCTCAACCGCAGTCCACCCTTTTTTTTCAAGTGGACTGCCAAGGAAGCCAGCAGGCAGCTCATAGCCGACCGATCCCCATTAAAGCGGCTCGGTAGGGCAAACCCCCCTAGGGGGGAGAAAGAAGCCATGCCCCTTTGGTCGCTTCCCTCAAAAGACATGCTGGCAAGAATATTAAACCTTGCCGGGGTCAAGGCCTGTGCCTCCCCAGTCGTGACTAGAGACAGCTCTGTCAACAGGACCTGTGATGTCCTTGGGGGAAATAGCCAATTAGCGGCCCCTCCTGAGATAGACATGGTCCTTGAGGCAACCCAGCCTCAGACAGTAGGGCCTTCCATAGAAGGAAATTCTGGCTCGGCACCAAGCACCGAACTCGAATCCACCCTTATGCAAGGTCCTCCTTAAAAGGCTAGGGTTTCCAAATCAGTACAAGGAGGGAAGGGATCTCCTCCGACCGGTACCCCTACGACTGCCAAGACCTTCTCCATCTCGGAAAAGGACCTGGCTGAGGCCTGTCTATCTGCTCTGGGGGCTCCTGCCGGCGGAGGGAAGAAGTGGTTTCATTCCCCGCCCTTCTTTCCTAAAAAGAAAAAGAACAGAAAAAAGACTAAAAAGACTCGGGGCTCGTCTCATTCCGCCGGGGCTGTGGGGATGGATGGGTCTCCTGCTTCGGTAAGCGACCAAGCCAAGATCGGCCCATCCGGCCCCTTTGCCCTTCCGGGTGCGGAGCCCCCGACTAAGACAAAAAGTGCGCAAGGCGGAGCTTCAATAACATCGGGGCCCCTCATTCCGGGGCTACCTGGCGTTTTCGAGCCCGTTGGCTTCAAACGCTTCCTGGTAATTCGCTCCACTGATGGCAGCATGTTGGCCAAGAGCAACATGATCCATCAGAGGAGAGCTTTAGCTAATGTAATTGGTAGAGAGCCGAAGGTGACCCGTTTCTCGGGCAGTAACCTCATCGCCACGGGCCTAACTACTATTCCTAGAACGTCTGGCCGTTTTGCAAGCCGACCACTCCCGTGGTGGTCGGCCGAGTGTGGGGCGGCCCTCAAACAGAAGCGTTATGCCTACATGCCTATATCACCTTTTTCCTGGACAGCGGAGGCCATCTGTCTTCTGCACAGTGCGGCTTCTACAAGTTCCACTCCACGTCGGATACTCTGCTGTGACTGAAAAATGCCGTCTGTGAGGCCTTCCTTCGTAGACAGCACTACACCACGGTGATTTTCGATCTGGAGAAGGCCTATGATACCGCATGGTAACACTGTATCATGGAGACTCTCCACACGATGGGGGCGAGGAGACACCTCCCAATGTTTATATCTGAATTTTTGCGAGTGGAAGGAGCCCTCTTCGGCCCAATGAAGCAGGAAGAGGGTGTCCGCAGGAAAGTCTCCTCAGTGTCACACTCTTCGCCCTGAGCATCAACGGCATCACCTCGGTGCTGCCGGAAGATGTTTTCGCTACACTGTACGTGGATGACCTTTTGATCTCCTTTGGCGCGGCCTAGATGCGAACTCTGGAGCGTCGACTCCAACAAGCATTGAACTGCGTCTCTCGCTATGCCAAAGCGCACAGGTTTCGGTTTTCTTTTGCTAAGACTAAGATGGTGCAGTTCTACCGCCATTCACGGCTCCACCCCGACCCAGATTTGTTTCTTAATATGGTGTGCCTGGACGTGGTTGAATCGCACAGTTTCCTTGGTCTTATATTTGACCGACGCCTCACCTGGGAGGCTCATATTCGCAGCCTTAGGGTTTATTGTACACGTGCCATGGATATTGTCCACGCCGTGACGTTCAGCGCTTGGGGCGCTGATAGGGCTACTGCCTAACTTTTTTATCGATCCTTTGTTCGTTCCATGCTCGACTACAGATGCGAATTTTATGCATCCGCAGACGAGCGTTTATTGCGGAAAGTGGAGTCAATCCACCACACCGGCCTTAGCCTGGCGACCGGTGCCTGCCGCACTTCCCCCATTAAGAGCCTGTTGTTCGATGCTGAGGAGATTTCACCCCCTCTACGCCGCGTACAGTGCATCACTCTCCTGCACGCGCCTCCCTCAGTCAGCAACAGCTCTTACTGCATCCGCAGCTGATTTCGACGGTGCCTATGCCGCCGAAAGAAGCCAGTTATCCCCTAAGCCCTTGGGGTTTAGGCCCCCTGGTTCTGACCAGGACGCCACCCTGGATGGCGCAACATTTGGCTATTTGTGGCCACGCCTCTGCTCCCAAAGCTTGTACAGCGCCGGGAGTATTGCGCTCGAGCTTTTTTTGAGCACACCTTGTGTCACCTTGGAACCGTGCTAGTGTATACGGATGGCTCCAAGTCCGAAGAGTGGGTTGGCTTGCACGCCGTATTCCCTATGTTTGAAGTCAGCGGGGCCCTGCCAGGCACTTTGTCTGTCTTCACGGCTGAACTGGTGGTAATACATCACTCGGTACGGGAAATTACGCGACGTGCCCGGTTCGGAGACCGGATTGTGATCTATAGCGACTCACAAAGAGCCCTGAGTGCTCTCGGGGGATTGGAATCTCCGCATCCCCTGGTTCACGATATCCGTGACGCCACGGTTTTGGCGAGCAGGGCGGATGTCGAGATTATCTTCTGCTAGGTTCCTGGACATGTAGGAAATGCGGGGAATGAGCGCGCCAATGATGGCCCTAAAGAGTCTGCGAGGACTCTGCGACCGGACCAGCGTTTCGCTCTTCCTCACACCGACTACATGGCAGGAATACGGGCAGCTTTTCGAGCTGCTTGGCAAAGAAGATAGACGGTCGAAGGGAACTTAAAGTTACGTGCCATTGCGCCGCGACTGTTCCCATGGACCTACCCCCCCCCCCCAATGCCGCGAATGTTTCAGGCTGCTTTCTGTTCGGCACATTCTTGTTGAATGTACAAGTCTGGGCGACCTTCACGCACGTTACCTGTCCGGGTACCGGGATGGGCGGGGTCGCTTCTCCCTGTCCTTTGTACTCGGGACGAGTGCGTGCCCATTGACTGGTGGACTGATAGACTTTTGGGGGGACAGGCCGCCCTTCTCCCTTTTATTTAACTAGGTTTTGTTAATGTTGTTTTTTTAGTGTTGTTTTCTTTGTAGGTCGCACGCTCCTGCGCCGCGGGGAGGGGAACTTCCCCCTGACGCCAGAGCTTGCTTCCTAATTGTTGTCATCTTCCCTTTTTATCGTTGTTTTGTTTTGTTATTTTTTTTTCTAAAGTAGCCTAGAGCTAGGCTGTTTGATTGCTGCGACTTATGCCCAAGTGGGCAGTCGCCATATAGCCCCTTAAAAAAAACTACAATAGTTAATTTACATGGCCTAAAAAGAAAGGTTATATGATTATTATTACAATAGCACCTAACCATCCTAGCTATGACTGTGGGGAAATCAAAGTCCCACCCTTAAATCAGATGCCCCATTCGGTACAACAGCATCCAGACGCTAGGCGGTATACCTCAATTCTTTAAATCCCCAGCATCCTCTCTCCCCTAGACCCGCTGGCCACCAGACGCCACATTTAACTCCAAGAAGTACAAATCAACAGATTTCTGTCCCCGCTTGCATAAACAATACCAAGGGGTGGAGAGCAGGTGAAATAACAATGTTAAAACAGGCTATATTTCCCCTAAGATTTAAGATTGAGTTACGCATAATAGACGAAATTATAGGAGGTGCGACGAGAGACAGAAGATGCTTTTAGGGCTAAGTAAAGACGCTCGGAAAAGGGTCGTTATAGGAGAGAGGCTTAATACATAAGCCTCATCCCCCCCCTTCCCCTACTTCCAGTAGGTCAGTGAAGTATATATGTGGATAACTGGGGAAGAACAAGGAAATCGAGTTAGATATTGAAGAGACAAAGTCCGGCAGCAGGTCCCAACACAACTCATGGAACAGAACAAAGGAGAAGTTCATTCTGAGTCAGTTCCTGGTAGTCACACCGAAGAGTAGACTATTGTATTGGGAAACACTCTCATACATCTCTCGTCAGAGAAACCCCCTATCTTAGTTTACAACAAAAAACAGAAATAGTCCTCACCATTGAGGAATACCCAAAGTGAACTCTCCCCCCCCCCCTGCATTGTTGAAAGGATTCACTTTTTGATCATCGCTCGTCAGTACTAAGCATCTCAAGATTAAACTGAAGATTGAAAAAATTCTACCTGTACAGTCCTGTTGCTTAAATCAGCTGACTAAAACAACGTGCCTAACGCCATCCATCTCTCTCACCGAAATCACCTCTGGCTCCACGTCAATCTGGCCGCCAGACAAACGACTGGGTGTCTGCGACCACATCCACACGTCGAACCGCAAACTACTTACTTCCCCGTCTTCATAAAATCCGAAGGCAAGATCATCCCGCAGCGTTTTCACTTGTGTTATTTTTTTAAAGGTTAAGAAATTCATATAATTTTGTGTGTCAATTAACGCTCATTATTAAAGTGAGCCATGTGTCAACCATTACTTAATATTCATTTTAAAAATAGTAATTTTCAAGTAGACTCTTTTATATATAGAGGTAGTTTGTTTTTAGTATTTCAATTTGTTTTTATGTTGCAATTAAAGATAGAAATCCTCCCTGATTAAAGAAGTAAAGCTAAAGATTAATTAAAGTAAAGTAATATAGCACTCTTAGAGAAAACGAAATACTGGAGTTATTGAAGTACGTAACAAACCTACGTACCACTACTCGTCCCTTATACCACGACAATGACCATGAATTCATATATACCGCATTTGGCTGTAATGTATAGCATAGAGAACTTTACTGTAGCTGGCATTTGGAAGATTGCAAGCTCTCCCGACGCCAACGGCCGCAGTTGCCTGTCATCATGTCCCGATGCAAGCAGAAGGTTCTCTTGTTATATACATACATTGATAACTTACACACATTTTAACCACTTTCTTGACCTTTTCTTTTTTGATCTCTCCTTGGAAAATTTAAGAGGGAGATGCCCTCTTTAGTTACTTTAAATTTAAAAAACAATAATTCATAGAATAATTTAAGAATTTAATTAACAAGAATTAACATTTGCAATTTTTAGAAAAGTTGTGCATCAAATATCACGACAAATCTCAATGTATTCCAGAGATTTTCTGGATAAAATATGGCAAGATTCATAAAGTGAACACGGGTAATTCTTTACTTCAGATGAGTAAAGACTTTCTTCATCTAGCTATTTAAATTATTCCAATAGCTTTTCAAAGCTGGTAAATGAGCGAGGTTTACTTATTGGATGATGAGATTAAATTAAATAAACTAAGAAGGGAAATTTGGTGCCATTTGAAGGCGATGAGGAAGAATATTGCCAAGATGATGTGGCGTCAGAAGTTTAATTGGATTTTCGTTTCAACGGATTTTAACGCTCTTGTAAAGATGTGCCATTTTTTTGCATTAAGGAATATAGGTCAAATTCATTGGAAAATTAAGATTATGCTTAAAACCACCTACTAATAAAAGATCGAGAATTACTCAAAGAAGAGGACTTAAGAAAGGACCAGATCCAGCTATGCCGACTAATATAGGAAAGCAGGAAAATAACGTGGAAAGACAATTCCAAAATCTTATGAATGGCAAAACGAAAGAAACAAAAAATTGATAAGAAAAAATTAAGTAAAAAAGGAGAGGTAAAACAGCGGATGATGAATAGACTTTTGTGTAAAACCTTTCTGATTACTAATAGAGAGGTGAAATTTCAAATGCCTTTATTTACTGAGGAAAGAAAGCTCCTTAAGGGATAATTTTATTAAAAAAATGAGACAAGTTTCACAAATATCTTTGTTCCATCCTCAGTTAAGACAGTTGGGGAAGCAGTGCCTTTTGGTAAAGAAAATTATCTTCAAAAGGCGTCATTACTCAGCATTGTGAAGGTTGTAATACAATAACTATCCTTCCGTCAAATACGGATTTCAACATTTTGGTTCTTCATCAATTAAACTGCAGTTTTTATTCCATTTGAAATAGAAAAGAAGTAGCCTTTAAGGATAACCAATTTTATTCATAAACCATTTTTACTAATTATTTTAGCTGCTCCACGGTAATACTAGGTTATCAATGCTATTTAAAGTATTTGTGATACTCGTACTTACAACAATAATAACATAAAAGATAAATACTGCAACATTATTTAATTTGGAACATAAGACTAAATATAAGAAGGCATAAAACTCCGTATTATTATTATTATTGACAGAGAGGTTGTCGCCCCATTCGAAAAGCAGTAATACAGGCCACATCGAACCAGAAGGAGGAAAATAATTAAAGGCAGGAAGATTAAAAAATCAAATATATTGATGATTGAATTATTTTAAAATAGAATAATGATGAATACAAAGTTGAAAAAAAGAGATCTAAAGTCATAAATTGTCCTATGTGTGTAAAAATTAGCTCCTCACATGAATATCTTGAGCTCGCCACGCTCAAAAATATGAGGCTGGGAAGTTTAGACCCCAATATGTTCGACCCAATTATGGATCGCTGCAATATACTAAATATTATATTTCAACAGGTGAAAATGTTTAATTTTTTTAAACAGGTGTTTGTCTAGAAACACGTGATGATGGTTAAATAGAGTGAGAAAAAGATGAAGTTAGTGCTTAGGTGTGCGATAAAAGTTAGGCGCTCTGCTCAACTGTTTTTGTGTATGTGCTTTTGTTTCGAGAAAAGAGGTAAGTGGAATCTTTTCTAGTTAAGCTCACACTCTGGTGGTTTATGAGCATACTTCTGTTTTATCGTAATCTTTGGTAGTCTGCTCCCATTACATTTTCTAGTAGAGTTTGCAGTGTTATTTAAATTTGCACTTTTCTTTGCTAAGTAGTGAATTTGTTACCATCTCACAGGATACACTTTCCATGAAGCAGTCATTTTATTTGAAAAAATTTATCGCTGACTCGTTTTTTAATTTCATCGTGTGCCAGCTTAATAGTTTCCGATACGTATGTATTAATTGCCTAGTGCTATTTATATATCGATAAGTATTTTGTTTACATAACGCTCCGTATCTCACGTGTTCTGACTAGTCTCAAACCCCAATTTTATTACAAGCTTTAAAATCATTTTTTTTTTTGTTTTTCCCGCAGATTTAGAATAAGTCCATAATCTTCGCTTTACCAACCTCTAAGCTTCGAAAGCGAAGATGGAAAAAGCCTTCGTTATCCCTCAAAACTAACATCAAACAGAATCACAACTTGCACTTATATAAACTATCTAAGTATACTGAAGTAATCCGCCAATACTCAGCGATTATTCTCTCATACTAAGTAAGCCCTGCGCTAACTTTTTAAAGATTGAGAGACTTAAAATGCATGTATAAATACATAAATCCCCATCACAAATCACATGTAATCCCACTCGTCAATGCCCAGTCCCTTTCTCTTTTGTTGATTTGTGACTTATCACAATTTTGTGGTAGGATAGGCTAATTTGATTGTGACCTTATCTAATCTAAGAAGTTTTCAGAAACATACTTAGCTAGGAAATTTAAGAAAATCCTGCTACTACCTCTTCACATCGGTATCCATTAATCTATGCATCTAGACTTACGGAACGCAAGAAAGTATAATTGGAGCCCCATATCTCCAATATCTGAACATGGTATTCACTAGATTCTCTGCATCCTAGTTTATTCTTTGTGAAGTAGAATTTTTGTTAGACCATGAATCAGTGTTTCATCTTTTTTAATTTTATCGCTGTTACTTGTCTCATTGATTTCATTGTGTGTCGGCTGATAAATGGGTATTAAATATTTAGTGGTGTTTATATATCACAAGGATTCCTTAGTTAAATAATTTGTTTGTATTATCTTCGGCCTTCAAATCAATCCTCACTTCCTCTTTATCATGCTACTTAAATGGAATCGCAAATCTTCGACTTCACGATCTCTCATTGTGAGGGAATTCCACGTGGAATTTATTGTCCAGCACGGAACTTCCTTGCGCTGTAGAAGGTTCTTTTAGGCTTAAATTGGTACACAAGCGGTAGCCTCGAACTGCGTCCACCTCAGTTCACCTTTACACGGGCTAGAATAGCCTTGGCAAGAAGATTCGAGGCCATTCGAGAGTAGTCCTGTTTCCCACCAACCCCCCTCCCCCCATCCTCGCGGGAAGAGCCTCAGACATATATATTGCTCGCTTCCCATGAGACAAGGACAGAGTTAAAAAGTCTCGCCCGGACCAAAGAAGATTCTCCCTAGTTCCAAGTCAAGCGCTAACAACAAAGCAAAGTGACAGCTGAACTATTTGTGTGTTGTAACTAGCCCCAGCCAGTGAGGTAATTCCAGTTAACTATCGCCACCGAGTTATTTTTCGGACTTCTCTCATCAACTCCTGTCGAAGCCCTCCTCGTTCGCCCCTCGTTTTCAGATGGCCGAAATACTCTCCCCTGGACCAGAAGTTACCAACCCCCCCTTTTTTGGAGAACCATCATCACTTCAACATCCTGCTCAGAAGTTCCGAGCTGCCTCACCTCACGTGCAGAAGATATCCATAAGCCAAACCCTCTTCCCCTTCAGTAACCCAATTGAATTATATTCCCCCTCCCCCATTTGAAAATCTTCTCCTGTAATACCTTAAGTTTTAACTTCATAGTCTGATTTATAACTACAATTCCCCCTTCGTTTACTGATGTAATTTTGCCCATTCATTTTCTGAGGTAATTTTGCCCATCAATTCTCTCATTATTTTTATGTAAATAAAATTATATTTTTTTACATGCCTCTTTAAATAACCTCGAGATTTGTCATTGTTCATAATTTACCTGACCTCGTTGCACTCTTTCTCGCTACTCAGCCCGTCTAAGCTAGTGGTGTTCCGTCCCTTCGTCAATCCGCATGTAAGTTATGGGTCCCTCCCCCATAGATATAATATGGGATTGATCTACACGAGAGAGGTTTGAAAAAATATGTTTTCCTCCAAATATGGCATCAAACAGGGTTGGCACACCAACTTATCTTACGATAGAGTACTATTGGAAATATTGACCAGGACTCATATATTTTTTCTCATACTAATAAATCCTTGCACTATTTCTTGAAACAATTTGAGGCTATAAACACACGTATAAACACACCTCATCTCACTCAACAAAAGATGTATCCCCTACCTCCGAAACTCAAAACCCAATCTCCCCATCTTCCTATCTTTTTAAATTGTCTCAGTTTGACTTTGTTTGAGGAAGCTAATTTTACCACTGACCTCATCTTATATAGGATTCCATTTTTGCTTATCATAAACGTAGTTATCCAATAGAAATACAACAAATCCTGCTTGTCACAAGAGACCTTTTGGTTGTGATATACTTCTTTATTGAAGTATTCTTCGATCTAAGCGTGCGAATTTTGCTGTTTTCAAGGAAGAGCCGCTTCAACACGTAAGAATGTTAAGAAACGCATATGAATTATCACAAAATAAACATATATTTTAAATTTAACAATTTACTATGACAAAAAAACAGTACATACATTTATATCCTCTTCCTACGCTAACTGGGCCTATTACAATATCTTCAATGACAAAAATAAACAAATAGGCTGCACGTAAACACACCAATTTCCGATTATTATTTTTATCGCGACCCTTTTTGATTACCGTTAACATTAAATTCAAGTACTCTCTTATACTAGAAAATATGACAGGGGTTCACGGACAATTGTTTCTACTTCCATTAAATCGTGAAATGTACTAACCTCATACTATCGCAATATAAATATAAATGTTCTTTCTAACTTACATGACAGACGGGATCAGGGATTGCTGGATGTCGTTGCAGGGCTTATTTCGCGCTTCGGAGCTTTGGAGTGGCCGATGTTAAAATTTCGTCGAGCTGGGATGGAGGAAGCGAGGTTGGACGATGTCAACTTCTGATTGCAAATTTTCCTCCGGTTACGTTAAGAAGACAAAGAGAAAAACGGTGCTCTTCGCTCCAAGAGTCCTCTTATGAATAATCTTGAAGCCTCTTGGTGTCTTATTCTTTAACGCTGTGTGCCCAACTAGCTTTGGGGTATACGGGGGAAATTTTTACCGTAATTAACGAATGGAACCTCTTTGGGGCTTGGTTCTTTTCCTCTCACTCTTACGGAGCTTGAGCTGTGAGAGCACTCGAGTGTGAGCGGGTTTTCTTTTCTCCAATCAGACTTCTTCTCGGTCTGTAAAGGATTCTTCAGTATGACACTGATGCACAACTTGGCGATTTATGTTAATTTGAGACTGAGGGTGGAGGATCGATCTTCACAATCTGATCCATCATCGTGTCTCCTCGAATAATCTTGACTAGCTGAAGGATCGATCTTCGCGAACTGATCCTAAATCGTTCTCACCAAATAATCTTGGCTGGCTGAAGGATCGATCTTCACGAACTGATCTTAAGTCGTTCTCACCGAATAATATTTTTTTCTCTTTCCTTCAGGGGCTTACTTATAGGCGGACCACCGCCCCATCTAAGGGGAGAGGGGCAAGGCTCAGCGAGACCCTCAACCGCCACCCTCTGTGGCGTGCCTTTTGACTGGCACCGCTTTTTGGTGATATAACCACGGGCCTAGGGATATCGTAGGTAATTGGATCTTTAAAGCGTCGCTTAAGGGCCTTTGGTTGTCGCCTTAACACAGATAGTCGCTCCAACTCCCTATGCGGCGGGGAGATCAAACAGGGTAAGCAGTTACTGTTATTCACCTGCTACCATCCTCACGAGTCTCCTCATAGGGCTCGCTTCTCTGGCTTCCACCACAAGGGGAGTGGGACTTTAAGGTATATGTCCGCCTGGCCCTCCGGGGGGCTTTATGTTTCCATTCCTCTTACTGCTAATGATTTATCACTTCGGTATTCATCGGTATTGAAGTTAGGCGCATGATATGTTTCGGTGGTTTAATTACTGCCTAAAAATATATCAATATCTCTCATAATTAAATTCGAAGTTTTCTTGTAAATTTGCTCCTAAAACCCAGTCTTACAGATCTAATTACTTATCTTCTCTCAGGTAATCACAGTGAGAATTTCTTCGATGAGTTGGGGGAATTTCTGAAAATGCCAATATCGAGCCCCTCTGAATCTTCAACTTATTCAATGAGGTTTTAACATCTGCAAAGCATAAAACTTTTATCTGTCACTTCTGAAATTTTTAAACTTTAGTATCTCTAAAATCCGTTTTCTACACCACTCCCTTTATCACACTGGACCTAGTAACAAATACCCTTGGCACAGTTGTCACTTACTTCCCAATTAATAACCTAACCATAACTTGTTTTTCCGATCAATTTATTACCCAAGTATATTTATATCTCCATACTTCACCCAACCTCGCAAAATCCATACGACCAAGACTTATAATATTTTGTTCTCTTTTATTAATCAAACACAGATGACATGTGATCGTGACTCACTCATTCTCCAGCTAAACCCTGTCATCAACTCTACTTGTCCCAACGTGTCATTCTGCTCATTATTCAAATCTTCTTCTCCTGTCCTACTGCCCATGCCACCTTTCTTTACACATCCACTCGACGGAAGCATACCCGCGGTTAAAAGCCGCAATTTTGAAAGCCAAGAAGAACAGATGAGCATTAAAGAGATAAATATGGCCTGCCCATGCTCCTGATTTAGAGAGAACATTAGCTTCAATATTTAATTCTCTGCTATTCATTCAGACATAACCCTCTTAAACTTCATCTCTGTAGCTCAAACTCAGCATATTCTAGTAGAAAACAAAACTTGTCACGTATATTGTTCAAGCTTTTTTACTAATCTCACTGTCCATCTGAACCTCCTATCTTCCCAAGCTAAATTATCTTCATTCTTTTCTAATTAAATATTCCATATCCGTTTTAGCATACCTCCTTCCTGTATTCCTTATCAACTGGAAAATACTCCTTTTCCTATCCCGCCTAAACGTCCATCTCTCACTTCAGTGTCCATTACAGAATTAGCTTTTCTTCTTTTCTTTCCCTAGACCCTTTTCCTCAATTACAAGCCGTCAGTTATTCACTGTTATTCTTTACTTCGCCGATATTTTTTTTACTTCCCTTTTGTCTGCAAGAATAACATCTGACTTAAAAAGTGGCTGTTCTCTAAATTATAAAGAAAGCTAACATTCAATCACTCAAACACTTTTTCTCTCCAACTACTTGGAATGTTCGTTCAAAGCATATTCTAGAGCAACTCTCTTACTAATGACATATTTTATTTTTCATAGTTTTAGGGCA
This sequence comes from Ceratothoa steindachneri, assembly GCA_963969495.1. Lineage (NCBI taxonomy): Eukaryota > Metazoa > Arthropoda > Malacostraca > Isopoda > Cymothoidae > Ceratothoa > Ceratothoa steindachneri. Next base: position 98,525,468 of record OZ018318.1, read on the forward strand.
AAACACAGTATCAAATAAGCTGTCCTAGATGTAACAGACCACATTGGCTGTGAGATGAATGCAAGAATGCCTTCCATTTTCAGATATTCTAGACAGTTTTTAACAATTTTGAACAATATGTCCTTCTTCACCACCTCCATGAGTTTATAGGTGTTACAAAAACTAAATTTAACGGGTTGCATTTTCCTCTTTCAGCTCTTATTCAATCTATTCCTATTATTAGTGGTATATCATGTATGGTGTAAGTGAGTTTTAGTGTTCCACAGTGGGCCAGAACTTTTTCCTTTTCTTTTTTGGCCTATATATTTTTTCTTTCAGTATTTTTAGGAGGTGTCTTGATCGAATGTTTTATTTATATGCTGATTAGGAGCAAAACTTTATCTCCTTTTTCCTTACTTCATTTGCTGAGACTCTTACAAACCTATACAATACCATCTTTGAATGGGTCTCTGAAAATTTCTAATATTCAACCATAACAAAACAAAGATTATACTGGTGGGTTCACCTAACCTTCTCTCACTGAAAAGCTATTGCTCCCTATCTCACTTTCGAGGGTAGGTGAGTGGGTAATCCCGGTCCCACTTCCTTGGCATCTATTTTAATTCCGCACCAAAGTAAAGTGGGATGAAGTGTAGTCAATACACCTACCGTAGCAACTTCTGGTGAATAAGAATAACCCCGGTGCTTCCATTTAAAATTAAGATAATGATCCCCTGAGTGTATTTTCACTAAGTAAAAGTCAGTCATGGGTGGACTTATGTAATATTGAGAATTGAGCGGAGTGGACTGCTTATCAATTCTAAAGGATCGTCCAAAATAGTTAAAACACACAGATACAAAATTGAAATTTAATATAAATAAATTGGAAATATGAAATAGCATATATATGTATAAATAGGATTAATCTTCGCACTGAATTGGTAAGTCTATATAATGTCGTCGGGATTACACTTGAAATCTACTTACTAGGATGCTTGCATCTTAATGGCACCCGATAGAATAAATTGAATAATATCACGGAATTAAGCACTGAATTAATCACTTCTAATACTCGAGGTTTTGAGCTCGGCATGGTAATTCTAGTTAACGATTAAACTGGTGAAGTTAGGGGAGGGAATAATTCACTTTAACAATACCTTTAAGTTCCTAAGTATTTAGAGAATGTTGGTGAATGTCTTCTTCTTCTGACGATGTTCGCACTTAGCCTGGTCATCCGACGTTACTGAATATGGGGGTAATCCTAGACCGGTGTCCTGATATAATGATCCTAGGTCGGATCGCGAAGGCGAGTCAAACTGTGAGTCAAATTGGAATTCTTCTCCTCGAAGTGTCAGTTCCGATTATTGGCACCTGGAGTAGGTAGCCAAAAATGAAAATCTAGCTGAGTCTATGGTACTCCGCAGAGAGAGGTCCTGTGTAACCTCTGACTCTGAAGGGGAGGGGTATCTGCGAGAAGTTTAGCACCTACAAGTACTGTGACGGCACCAAAAAATTCCCCGAAGTTTCTTCCTTGCAACGACCGAACACTTTTCTTTGTGGGACTAGCTACACACACAACTTAGTTCCAAGATCTTCTGCCCAACTCCAAGGAGGATTTTCCCTTTTATTTCTCTCAAGAGCTAAAATTGAGAGAGAGCACTGGATTCTCATAAAATTCTTAACGTCACCGGAAAAAAACCTTTCGTCTGCCGCCAGGACATGCCAAACATTCACACCTTCGTGCCATCCGAGCTCTCCTCGTCTCAAGTCGCAGGTTTATGACGGCGCGAAAAACTCGGGCCTTCATCGGCTGGCAAGTGTCTTTTGAGGCAGACATTTGCCTCTGTGGCACGCCGTGAATTTGGTTAACTCAAAGGCGCAAAAATGGGTGAAGGGGAATCGATGCGAAAAGGGGAATTTGGAATAAGGGGAGGGGAGAACATGCAGCTGCATCGGTGTATTTATGTAGATACTAATAATGCATGGAGGTATTTAGACTTCTACACTCTCTAAACCTTAGGATCTGCCATGTGTTATTTTCTGATGGTGTAAAAATCTTAGCATCACTTTTTATAGTCAATTTTATCCTAATTTTACCCGCATCTGTTTTCTCTTTGATTACAACAGATTTTAGATTGTCATTCATTCATTTATTACCTCTCTTTTAACGCCAGCAACATTTTTCTCTCTGAATGAAAGAATTCTTCTGTTCTACCTCTCTATCTGGTTCAAAACATTGTGGTATATTTTATTTTCTAGTGGACAAGGTTCTCTCGTTCTTCTTCCCTATTTGCAAAATACATTGGCAGCATCTTCATTAAAAAATGATATTTGCCCTCTTTATTGTTAAATATAAAAGCTTAAATGGCCCATCTCCCTCCTAGCTTTTTCTTCGTGAGCCTATACAAGCCTCTGAGATCCTTACCGTCTGGCTCTTCCCTCTACACATTGTTCCAGCAAGCGTCTGTCTCTCATGGGTGATCGTGTTTTATCTTTATTTGCCTCTTGAATGTGAAATCATCTTCCAGCCTTGTAGGCTCTTCCAAGCCTCTCACGTTGCCTTCAAACGTGCCTTGAAGACCGAACTCTTTTCGAAACGCTTCTCATTACCCGATAAAAGAGGCCTAGTTTAAAGTCGATGACCTTGAAAAGCGCAATCTGAAAATTCGTATTAGTATTCTTTTTCACGATACACAAACCATTTTATTATATTTCTACTAAATGATCAGCTTTTGTGGAAAGAAAGTAACAAGAGCGTAGGTGCGAGCAAATATTTGTTTGCGGTTAAATAAAACTCCAATGTTTGATTAGAATCCATTAGGCAACATTACGAGTTCGAAACTACTGCGTGGGGGTAAGGTTTATTAGTAGATAAATAAGTATAAATCAGATTACCAATTTTTTCCAATTGCAGATATATCTGAGCTTTGTGCATAATATATTAAAACATTTCGCGATATTTTCTTCATAGGCTACGAGTATCTACTCTTTATATAGCTCTACCTCCATACGTCTTTTAATTTTTCATTGATAGCACTGGGGAACGATGTATTTAGTGAATTTACAATAGTACATTTTCCTATCTAATTTGAGCATACTCAATTCAAATCTGAAATCAGATTCCTTCTAAATGCTCCAGATTTTTTGTAATATCATTAAATAATATTATACAATAATTTTCATTTTATCACGTCTATCATCATGCCTTGAAGTAATTTTCTATCATCCTTTTGCGTTATTTATAGTAAAGCAGATTTTTTTGGCTCAAACATTTTATTGCATATGAGAAGAAACTTGAATTACACATTAGGATTACAAAAACTGTAATCAAATATATGATAAATTATTAATGACCGTACATCAGGCTGGAGGACCTCTTCTTGACTTCACTCGGGCAATAATTTGCGTCTGTTACTCCTTCTCTTTTAAGTCTTCTCTGGCTGATCTCTTCTAATCTCCCAGCAGTAGTCCGCCATCATGTGTCTATTCCAGTGACCTTGGTAGCGCTCTTCCAAAGTCATCAAAATCCTGATGGATGCGTTCCCTTTGTTCGTCGCTCAAGGTTTCCAGATTCTCTGGGAATCGGTCGAGATGACTATTTAGGAAATGCAGCTCACACTCATGTTGCATCCCAGATCACGATATGTTAAACGCATAATAGTAACTAGATCCTCGTAGTTATGAGCTTTTGTATTTCCCAAAAAGTTACGAACAACGGTAGAATATGAGAGCCAGGCTGCCTTCTCTTTTTCATTCATGATGTTCACGAATCTAGAATCACTCAGAAGTCTTCGGATTTGGGGACCATCAAATACTCCTGCTTTTATTTTTTCGTTTGACAAAGAGGGAAACGCCGATACTATGTACTGAAAACAATCATTGTCAGTGCTCAACGCCTTGATATACTGCTTTATCAACCGCAGTTTGAGATAAATGAGGAAAAACGATCTTCTCTCGACTTACGATTGGCTCATTAACAATGTTTGGCATTCCTGCTTCCAAAGTTTCCCGACCTGGCCAATCTTTTTGGGACCAGTGTTTGTCACCGGCTCGACTGTCCCACATACATATATAGCATGTATAGCATGTATATAGCATTGTGTTCATGGTACTTAAGTAAATCCATGACCATTCATAGTTGTATGTCATCGTGAGTTTCTCGCAGATGGAGAAAGTGACCGAGAGGAACTGCACAAAGCTCATTGCCATTATGCAAAAGGACACACTTGAGGTTATGTTTGGATCTATCCAAAAACAGTCTCCACTCAGCAGGGCTATAGGTGCCGAGTCCCAACTCTCTTAAAATATCAGAAACATTGTGGCAGTATACAAATTGTTTGTCCTTAGAGAAATACTTAACAAATGTATTCTCCTTTGTTCATTAATATGATACTCACACCGACCTGTCAAGCATATGTCTTTCACTCAACCTGTAGGCTAAAGGTTCTGCAGCTTTCTTGGAAAGCGCCAAATCACGTATCAAGTCATTCAAATCCTTTTGAGTGAAACATTGAGGAGCTAATGACTGTTTAGCATCTAATGATAAATCTGCAGACTCTGAACCCATTCCGTGGACGTCCATATCAGGTATATTATTTTTATCCTTCGGGGAAAGCATATCCACTGAAACTCGGAACTTGTAAAGACTCAGAATGAGGTACTGGCCAGATCGCCGAGGGAATGTTGGGGTAATCGATGTTGTGCCGATTTTTCTTGCCAATCCCTTTAGTATTTACCAGACAGAAATAACAATCCAATACATGATCTTTTGGCTCTCGTCCACTCACAAAGATGTTTCACACAACTATGGCAAACAAAATGTGGGGCCCACTTCTTATCTTTATCGTCAAGAGGAACATCAAAATATGCCTTATAATTGCGGATCGCAAAGTTTGATATATTGCGCCTTTGAGGAACTAGCATGTAACAGCCACATATGTAGCAGAAGGTGTCTGGATCATTAAATAAATTACCTCTTGACAAAGCCATCACTCTAACATGAGACTTGAAAAAAGAAACAATAATGTCAATATTTTGCACAATATCACTTATTACTATCTCACTACTATGTACTGCGAAGTATTTGCTTTCTACAAGCACCCTCTCTGTCCGTCCGTAGGGCAGTTTTCGGGGAAACGAGAAAATATAAATTACAGAATAAGTATAGCATGTAGGTAAAAATGGATTATATATTTGAAATCAGCAATAAAAAACGAATTAAAATTAAAGTTAGCAGAAAATGTGATTAAAATTGTTCCCCTGTGTAATTGGTAAATATTCTCATTACTTTAGTTGGGCATTATTTTCCATTCGCATATCTCTTCTAATGTGAGAGTAGAAGATCATAGATGTAATTGGGAATTAACGTTAAGTGAAAGGGATTTGAGGTGAATAAATTTTTCTATGTTATCGATATAAATAACAAAATACAGATATCAATACTTGGCTATAATATAAACAAGCTTATTTAATGCTCAGTTGAAAGAGAAAAGGAATTCAAAACAGTTTGTTAGGATTCGACTTTGGGCTTGCTAAACGAAACCGATTAAATAGAATTCTCATGTTTACACGGAATATATATATATATATATATATATATATATATATATATATATATATATATATATATATATAGATAAGTATAAGAAGTTTGTTCTAGGAAAAAGAGGGTTGAACTCATTAAGTTGAATAACTTCATATTTAGCAGTTTTAACAAGGGTTGCAATGGTGATATTTATATTCTATTTGGTGCTGTATTTAAATAAGAATTTGATAATTAATTAATGGTAGTATATTGAGCTGATTTGTTCGCAACCTTGATAAACGAGTGTAAAGAGCCAATCAGCGATAGGAAATGAACGTGGCTTAACCTATTTACCAGTTCCAAGATTTTCTGAACACCGAGTGTAGCGAGCGAATCAGCGCCATTCGTGCAACGCCTAGAAACTCCACGAGTTTAATAAGTGAAGGGCCTATTTTAAATTTTTAGAAACTCTAATTTTTTTTCCTTAAGTGTACAGCAAGGATCTTTGACATAGGCGATACTACCTTCCTTAAACGTCAGCATTCTAAACACGTCATACTTTTGCTTTTGAAAAACATAAAGCACATAAATAAATATTAAAGTGACCTTATTATAGCTATATGATAATAAAGGTAATTACGTATATTTTTTATTGGTTACTTTTGTGCATAATTGTTTAGTATAAAAAATATTTGTAAATTTATGTTAAGTGAGCAGAGAATCTTGTAATAATATCCAAATGACATTGCGCAATATTAAAAAATTCGAATGGTGTTAAAAATACATGATACACGAGCCGGTAGCCAGGCCATGATTTTTGGGGGGCGAGGCTATTTCTATTTTAAGGGGGGTACTAATTTTATCTTGAATACAACTTCATTTGCTTCGTAATAAGCCGTATAAAACGAGATATGTACTGATTCAACATTGCACACTGATAAATTTTAATCATTAGCTAGGCGCATACTCATATTCAAATACTCAATCCCTTCTAGTAAAGGAATCCAACGAAAGATTATCTAAATAATACTTTTACTGTATATTAGAAAATAAAATTATGATTCATAATTTATAATTCAAACAAGGTCTTCAAGTGTGAGAAATGGCAAAAAACAATTCTATTATTTCTAAATTCCCCTGGTATATATCATCATATTTATTCAACTTTTCACTCAAATATTCAAATAGCTAAACATCCAACTCTATAGCTGAAACATCTCAATCAGTTTAGCCACAGACAGTGAAGCAGTTTTCTCTTTTTCAAATAGCAAGAGGGGAGGTTGGTATTTCCCTTGATGACTCATGCATCTTCTATATGAAGTTAGCAATCTTGTCACCATTGAAAATGTAGCTCCACATCTAGTTGAAGATGTTCTAATAGTTAAAGCAGCACAGAATAATCTTGGCAAGTTTGGGAAAAGTGTTTGGGGCTCCGTTGAACTATTCCAGAAAATTGGCAATGGCAGTCCTGCTCTCCTTACATGCCTCTGTAGAGAACTGCTTTTTAATTATGTCAAGTCAGAAATAAGTCAATAGCCGCTCTTAATCTTTTACCAAATCAGTAAGTTGCTGCAATTGGTGAAAATCAAGAAACTCTCTCAGCATTGTAGTACATAAAGTAGAAATAGATGCCACCAACTTGCTGTTGCACTCAGAAAAGCGCCTTTCCATTTTGTTGCTAAGTTAATCCATTATTTCAAAATTTACAAATATGAATGGTTGCTCTTCGTTTTGTCCTTTAGATGCGTTGACAATGAAAAGGTCCAGACTGCGGGGATGTTTTAAAACTTGTTTTGTCAGTTTGGAGCTGTTTCATGTTTCTCAACTTATCCACAACATTTAAGCTGGTATGCCTCTAGAAGCGCTGAAAACTTCTCTTTAGTTCGCATGTTTCTTATATAAACTCTGTCACTAACAATTTGGTAATCATATGCGACTGAGCACTCTCTAGATTGCAGCATCTTATCCTCTGGCTTTAATGCACCAAGTACTTTACTCATGACAGTACCTGAGAGTAAAATCCTCTCTTGGAATTAGAGCCTTTTTAACTCAATAGAAGTCAACGACAAGTCAATGGGACCACCCTCAGCAAAAAAATCAAGTGTTGAGATGATAATGTTGTAGTTTCCAAAATACTGTTATTGGTCTTAAAATGTCCACTCCAGCGATGTTCCATTAGACGAGCCAAAGGTGTAACACTTAACTTGCTGTACATGGTGCGAACGTCAAACTTTGCCAAGAAGTCATTCAACTGTTGAAACACATCAAAAACCTTTGCACTATATCGACTTTCTGATCATCATGAGCAACAAGATGAATTTGATGGTTAAGCTAGTGTGTGTACGGGATATTTCTCTGAATATGATCAGAGATTCGACGTTGTCCTCCTGAGTGCTTGCCTGACATGAGGGATGGACACAAAAACACTGTGCCAATATCAGCTTAAAATCAAAATCCTTCAACGCCTGCAATAGGTGATCGGTTATGTAGTCTGCATCAAATCTCTGCAACTCATTGAGTCCCCAAAGATTTTCAGTTGGTGGTCCGTCATTCTGAAAAACCTGATGACAACAGAAAGAGGCTCAACTCCAGTCAAATCCCTGGTCTCATCAAATTTAATGGTGAAAATTCCGTAGATGTTGTTTTGATCTCCCGTGCATTTTTCTTCCTCATCAAATGCATCATTCTAATCACATCAGTGTGAAATCTTTTTACTTATTTTATCAAATTTTGCGTCAATATTAATCGTATATTCCGACATTTTCATAAATAATCCTGAATAGATTCCACCAATCTTTTCCTCACTCCCTATGAATGATAACTCACTTGTTGTGAGGAATTTTATGACTTTAAACACACTGGAGAGATAGATAGATCTGTTATTTTTTAATTGGGTATCGCAGAGAAATTGAAATGAACCATATTTTTTCATAAACCTTTCATGATCTGCACATACAGCAATAGCAATCATATGGGACTTTGATCTAGTATGTTTGGAAAACCTTTTCCAGTTTTGGCAACCTTCTTATCACGATCGTTACCAGCAAGATATTTACGGCAAGGATGGCAGAACCAGGTGTCTTTTTCCATAGAATATTCCAGCCAAGACCAGTCAGAATACTATTTGTTTTGGAGCGAGCGACTTCGTTTTCCAAACATAGAATTCGGTGGGTTCATTACACGAGGTTGAGAAGGATTAAGATAACCATGATCTGATGGAGGCTGATGGTAAGAGACAGCACCAGAATCAGGGGTAAACAAAATCTTGTTTGAAGAGCAATCATCTGTTGAGAAGAGCAGAATCATTTACAGTCACTGAGACAACCTCATCAGATGGTTGCCCTCGTCCTTATCACAAAAGTATCCATTTTATCTGTAAGAGACGCAAGGTGTCAAACAAGGTGAGGAATTTTTTGCAATATTATTATTTTATAAATATAATACCCAAATTGCGAAAATGTTTATTGTCTCGCTCGCTTCACTCGCTCGGAGAAGAAAAAGGTTAAGCAAGTTGTAATTACTCCTATATAAAACAGAATATTTTAAGAAATGCTTAATAGTAAGCCAAATATACAATTTATAAAGAAAAGTAGAATACAATATTGAAGCCAAGTGGGCATATTAAATAATCGACATAATTAAATATGAATAAATATGAAAATTTCAAGCAATATTAGGGAAATGCAACAGCTTTCAGAGTGTATGGGGTTAAATGAGTGAAATTATTTTTGAAAAAATGCATAGTTTTACTGGAGAAAATGAGGGCAAACATTCATTAAATAACAAAATGCATATAGTTTTGCTGGGGAGAGTGAGTCAAAATTTATGGTTGCCTGATATTCAGGATATTGATTGATAAAACCCGAATCTGAAACTATATTGAACAAAATTTCCATAGACAAAATCAAACATCAATAAAAATAATACTTTAGGAGAAGAAGGTATAGGCATTTTATCATAATTTTACTTCTTTCTACTTCTTCCTGTATCTTTCTTAATTCTAAGATAGGTAACATAACCTCATTATGGCCTTAGCAATGTGTTATTTGGTGGCTTTACAATGATGATAATGACACATAATTAAATATATATACTTTGAATTACATCTAATTATGATTCAGAGTGAATACAGTGGATAGATTAGGATATTTTGCAATTAAAGTAGGATTCTAGATTGTTTGAATGTAACTCGATAGTTTTTACATTACCATAGTGGTATTAAAATATTTAACAATTCATTAGCAATTTGAATTTCTAATGGGTTGCCGTGACTTTATGATTGCCCTTTTGTGAAGATATTTGCTACAAAATTATTTCTATGGACTTTCAGAATTGGCTATAAATTATTGAAAGGTTTGAGTGTATTTTAACTTATGGAATGGCCAGGAGCAAAATACAATTGCAGAACTTTAATATGCAGTCAGTTCATCCAACTGGTGAGCAACCAGGCAGTTCACAAAAAGACAGTAGCAATATAAAGCGGAAGCATTAATTAAAACTATGACAGTAGCAATATGGAGCTGGAACCATAATTAGAACTGTGACAGTAGCAATATGAAGCTGAAGCCACAATTAGAACTGTGACAATATCAATATGAAGCTGAAGCCATAATTAGAACGGTGACAGTAGCAATATGAAGCTGGAGTCATAATTAGAACTGTGGCAGTAGCAATATGAAGCTGGAGCCTTAATTAGAACTGTGACACTATCAATATGAATTGGGGCCATATTAGAACTGTGACAGTAGCAATATGAGGCTGGAGCCTTAATTAGCACTGTGACCGTATTAATATAAGGCTGGAGCCATAATTAGAACTGTAACTGTATCAATATGAAGCTGGAGCCATAATTAGAACTGTGACAGTAGCAATATGAAGCTGGAGTCATAATTAGAACGAACTGTGACAGTATCAATATGAAGCTGGAGCCATAATTAGAACTGTGACAGTAGCAATATGAAGCTGGAGTCATAATTAAAACTGTTACAGTATCAATATGAAGCTAGAGCCATATTTAGAACTGTGACAGTAGCTTTATGAAGCTGAAGCCATAATTACAACTGTGACAGTATTAATATAAAGCTGGAGACATAATTAGAGCTGTGACAGTATCAATATAAAACTGTAGCCATAATTAGAACTGTGACAGTAGCAATATGAAGCTGGAGCCATAATTAGAACTGTGACAGTAGCAATATGAAGCTGGAGCCATAATTAGAATTGTGACAGCATCAATATGAAGCTGGAGCCCTAATTAGAACTGTGACAGTAGCAATATGAAGCTTCAGCCATAATTAGAACTGTGGCAGTAGCAATATGAAGCTGGAGCTATAATTAGAACTGTGACAGTATCAATATAAAGCTGGAGCCATAATTAAAACTGTGAAAGTAGCAATATGAAGCTGGAGCCATAATTAGAACTGTGACAGTAGGAATATAAAGCTGGAGCCATAATTAGAACTGTGATAGTAGCAATATGAAGCTAAGGCCATAATTAGAACTGTGACAGTATCAATATGAAGCTGGAGCCATAATTAGAACTGTGACAGTAGAAAATATGAAGCTGGAGCCATAATTAGAACTGTGACAGTATCAATATAAAGCTCAAGCCATAATTAGAACTGTGACAGTATCAATATGAAGCTGAAGCCATAATTAGAACTGTGACAGTAGCAATATGAAGCTAGGGTAATAATTAGAACCAACTGTGACAGTAACAATATGAAGCTGGAGCCATAATTAGAACTGTGACAGTAGCAATATGAAACTGGAGCGATAATTAGAACTGTAAGGGTAGCAATATTAAGTTGAAGCCATAACTAGAACTGTGACAGTAGCAATATGAAGCTGGAGCCATAATTAGAACTGTGACAGTTGCATTATAAAGCTGGAGCCATAATTAGAACTGTGACAGTATAAATATAAGGCTGGAGCCATAATTAAAACTGTGACAGTAGCAATATGAAGCTAGAGCCATAATTAGAATTGTGACAGTAGCAATATGATACTGGAGCCATAACTAAAAATGTGACAGTATCAATATAAAGCTGGAGCCATAATTAGAACTTTGACAGTAGATATATAAAGCTGGAGCCATAATTAGAACTGTGAGGGTAGCAATATGAAGCTGGAGCCCTAATAAGAACTGTGACACTATCAATATGAAGCTGGGGCCATATTAGAACTGTGACAGTAGCAATATGAAGCTGGAGCCATAATTAGAACTGTGACAGTACCAATATGAAGCTAGGGTCATAATTAGAACGAACTGTGACAGTAACAATATGAAGCTGGAGCCATAATTAGAACTGTGACAGTAGCAATATGAAACTGGAGCGATAATTAGAACGGTGATGGTAGCGCTATCAAGTTGAAGCCATAACTATAACTGTGACAGTAGCAATATGAAGCTGGAGCCATAATTAGAACTGTGACAGTTGCATTATGAAGCTGGAGCCATAATCAGAACTGTGACAGTATAAATATAAGGCTGGAGCCATAATTAAAACTGTGACAGTAGCAATATGAAGCTAGAGCCATAATTAGAACTGTGACAGTAGCAATATGATGTTGGAGCCATAACTAGAACTGTGACAGTATCAATATGAAGCTGGAGCCATAATTAGAACTGTGAGGGTAGCAATATGAAGCTGGAGCCCTAATTAGAACTGTGACACTATCAATATGAAGCTGGGGCCATATTAAGAACTGTGACAGTAGCAATATGAAGCTAGAGCCATAATTAGAACTGTCACAGTATCTATATGAAGCTGGAGCCTTAATTAGCACTGTGACCGTATTAATATGAAGCTGGAGTCATAATTAGAACTGTAACTGTATCAATATGAAGCTGGAGCCATAATTAGAACTGTGACAGTAGCAATATGAAGCTGGAGTCATAATTAGAACGTCTGTGACAGTATCAATATGAAGTTGGAGCCATAATTAGAACTGTGACAGTAGCAATATGAAGCTGGAGTCATAATTAAAACTGTGACAGTATCAATATGAAGCTGGAGCCATATTTAGAACTGTGACAGTAGCTTTATGAAGCTGAAGCCATAATTAGAACTGTGACAGTATTAATATGAAGCTGGGGCCATAATTAGAACTGTGACAGTAGCAATATAAAGCTGGAGCCATAATTAGAACTGTGACAGTAGCAATATGAAGCTGGAGCCATAATTAGAACTGTGACAGTATCAATATGAAGCCGGAGCCATAATTAAACTGTGACAGTAGCAATTTTAAGCTGGAGCCATAATTAGAACTGTGAGGGTAGCAATATGAAGCTGGAGCCCTAATTAGAACTGTGACACTATCAATATGAAGCTGGGGCCATATTAGAACTGTGACAGTAGCAATATGAAGCTTGAGCCATAATTAGAACTGTGACACTATCAATATGAAGCTGGGGCCATATTAGAACTGTGACAGTAGCAATATGAAGCTTGAGCCATAATTAGAACTGTGACAGTAGCAATATGAAGCTGGAGCCTTAATTAGCACTGTGACCGTATTAATATGAAGCTGGAGCCATAATTAGAACTATAACTGTATCAATATAAAGCTGGAGCCATAATTAGAACTGTGACAGTAGCAATATGAAGCTGGAGTCATAATTAGAACGTCTGTGACAGTATCAATATGAAGCTGAAGCCATAATTAGAACTGTGACAGTAGCAATATGAAGCTGGAGTCATAATTAAAACTGTGACAGTATCAATATGAAGCTGGAGCCATATTTAGAACTGTGACAGTAGCTTTATGAAGCTGAAGCCATAATTAGAACTGTGACAGTATTAATATGAAGCTGGAGCCATAATGAGAACTGTGACAGTAGCAATATAAAGCTGGAGCCATAATTAGAACTGTGACAGTATCAATATGAAGCCGGAGCTATAATTAGAACTGTGAAAATAGCAATATGAAGCTGGAGCCATAATTAGAACTGTGAAAATAGCAATATGAAGCTGGAGCCATAATTAGAACTGTGACAGTAGCAATATGAAGCTGGAGCCATAAGTATAACTGAATTCATATTATTAATTTCGGTAAAAATAAATTGGAGATGGTCAGGGGGCAATGCGATTTGGGGAGCGGCTAAGCGGCCTATTGTCGCTACGGGCCTAAAGATACCATATAGATGGAAAAAATCTGGAATTTAAAAGATTTAAGGTCCTAGTTGCTCTAGTGGTCTTTGCCAACTAACCTGTTCATCGCCCAAAAAATTGTATATGTCTTGCTTAATCTTTATTCTGGTGAGAAACTTTATTGTACAATGTTTTATCATCTTTTATTTACCATTTTAATATTCTCCTTTTCACTTTTATTACTATTTTATTTCTCCAGGATATTATGATGTTGCTTCCATTCATCTTGTGATAAGGTTCAGTTCCTTTTCCCCGCATAAATCTGTCTAATGGCAGCATAAATCATACCATACTATTTTAACTATAAATGGTCTCTTTATCAATCTCCTATCTATATCTATTTAAATTTATAGCTTAGCATAGATATTCAATTACGTATATATTAGGCTTTAGACATAGCAGGCAGGCCGCTCCCATAAAATTGAATTGCATCAGGATAGCCATTGCGAACGATATTGCTCTTGGTTCTTGGAGATAGTTTTAGCAGTGATTCGTATGATTGAGATGCTATATTGAGTACACATGGAATATTTGCATCTTCCATAAATATGGTGAATGGAAATATTCAGAAGTTAAATATAGAGAGACTTAATTTGGCATAGGAGCATCTTTATTAATTTTATTTTTATGCGCCAAAGGCCAAATTGCCATACCATTTTTCGAATGACCTTGGCTAAAATAGAAGATAAATGTCGAAATCTAAATCAATTACTACATTATTTCGTAATTTTAGTTGATGACACGATTATATTTATATTTTTTTATAAGAGATTTCTCTGCTATAATTAAACAATCAAAAATATAGGTAAACAAAACGTAAAAGAGAAATTTGTAATGAGCAAATATTTCATAATCCATTGTAACTCACTGTTAAAAATCAAGGTTTTAAGGCCAAGCTAAAATTAGTTATATGAATTTGTCATTTTTTTTTTAAAGCAAGGATACAATTAAAATAGTTAATTGATACGAAAAGTTTTATTTGCGCTAGAAGGCCTGGCTTAAGATATATGCTCTCCAGATTGGAAAAAGGGGCTTCTTCTGATGGATTGATGCAGAGCTTAGTTAGCTACAACATTCCCAATTTAACCATATAAATATAATTGCACTATTGAAAATAATTTTATATATATATATATATATATATATATATATATATATATATATATATATATATATATATATATATATATTTATATATATTAGGTTGAGGAATAAGTTCTTGCTGTTTTATCAAATTTATTCATTACCATTAACAATTTTAGAAAAAATTATTTTTAATTGATAACAATATGCAATTTAATCAATAATGTATTCTCCGTTGTTATTTACGACTTCTTCCAAACGTTCAACTAGTTTTTCGATGCCTCTGCAATAAAAATCTCTGGATTTTGACTCTTAGGATTCGTCAAACCAGGTTCTTAATTCCATATCAGTATTGAACGAAACGCGCGCAAATTTTGGAGAGCGATCGAAACAGATGGAAATCCGATAGAGCGAAGTCTGGCGAATATGGAGGATGCGGCAGGATTTCCCAATTAAGCGTTTGGATGGCGTCTTTTGTCATATTGGCAATGTAAGGAAGAGCATTGTCGTGTTGCAGAAGGACTCCATAAAGTCGATGAGGTTGCTTTTCACGAATAGCTTTGGCGAGTCGATACATTTGTTGAACGTAGAGTTGTTCATTGACAATCTCGTTGTTCGCAAGGAGCTCATAAAGAATTATGCCTTCACAATCAAACTACACACACAGCATTGTCTTTCGTGGATGAAGTCCTTGCTTTAATCGCGAAAGTGGTTTTTTATTGGGGCTAAGCAATTGTTTTCGATGGTTCATGTTGACATAAACACACCACTTTTCGTCCCTAGTGATGATGTGGTGAAGAAATATGTCTTTATAACCGCGAGTAGCCTTGTGACGAGCATTCAAACTTGCGGCAATCGTGGAGAGTTGAAGTTTGTTGCTTTCGCTCAAAGCATGCGAAACCCATGCACCGAGTTTTTGAACTGAACCCATCGAATGAAGGTGATTCACTACAGTTTTCTGCTCAGACGCCAATTCTCTAGTCGATTGACGAGGGTTTTCATGAAGAAGGTCGTTCAATCGATCTTAATCCAACATAATGTTGCGACCAGAACGTTCTTCGTCATTAGGATTGAAATGACCGTTTTTGAAACGTGAAAACCAACATAGAGCTATCCTTTCTAATAAAGCATTTTCTCTGTAGACAGCACAAATATCGTGACAAGCTTTAGGCTGCGTTTGTATTGTTCCCGTCTCGATTGAAAATGAAAAACAAGTGTCGAAAATGCGCCTTTCTTTCAAGTTGACATTCCATTTTGAGGGTACTGGACAAAAATTAAATTAACACAACTTTTAAATAAACCGCAATGACTTCTTACTCAACATCAAGACGAGGTCTAAGCAAAAGCTGTTAAGAGACGTAGCCTAACCTTTGCAAATTTTGCTCTCATTATTTATTATTGTTTCTTAATATGTGCACAAATTACGTCAACAAAAACTTAAATCAACATAAACGCAAGAACTTATTCCTCAACCTAAGATATATATATATATATATATATATATATATATATATATATATATATATATATATAAATATTTATATATAAGAAAGTATAAATTGTTTCACATTGGTGGGGTAAGTTCATGATAAATGGAAAGCACCAATTGAGAGCATGGGCTCAGCTCCTGACCAGTCGTAAGTGAAAAGAGAAGGATAAAAGTGAAGAAACAGCAACAATCTGAATACTGTGTTTCTATCAGGGCCCATATTTACTCTGTTAAGCTCTGGAATGCAAATTGTAAATAAAAGGTGATAGTCGCTTTGTTTTTTGGCTAGGTTGCATTAAGCAGAACACATTTAAGCGCTCCTCCCCCATAGGGTGTCAAATTTCTGCAATTTTTGGTGGAAACGGTGGAAGAGATGGAAAGAAGGTGATTCGCAATTTCTGTATGAAGGAAGGAGAATATTGCGATATATATATATATATATATATATATATATATATATATATATATATATATATATATATATATTCGATTAACGGCAGTTAAGCGAATTAAGAGAGAGCTTTAGATAGTAACGCTCATTTTCCATTTTTACATATTTTTACCCCTAAAACGAGTAGTCTTCAAATATAGAAGGTTGTGGCCATGTGCAACTGAAAGGTTCAGCCATTACTGTATTTATCCCAAAACCTTTTGGAATTGTACATAGTGGTCGAAAAGGAAAAAGGTTGGGAAGGTTGGTTGCAATTTAGTCAGAATGAGAGGGGTCGCATTGAAAAATAAATAATCAACATAACTACCCCACAAAAACGCATTGAAAGCATAGGTACTTATACAAAAAAATATAAAAATTATATATTCCAAGTTTCTATTTCCAAAACTAGAGAAACTTCAACCAAGAAAGTCATATCAAAGTGAGTTAAAATATTAACGATTTACACATTTTTATTGCTCTAATTAAACCTTAAGTTAATAAACTTAAAATAAAGCTAAACTCAGAAATTAATTTCATCTTTCCTACTACTACGACACTATTTTTTTCCAATCAATTAATTACTTTTAATAACATTTTCTCCATGTGATAAGTTTACCTGATAAAACGAGAGTACAGACTATCTCCTTTCTCTCTATTCCAAAAATTATTCTTTGATATCGTGCACAGGCTGCTATAGGTAATTTTTCGCGTAATTTTTTAGAAAATAAAATGCCACAAAGTTCAGTTTTAGAGATATATTTACCAAAGTTATATGTTTAAGCCTTGAAGGAACGTACTATTCATTTTATTGATGAAATCACCTTCGGCCTGAAGGCGGTGAAATTACCTTTTGCTTGCCTTCTCGACTGTCCGCCTGTCTAACTTTGTGAAATCTGTCATAATTCAGTCCGTAGGCTCTACCTTGGTGGTTTACACGCTCTTGTGGTCTCTCTCAACACTTCGTACACATAATAGTCCAGAGGGTGACATTATTGTGAGTTAGGAGGCCAAATGTTCAGAGTGAGGTGGTCACAGAAATAGTCTGAAAGCCAAGAATGGGTCCTCCTGCTTTCGTGGCATGATGCAGAGTTCTGCTGTTACACGTACGTCCTTCAAAGGCCACTTCTTGAATCTAAAGAAAGACTAATTCCTCCTTACACTTAATATAGCCTTATGAGAAGATAAACGGGGGCATACTGTGACTCTTGCTACTGACCACACCAAACACCATAATATGGACCAGGAACTTGTCTTTTTTTATTCTCAGTATATTTGGGGAGAAAAAGCAAGCAATCTCTAGTTCAGCATGTCGTCTGAGAAGAACCAAAGCACACGAGGCTTGAAGGGATGATTCCGTTTTATAATGCATGTCCTCCTGCATTAATTACCTGAGAATAAAATTTACACTCCTGATGGACTTGCTTGGATTGTTATCAATAATAGCCTGGATCACCGCGACAACTTATGCAGTTCTTTTCGCATCAGTTCGTTTATAGCGAGGTTTCTCAGCCGCTGTACTCTTATAAACACAATTTGAGTCATCCAACTTTTGCCAGATCCTATGCAACGTTATCAAATTCACACGTAAACACACTGAGATGTTCACATTGGAGCTACTGGCGCAAAACCCAAGCAGCACAGCTTGCCGTTTCCAAACTTTTTCAGAATTAAATTTAGCTATGTTATTGCTTCCTTCAGAGATGATGTACAACGCAGTCTAGTATGATAAAAAGAAAAGAGATTTGACGCCAGATAATCCACCTATGCCGCATTGAATTCAGAGTTGCCAATGGCAAATAGTAACCCACCGCACCCAGTATAATAGAGAAAAGCTTTTTAAACCTTTAAAAATAGCATTATATACATGTTTCGAGTGTTAAACTTGATTTTTATTTCAAAATATTTACCTCTCGCTAACCTAAAAGTTTTGCAAATAATTGTATTGCGGTTGTTGATTCCATCTGTTTTTATTTAATAGAATTCTTAATTTAATACGCTGCTTAATTTGTGGTTTCAATACCACGTAAGGGATACAATAATACGTTCATTTTTATAGGTTTAAACTATAAGTATGTGTTTATATTGTAATATTAATCAATGTGGCCGTTATTGGGGACGAACACGCGCTCTAAGTGAAACCTGAAGATTGCATACACGATTCGAATGAAATCCTTCCTCAGAATGGTCTACACGCGGATGCTGGAGGACATTAGCCCTTTGACGTTGTTGTGGCGGACATAACAGGCCTTTCCGGCGAAATCCGCAAAAATAAGAGGATTAAGTCAGGCGACCGTGACAGCCAAAACTCCTTCGAATAGAAGTTCATGTTTGACCCCATAAACTCTTGTATGGTCTTAGTCGTGTGGGCCAGGGCAGTGCCATGCTGAAAGGCCTATTAAGCCTTCTTCGTGATCTTTCGCATCCAAGTCAATATTTTCTTGTTTAATTTGTCCATGTAATCGGCTGTAGTAAGCGTGTGACCGGTTGTGAACCACAGCGGTGGCATCTTCTCGCTATTCGAAGCCACGAAGCTGAGCATCATCACGGAGGCCGGGTATTTTTTCCTAGACACGTAACTAACCTGGGATATGTTTTGTCGAAAGCGTACGAGGCGATTGTTCTGCTTCTTGAAGAGTAGATCGAACGTGAACGGTTTTCATCAGAAAAAAATGACAATTTGATTACCATGTGTCTTGAAGTCGTTGAGAAGTCGACGACAATACTCTTAACGTTCTTCTCGCCATTTGTTGGTGAATAGAGGCTTTTTCACGCATCTCAAGCTCTTGCTATTATTGTCATTGACAGCACTGGACACCGTGGACAACGAGATTTTCTTAGTCGCAAGCGCAGTCATTTTAAGGTTCGGAGCACTTTCAAAGGCCTTTGTCACACTCATACGGTTAAGACTTGATGTCTGCATAACGAGGTCGATCTTTGAGGTCTTCCCAATTCTTAAGCCTCTCCACGACTCTGTGGATGGTCATCCCCTGACGCTGGGCAGCTTGTGCGGCCCGAGCAGAGGAGAGCAGAGAGTTCTATTTTTTTTACTTCCATCTGTTCACACCTGTACCCAATGGAAGAGACGTTTTAATGACTTGTGCTGGAAAACTAGCACTTTAATTTTATTTGACGCGAACTTTTTCCTTCACACGTAAATCTATCGAAATATAGATAAAAATGGGTATAAAAGAACTTATGCAAGATCCTTTACTTGGACAGAAAAAATGACTAAATTTACCGTTGCTAAATGTAGCATTAGTGTTGAATTCATTCCACAATTAACACAAGGACTAAGTTGACCCAATCATGAAACGCCAACTCATGTGATGCCAAACTATGTTAAGTCACCTCTCATCAATGGTTACATATCTTTTATTATGCAATGCCATATAAATCAATTTCTCTTTTTATTCCGTCTCATCACTCTTTGTCTTCTCTTTGTTTCTGAAAAACTCAAATGATAAGGCATGGCAATAAAGGTATTTATTTTCTTGGTACTGTGATTTTGTACCCCAACTTAATAATTTGGTGAACACTGAGTGAAGGAATTCCGTTGAAAATAGAATAAACCAGTATACCCAGTCGATATTGCGAGTAATTGCTGTCTGACTCAAAAGCACCTCTTTAAATAACTCATATAACCAAGACTCTTTAAAGCAGTGCTCAATGAATCGTGCATAACAATTATCCCAATAGCGAAGAGAGAAATTGTTTCCTTCTTTTATCTTAGTGAACCTAAAATAAAGGCAACCTCCTCATTTCCTTTAGTGTACAACCAATCCACAACTCTGTGAGCTCTCTTACCCGCCCCTCCCTCACCCATAGGTATTTATTTGCTACCGGGTAAATGCCTTATGATTATTCTTTCCTAAACTGAGCGCAAGTCTCATCAAAGATTCAGGATAGGGCTATACCACTTTTTCCCTGACGAAAATTCACTTTCACCTGTTCCAAGAGGACTACGCATATACACCCTATAATTTGTCCAAACCCACAAAAATATTATTATTTTTTCCCTGACATGAGCTTCATCTTTAACTTCAAGCTCCAAGGATCAGCTACTGCAATTTCTTCGCAACTTTTATTTTAATGGGTGAGGCAGATTCAGTGGCAAACATGGCGTCATCGCGTTTGTCAAGTACGTTATTTGTGGCCTAGGAACAAAGACGCCTCATTTCGTTAAGTTTCTTGTTCTCGCCCTCGTTTCAGAGGTTTGACGCATTCTAGCGGCACCAACGGATCCTCTCCCGGTCATCAATGATAGTACATCGCGCCTGAAAGCTCCAAGCCATAAGATGTTTTCTTCCCTACAACATTCGAACTAGGCGCATGCAAACAGTTCAAATCACGGCCTCGTCGTTTGCAATTCAGTAACTATATTCCACTTCCTTGAGCAAACAGGCTCGTCGGTCCCCATTATCCCGCAACAATCCAGTAAGTGCCCTCATTGCTTCGTTATAGCAGCTATAATTTTCAGGCCCTTAGAGTTACCTTGACCATGCTTGTTTCTTGACATGACTCACCAAGAACCACTAACAATGCCCTAGCATCGCATCCTAATTCACACATAATACACCAAATTGTTCGCCACGTTTCCATTTCTTGCACTCAAGTGAGATTCCGTTGTAGCATGGGTAAGCGTAATACACCTGAGATCTGAAGGATTCACTACCACCCGTGGCCCAATATCGCACGTAGAACTGCTGTTTATATCTTTCACACATTTTTGCTTTTTGTGACTTCACCCCTTTTTTTATTGTTCATTCCTTGGAAAAATTTAACGGAAAATACGATCGTTCTGTTTGCTTTACACATATTTTTAAAAAGATTCCATCGCTTTCTTTCCCCCGTGGTTCCTTACAGTAAGTAAAACAAAATCCAAAATTATATTGAAAACCTGATCCAGCGGTGTGCACTCCCAGCCCAGCCCTTTGCTCCTACAAAACTGAAGGGCACTAAAGTTGAAATTAATAGATACAAAAGAAAGCCAACCTCAAGCCACCATTTTTCTTGCTTAACTTATGTTTGTGTATGTTACTAAGAAAGATGAAAATAACTTACTTTTGTAGAGCGTGCACGCGACTCCATAAGGTACTACTATATTGGTCCGTAGGTCAGACGGTCGGACGGTTACCATTTTACTTCTCATGGTTTTTAGTTTTGTAGGTTGTAAGGTCACATGGTCATAAGGTCATAAGAGAATGCGACTAGGTCTGTTAACCTTAGTGTTACTTTCGTGTATTATAAACCCTCTAAACCTTGACCGCTACCCTATACCTTCCCCTCTAACCTTACTTCAGTCATTGCAGGTAAACGAGTCTTTTCTACTACTTCGCTGATTCTATTCCGGGCCCTCACAAAGAGATTGTCAAATATCGAAACTCTATCCTAATGATTTCCGAGGGCGAATCTTGCATTTTAAAATGGCATACTTGCGATTATAAACGCATTATCCTTATGCCATCCAATTTTCGATTCTCTAATTAGGTTTCTATTAGATGCCAGTCTGAAGGGATTTGGTAATGCATTAGAATAGTTTAACTGAAAATGAAAAGTGGATTCAATATATGTAATTACTACATAATTTATTGGTGGCCAAATATATTTCTAAAAACTCATACATCGTAAGCCCGTACAAAATCATATATTCCAGGCATTTTATTTTACCTTTACATCATTTTATACAATAAATTAAAATTTCCACTTTCTTTGAAATAGATCGGGTGCCTTTGATTAAGAGCCTTCCATTCCACGTGTTTAAGCTGTCGATATTCGGAACCCTTTTCAATTATTGGAATAGGGAGTTGAAGAGTTGGACGACGCAGTTGATGAATTTTGATTTCCTGATCGATGTCCTATATTTCCATTAGATTAGTTTCTCATTTTCCCGCTGTTCGCTTTATTATCTCCCGAATAAAAGAGATTATCTTCAATCTTGGTCATATCTCGAAATAATTTGGAGGTTCTATTTAGTTTCCTACTTTCCTTTTCTCCAATACTAGCTAAATATTATTGGTTTATTTTTTGCTATTTATGTCAATATATATGCCCCATTATAATTTTTTTAGATTCGTGTTGTACCTATTCCATTAAATCTATGTCTCTTGTCAGAAAAAGAAGAGAGAGAGAGAAGGAGAGAAAGAGAGAGAGAAAGAGAGAGAGAGAGAGAGAGAGAGAGAGAGAGAGAGAGAGAGAGAGAGAGAGAGAGAGAGAGAGAGAGAGAAAGACGTAGGTCGGAAAAAACTCGCGATCAGCTTCTTTTGAGGTCACTTCCGTCCGATAACACGGTCTATAGTGAGCCTAATTGTAACAACGAGAGGTTCAGTAAGAGGATGTGAATTTTTACATTCACTTCCGGCGCCTCGGTAACATTCACATCCGGCGGCTCTGAATTTATAGTAAAGCATTGGCTGGGGAAATTAGTATTCCGCTAAGAGGAGACGTCGCATAAGGTAAGGCCTGTAGGCTCTGATAGCTGGCCGAGCGTAAGCTGGAATTTTGTAGTGATAATTCTTAATATTTACTATAACATTCATTACCATCTTAATAATTCTGTACTTAAACTAGACCGTGCCATAATTTTTGTAATATGACCCAGTGCCCTGATCGCTTGCATTATCCTTACCAGTGTCTATTTTGTCTCTCTTTAAAGCTTATTTCTTTCGGTTCGCTATACCCCAAGAGCCCGAAGACAAGAAAAGAGAAAAAAGAAACAAACGAGAAAAGAACTCTCGAGCCTAGCTTCCTCTCCGGCAAGACATCACCAATGAGGAAGACGGAAGGGGGAAGGTAAAGATTCACATTATGAATTACAAGAAGCAGGTAGTAACAGATTAAAAGAAATGGAGATAGCCTAACAAGGGAGGTTATAAGAAACGAGGGGCGAAAGAGTGGGGAAAATACAATGTACATAACAGAACAGTGACATAATTAAAAAAAAATACAAAAATGGGTCCACATACCTAAAGATTGTATATAAAACTAAAGACAAAAGTCAGAACTAATTTCTTTAGGTATTAGTTTTTTTAATTATAACATCTATTTTATATAAGCCAGGGAAAAGTTAAAATTATCACATTGGCTTATAAAAGCACATTCAATTATATTCCTTTTTATAAGGTCATTGGAACGATAAATAAATTTTGCTGAGTTCCAGTTAATTAGATGGTCCTTATCTAACATGTGGACAAAGAATGCATTCTTATTTTCCCCTCGGCTCACAACTCGTAATGCCCGTAGATACATAGAAGAAAAAACAAAACGTTTAACTTTAGGGCTGTGAGAAGACTAAAAATTAATTTAAGAATTTGAATTAGTAGGCTTACGAAAGATAGAGTATTAAAACCCGTATGAGTTCTATTAATAACAAGATCAAGAAAGGGAAGGGTTCTATTATTTTCCATCTCGTGGGTAAATTTAATTCAAGGGACGAGAGAATTGAGTCTGGTAAGAAAAACATTTTCGTCTTTGGAATTAGGTCACAAGCAAATGACATCATCAGTATACCTGTACCAAACGATCGGGGCGTCAAGGATAGTAGGTAGAAGTTTTGTTTCAATAAACTCCACATATAAGTTAGAAAGGACAGGTGAAAGACAATTACCCATGGCTTATCCGAATTTTTGGAGGAAATATTTGCTTTCGAACGAAAAATTACAATTTTTGGTACAAAGGAAAATGAGGTTCATGAAAGTAATAACGGGTACCGGCAAGTCATATTTTTTCAAAAGATCATTAAGGAAATTGAAAAGGTATTCAACGGGTACTCTGGTAAATAATAAACAAACATCAAAACTAACAAGAGTAAAATCATTAGAATAATGAATAGCATTAAGTTTAGAAATAAGGTCGTAACTATTAGTGACATGAGAATGAGAAATGGAACCAACTAATGGAGTAAGAAATGAAGTAAGCCATTTAGACAGAGAATATGAAACAGACCCAGCAGAACTTATAATAGCGCGAAATGGGAAATTTGGTTTGTGAGTTTTTACTAAGCCGTCATTCTTAATGTTAATCTTTAAATTCCCCCTTGCTTCTTCCTCATTGATGATTTCTTGTTTTTAAGGTGGTCGTTCATACTTTTTTTTCATATATATACCTCTAATATAATATTATTTCTTGTAGTTATCCTTAATAAAGAACTTAATAAAGTTCGAAAGTACTCGGAAACACCATTTCATTTTTTCCTGCGGGACATTTCATTCATTTACTACCCACACGTGATACTTTGCGAGTTTTTTCATTTCTTCATAATATGTATATTGATACCTAATTCTTTGTAAATTTTACTTTTTAAACTCTAAGTATTATAATTAAAAGCTGTTATAGGATAAATATTTAGTCGAGGCAAATTTTCTCGCTTATCTTGAAATAATTTATCTGCTTACGTAGATACTTGAATTGCCTTTGTGTTTTTACATTTATATTTGTGATCAAGACTTCACCTATCTGCTAATTTATCTTCATACGAGTATATATCTGCATTTGGCTTCATGGAATTCCCGCTTAATCAATTTTCGTCTCGATATTTTAACTCCAATGGTGGTTTAGATTTTTAGGATCTTGACTCATCGGTTCTAAGACTGATTAATCCAAACTTTATCCTTAAAGTGTTTCGAGGAATATATTTTATCTGTTGGTTCCTTATAAGTTAATAAATATAACTCTCGTCTAAAAGTATGAGCTCAGCCTTAATTTTTTAATTTAAACTACGAATTGTGCTCTGATAGCACTATGGGTGCATGCTACTATCATATTTACCATAAACAACACCTATTCCATTAAATCTATGTCTCTTGTCAGAAAAAGAAGAGAGAGAGAGAAGGAGAGAAAGAGAGAGAGAAAGAGAGAGAGAGAGACAGAGAGAGAGAGAGAGAGAGAGAGAGAGAGAGAGAGAGAGAGAGAGAGAAAGACGTAGGACGGAAAAAACTCGCGATCAGCTTCTTTTGAGGTCACTTCCGTCCGATAACACGGTCTATAGTGAGCCTAATTGTAACAACGAGAGGTTCAGTAAGAGGATGTGAATTTTTACATTCACTTCCGGCGCCTCGGTAACATTCACATCCGGCGGCTCTGAATTTATAGTAAAGCATTGGCTGGGGAAATTAGTATTCCGCTAAGAGGAGACGTCGCATAAGGTAAGGCCTGTAGGCTCTGATAGCTGGCCGAGCGTAAGCTGGAATTTTGTAGTGATAATTCTTAATATTTACTATAACATTCATTACCATCTTAATAATTCTGTACTTAAACTAGACCGTGCCATAATTTTTGTAATATGACCCAGTGCCCTGATCGCTTGCATTATCCTTACCAGTGTCTATTTTGTCTCCCTTTAAAGCTTATTTCTTTCGGTTCGCTATACCCAAGAGCCCGAAGACAAGAAAAGAGAAAAAAGAAACAAACGAGAAAAGAACTCTCGAGCCTAGCTTCCTCTCCGGCAAATACTCCCTCGAACTCTACTTTCGAGGCTGACTGTGGTTACTGGAATACAGGTTGCATTTTCCGTCATAACTTCGAATAGGCCAAGTACGAATCGGCCTGAAGTGCAAATCAACCCGCAGCAAAAATGAAATGGTGTTTCCGAGTACTTTCGAACTTTATTACGTTCCTTATCAAGGATAACTACAAGAAATAATATTATATTAGAGGTATATATACGATAAAAAAGTATAAAAGGCCGACTGAAAAACAAGACATCACCAATGAGGAAGACGGAAGGGGGAAGGTAAAGATTCACATTATGAATTACAAGAAGCAGGTAGTAACAGATTAAAAGAAATGGAGATAGCCTAACAAGGGAGGTTATAAGAAACGAGGGGCGAAAGAGTGGGGAAAATACAATGTACATAACAGAACAGTGACATAATTAAAAAAAAAATACAAAAATGGGTCCACATACCTAAAGATTGTATATAAAACTAAAGACAAAAGTCAGAACTAATTTCTTTAAGTATTAGTTTTTTTAATTATAACATCTATTTTATATAAGCCAGGGAAAAGTTAAAATTATCACATTGGCTTATAAAAGCACATTCAATTATATTCCTTTTTATAAGGTCATTGGAACGATAAATAAATTTTGCTGAGTTCCAGTTAATTAGATGGTCCTTATCTAACATGTGGACAAAGAATGCATTCTTATTTTCCCCTCGGCTCACAACTCGTAATGCCCGTAGATATATAGAAGAAAAAACAAAACGTTTAACTTTAGGGCTGTGAGAAGACTAAAAATGAATTTAGGAATTTGAATTAGTAGGCTTACGAAAGATAGAGTATTAAAACCCGTATGAGTTCTATTAATAACAAGATCAAGAAAGGGAAGGGTTCTATTATTTTCCATCTCGTGGGTAAATTTAATTCAAGGGACGAGAGAATTGAGTCTGGTAAGAAAAACATTTTCATCTTTGGAATTAGGTCACAAGCAAATGACATCATCAGTATACCTGTACCAAACGATCGGGGCGTTAAGGATAGTAGGTAGAAGTTTTGTTTCAATAAACTCCACATATAAGTTAGAAAGGACAGGTGAAAGACAATTACCCATGGCTTATCCGAATTTTTGGAGGAAATATTTGCTTTCGAACGAAAAATTACAATTTTTGGTACAAAGGAAAATGAGGTTCATGAAAGTAATAACGGGTACCGGCAAGTCATATTTTTTCAAAAGATCATTAAGGAAATTGAAAAGGTATTCAACGGGTACTCTGGTAAATAATAAACAAACATCAAAACTAACAAGAGTAAAATCATTAGAATAATGAATAGCATTAAGTTTAGAAATAAGGTCGTAACTATTAGTGACATGAGAATGAGAAATGAAACCAACTAATGGAGTAAGAAATGAAGTAAGCCATTTAGACAGAGAATATGAAACAGACCCAGCAGAACTTATAATAGCGCGAAATGGGAAATTTGGTTTGTGAGTTTTTACTAAGCCGTCATTCTTAATGTTAATCTTTAAATTCCCCCTTGCTTCTTCCTCATTGATGATTTCTTGTTTTTAAGGTGGTCGTTCATACTTTTTTTTCATATATATACCTCTAATATAATATTATTTCTTGTAGTTATCCTTAATAAAGAACTTAATAAAGTTCGAAAGTACTCGGAAACACCATTTCATTTTTTCCTGCGGGACATTTCATTCATTTACTACCCACACGTGATACTTTGCGAGTTTTTTCATTTCTTCATAATATGTATATTGATACCTAATTCTTTGTAAATTTTACTTTTTAAACTCTAAGTATTATAATTAAAAGCTGTTATAGGATAAATATTTAGTCGAGGCAAATTTTCTCGCTTATCTTGAAATAATTTATCTGCTTACGTAGATACTTGAATTGCCTTTGTGTTTTTACATTTATATTTGTGATCAAGACTTCACCTATCTGCTAATTTATCTTCATACGAGTATATATCTGCATTTGGCTTCATGGAATTCCCGCTTAATCAATTTTCGTCTCGATATTTTAACTCCAATGGTGGTTTAGATTTTTAGGATCTTGACTCATCGGTTCTAAGACTGATTAATCCAAACTTTATCCTTAAAGTGTTTCGAGGAATATATTTTATCTGTTGGTTCCTTATAAGTTAATAAATATAACTCTCGTCTAAAAGTATGAGCTCAGCCTTAATTTTTTAATTTAAACTACGAATTGTGCTCTGATAGCACTATGGGTGCATGCTACTATCATATTTACCATAAACAACACCATACACCATAATATGATAACATATATGGTAACGATTCGTTTTAACACATTTACGATTTTATACTTTTCAAAGATATAACATTTCTTATTTTAAAAATTATGCTCACTAATGCCATTTTTAACTTCCGGAACAAATAATAACGTGGTTAATTTTATCGAAAATACATTTCTAATTTGCTAACTTCGAATCTTTCTGCGTCATTTTCGACCTAGTTCCTTTAACTTTTGCCTTGATTCAATCACCTAGACCTGGGTATTTGAGATCTAGAAGCGATTTGCGAATGCATCTTTTGGCGATATTCAGCCACTACCATGTTTTTAAAAAAAAATCGGCAGGCGTTTTGCGCATGCATCTTTTGCCAATGAACCAATAAAATTTCCCGCTAGGCTTTTCACTATACGCTTTCGCTGGGCCACTTGGTGCTTTCCCAGAAGTCCTTTGCATACATCTTTGAATGCATGCCAGACCGCCAGCTCAATTTCATTCATTTTCGCCTCAAAGTCCTAATACAAACTATGTTGTAATTGCACAATTTCTGAATGTGATCACAGCCAGTAATATTCAGTTTTAGTCTGATTTTATTTTATTTCACGCCAGGTTGCAACAGAAAAGGCAAGAAATTTATCATTTATCCAGAGCATGTTGATCCAACAGGTTCCATCGTTGCAGAGGTGAGGACAGGGGTTCACTCTGTTGTTTAGTAAATGTTAGATCACGAACTAGATTATTGAGTTGCGGTTGGGTGATGAGGTGTGGTTTCTTATCAGAGTCAATCTGTGCCACATATGGTGTATCTTGAGATTCTGAATCGCCTGAGCTGCTAGTGTCATCGCTTGGTAGTTCAGAGAGCAGCTGTAGTACAGGAATAGCACTTAAATATCGAACTGGGCGAATAGCAGACTGAAATTCTGGATAAATGATAGATTTCTTGCCTTTTCTGTTGCAACCTGGCGTGAAATAAAATAAAGTCAGAATAAAACTGGATATTGCTGGCTGTGATCACATTCAGAAATTGTGCAATTACAACATAGTTTGTATTTGAATCTTTATAATTGTTCCATCTCCTGAAAATATATTAAAGACCATGAAACAAAACATATTGAATACCCACCTTTCATATTTGTTAAGCAGAAGTAGCAATCCCGTTGAATTGTCCTTTGGCTCCGTCCACACCAATGGTACCCCAAACATGACGCCAGTATCTCTACCTTTCACCCAGGAAGAAAGGGAACTTGAATAGCTGACAAAACATATGCGGTGCCTATCGTTTGTCCTGATCACCGCCTTTACCACCAAAGTACTGCCTCATATAGTTTCTTCATATGTTTAGTCATCTGTATATTGTATTGTTTTAATGTAACTGATCCACATATATAATAGAAACTATCTGGGGAATTTTTGCTTTTTCTAGTCATTTTAGCTGTCTTCTGTCAAGAAAAGGAACTGTAGTAAGTGAAAAAAGTATAAATAATAACAGCAACACATATCAAATAAAAAAGTTAAAAGAGTGAGCATTTATAGTAAGTTACAAAATTAGCAAGCGTTACCTAAGACTTACCACAGATTTGGACCCATATAACTAAAAGGATATTGAGCATACTTTCATAAGTTAGTTTGACAAATACCTTAGAAACACCCTATAAAAATTATATTAAAATCCGTTTATATCTTTTAGTGTTCGCAGTTTCTGCCCAATCCTGTTTGTATTCAATCCCCATGGGACCATCAGTGTATTTAACGTAAGTCAGATGGTAATTTACGGGAAACTGGAGGGCTGCAGAAAGAGACTTATGTTATATTTGTGATTTACGCAAAATATATCCTTAGAGAAGGTTATTTCTTATTTCCATTTTTTCTCTCATTGTTGTTTAGTGTTATTTCACTGAGAAACAGAGGTTTTTTTGCCTGATTTTGGGGGCTGGTTCTAGAATTTTGGGGCCGCTGAACTTAAAATATATCTAAGTTTACACATATCATCATTTTTTTTACAAATTATTTTAGTTAATTTAATTATAATTTATACACTGCTACATTCATCTAGTTATATGTGTTAGTAGCATTTTTATTTATATGTTTGTAGAGAAATAAATCAATTCAATGTTTAATTGACTATATATTTCATAACTAAAAGTTTTTAACAAATAGTTTAATGTAATTAAAATTAATGTTTTATTCAAAATGTGTAGTTGAAAATACATAAACTCAGAAAATTTTAAAATTAAAACTTTGTAAGTTTACATTTTTATTTTGTGTACCTTTTCACCCTTTCTACCTAGAGACCATATATCTATAATTTCCCTTTATGACAGGATCCAAGCCTTGGTATACTGTCTCCATTGTTGCAATATTTTGTTGAAACCTTTCACTATGTTCCTTGCTCAAGTCACATAAATTTTCATAGTCAAAATTAAGATACTAATGCTAAAAATTAACTTTTAAAGACACTCGGCGAGCTATGTTTTTATAAATTACAATAAGTCTTGTTTCTAGCTAACTGTAGGTAAACTCTTTGTAATTACCGAAAAACCAATAACTACATCAATCCGCATCAAAAATCTTTGTAAACTTACGACGAATTTGTTGAAAAACATTTACTCAAACACCTGAACCATTTTCCAAATATTTTATTGATCTCATTTTAATATGAAGGGCGGGAATTTTTTTATGCCGCACATCGGGAGGTCACCATCCAGGGCAAAGCCGACTAAAATTAAATAAGCCTATCACTACACTGCACTATAAAATAATTATTATTAAAAGGAAATAATACAACATAAAAAAATCAAATTAAGAAAAAAACAACAAATGTAACAAAAGGCAGACATCGGTAAACTTTTGCCCTCACGCATCTCCTCAAAAAGGCTCCTACAGCCCCGAATATTGCGTTCTTATTTATTAAAGCATATATCGTGTCACTATGAAGCTTGTGAACATGGAACCAACAACCCTTGTCTGAAAACTCGATAGCTTCACAGATAGAAGGACACGAACTGGTCTCAAGCACAAGGAACAAGTAGTGAACTTACTGGGGAAACAATCATTCATTCCAGAAGAGTTCTAGGGAAAGTTTCATCAAATGTTGCCTCATCTCACTAATGTGTCCATTTTAGAGCAAATCAAAAACGCCCTTAAATCGTCGAAAAAATGGGAGTAGCTCTAGTAGAAATGCAAGGAAAATGTTCCACGCAAGTTAAAATTCCGGTCTGATTTACTCCATCTTACTTATCATTTAGCACGAAAGACAGTCCTAAATTCTGAAAGATAGTCAGAGTAGCTAAAAGAAAAACATTGGTCAGATCATCCTCTTCGAACAGACAGTATGGCACCCTCGTTAATCTGCTCATTTCATTCGATTCTTACATGTCGAGAAACCTAGCGAAGACAATCTTGACATTCTTCCATCCTGCCACAATCAAGGCGTCACAGATAAAGTGAGCTAGTGGATATGTAGAAACCTATGATCCAATGGTACTAAACACGCTCTTGAACTGGTATGCAATACAATTTACTCTCTGATTCTTCCATACCAAGCAGAGTGTTTCAAACAGCTGTGATGTAATGATAGATGCATGTCCCGGAAGAGCTTCACCGGCTTGAAACAAGGGAGCAGAGTATGGAAGCTAGCCCTTATTTTTATTCTGAGCAAATCGTGTAGATTGATATGGCACCAATGTGACACGATATATGCTCTTATAAATAAAAAGGCAATATTTTGGGGCTGTAGGAGCTTGCTGATGAGACGCGTGACACCAAAAGTTCAAAGTTAGTACTTTTCAAGGCGAATTCATGGGCAAACTAACCATACCACCGGCTAGAGAGCTATATAAATGTCTCGAAAGAGTTTTCTATTCCTAAACCTGAACGACCAACTCTATGATTTGCGTCCCAAGTTGGCAATTGTGTTCTGCATGATGATTACCGGTCTAATACGAGACCACGGAAATGATACCCTGTATCACATTCCGGTAACCCCAACTTAGGAATATGTGTTGGTGGGGGTTCAAAGCCGTGATGGCGGCTGAACCTAACCATCTTATTCAGGGTAAAGGAAACCCAAAACCTTTGTTCTTTGGCAAGCGAGATATGTGCTTCAGAGTCTGTTAGAGTCGGAAATTCAAGATATACATCAAGGTTGTACCAAAGATCGGAATTCATGTCCGTGGAATGTAGCAAGAAAATCTTCATGCAACACGACAAAGAGAGTCAGACCGAAAAAAACTTACTGCGGAATATAGTTTTCCTGCCTTATTGAACACGAGGTAGCTCATCCATCCTTACTCGGAATCGATGAACTCACAGGAACTAGCACCTAAATATAGGAATCGTCCCCTCGCCCTCAGAATATGAAGATCTCCATGATACTCTAGCATTACGTGGTATCATAAACCTGCTCCTGATCAAAAAACGGAATGGTTAATTGCTGTCTACGAACAAAGAACTAGAAAATAGCGAACAGAAATAATACGTTAGTGGAGCTTGCAAAATTTTCACTGTGCAAAAAATAAGTGACCTGTGCTGTCCAAAAATTTATTTAAATTAACATTAACCAATTTCTCCATCAACTTTAATCTGCAGAAAATTAGAGAAATTTTTTGAAAAAATTCTAGAATCGAGTGATCTCTCCCCAGCAAACGAAATATACGCATGATAGATATTCGCCAGAATTATGGGAGGACACCCTGCGTCGATATCCTGTTGAGCAAGGCAAATCAAAACTATGCCTCGTTAACCCAAGTATCAAAGCAATGCATAGAGGACATTAAGTGAACGTAGGGCAGTATCCACTTCTGACTCTTGAATGGGATGCAAATTGCTTGGCATAAACGTGCCTTAAACTTGGGTGAACCAGCCATCCTGGTTTAGAATGTGGAGCAAGCTGAAGCAAAAGATTCTGCCAACGACAAATAATATACCAATATATTCGTCCTGCCCTCCTAAGTTACGGGATGTGGCTCCTGTCTTAACTCGCCATATATCTTTTTGACAAACATCCTGCCTCTGCAAGAGGATTCCTCCTATTAAGTGAAGACACGTATTCTCGCCAAGACTCAAGGCAATCAATTTTGTATTGAAACTGAAATTGGCCATCGCTTATAGAGCCTATAGGCAAAGATTTCATCTTGAGATCCGTCTCACGCTCGACCGTCCACCAAAAAAGTATTCCGCATGCAAAACGTCCATATCCTTGTGGAATGAAAACTAAGGCCCCAATAATGAGGGTACCGGAGAAGAACAGTACAGCCTCATTGACCAAACAAAACTCATCGACTGTGATAGAAAAGTCAGCCATTTCCTAAATGCGGATCACCGTCCCCACTCTAAACACCAGTGAGTTGGCCACTCTAGCAGCAGCTTCCTAGCAAAATATATATGAACAGGAAAGTGATTAATCCCATGAACTAGTTTGAGGCTTTATGTTGAGCTTCCCATGAACAATCACCTTTCTACCGAATCATGCTTTGGTCGAAGAGCAGTAATTGGACTATTTACATCCACTAATTCCTCCACTAATATCAAAGTGGTTTGCAAATTACTCATGTATTTCCCGGTACACAGTAATTCTACAAACTTGCCCAAGTAAATTCCACTCATTTAGTGTTAATATTAAAAGTTCTTGGCACGAATTGGATTAATAGTTGATACAAGGTAGATTTTATAAGAAATTTGGGTCGCTTAAAATTGGTACATCTAAATTTTATTTCAATGTAATGGTGTTTAAATTAGGACTGCTCATATAATTCGCCAATAGTTATATTTTGTAATAGATTTTCGCCACTTGTTAGAATAAATCCAAAGCGTTCTGGTGGCACTTTGTCACATACAAATTTATGTCTGGGAACTTAAAGTTGCCGCAGAAAAGTGTTGTTTGTTGTTTAACTAACGAAAGAGCCTTGCGAAAAAAGGTATGATAGTCATTTGCCTGATGTAGTGGTGGCATAAAGTCAGTAACGTGATATGTTCGGTACGATTGATTATGATTGAAGTAACTTAAGGCTCTAAGCCTCTAACAATATAATAAATTATCGTTTTTGTCGTAGAATGCCAAGCTAATATATATTTATTTGTTTATTAACTTTTAATAAACCAAATAACTTTAAATTGAGGCGTAGGTTCGTGCCTCGGTGATCGCTTGAGGATCGGGCTCTAAGAGTGCTAAACTTGATTTTTATTCTATTGAATGAATAAACTGGGTTTCTTTCTTGGCTTTATCAAATATTGCCACTTCAACTCGTTTGGGATAATTAAAACAGTGCATTTACTAAAGAAAAAATAGACTTTAATCAACGTAACCCACCTCACTAATTAACATTAAAACACAAAGATCTAACACACGTATAAAAAGAAAATGGGATTACAGGGCTAGCTCTCGAGATAAATATTTACGGAAGGAACAATTTTTAAGTTAATAGTTTTGTCCTTAGTCAGACATCCAATAAACTAATTTTTAAGCACGGGGACATAAATAACAAGATTATTCTTTACTTACATAAGGTAATGGAGATTAATACCAGTTTCCAGTAAGAATATCTTCGGAGTTTTTGTTCGCTATATGGCGCTCGTTGACTTGCCTGGCGAGTTTACAGCTGACGTCACGAGGAATTTCGATTTGGCGTAAGAGAATCAAAACAAAGACGCCGATGAAGAGGGTGGGTTCTCGTACGTTTACGACCTCGAAACGATTTCTAATCTTTGGATATGATTATATTCTTTCCTAGCGATTTGGGTCTCGCTTATATCATTTCGATTTTTGGCTGAGAAATCTATCTAGTTTGGAGTTGTCAAACTCAGATAGAATAAGATTTGGAGTCCTCAATCTGTGTCGGTTGATACTCACTAATCTTGGGGCTCGAACGGCGCCGAGCTTCCTTGGTACAATCTGGTATTGTACAAGGACTGCAGATTCTTCTTAACTTGCAATAACTTTATACCGATGATTTTTGAGTCTTCTTGTCGAACTCGAAAAATCTTCTGTCAACCGGTGACTTTCTTGTCTCTTCGCTGGTGATGAACACAAAAAGCCGCGTTTACACGGGTCCTCAGGTTATATACCCAACTTACTCCCGCTGAGGTGGGTGGGGAGGTGGATGGGGGCGGGTCCTCGCAAGGTGAGACCTCGGGTTGGTCTGCCGCCCTTTTGCGTCTGGTGGCTCGGAGAGGGGGTACTACGAGATCTTGTGGCTCGGAGCGGGGGTAATACGAGATCGGCAGTTTGCACTTTTGACTGGGTTGTTTATAAGTACACCCTCGAAGTGCCTGCCTTTTGAGCTGAGGTCAGGAACCAGTCTCGTATCACATACCATTTTGCCCGTTCTCCTATGTTACCGGAGAACCTCGAAGGGGCAAAGCTAAACCCAGATGCCTTTAGTTATTTTTTTCCTTAGACTAGATACATATATATATATATATGTATATATATATATATATATATATATATATATATATATATATATATATACTAATTTCTTATTATACCTCTACATTCTTCCACCCTTAAGATGATCCTGGGGGAGGGGGAAGTCGCCTGTGCTCTACGCAAAGAGCCCTACTAAAACATCTGTTCCAAAAAGCTACTCGACCGATAGTTGGAACGCTCCAATCACATCACTCTTATTGATTGAATTATGTCCCTTGTGCGCCTAATTAACACTTATCGTAACCGATTCTACGAAATACACAAAAGAAACTACAATATTAGGGATACACTTATACGTACAAAATAAACCAAATAATAATATTCTATCTACACACCAAAAAAAATTACCGTAGGTAAACTATATTAACCTGGTATTACATTATGGTTAATGCTTTCAGTACTCCAGTTGCATACGCTGTTTCCCACATCGTGAGTTTTCGACTGGCATAACATATGTCGAATGAATTTGCGGTAGCATGGGGCGGTTCCTACGAACGAACGAACCTGCTTTTTGGTTCGGGGTAGCGGCATCTTTATTATGGCGTCTACCCGATTCTGTCTTGTGGATTAACCGTTTTTCCCAATTTTGACTCCTAGCTCAGAGATGGCCTCATCAGCAAAGTAGTATTTAGACGTTTCCATCATGCGAACGTGTTCGCCGGGATGCTTTGCAACGGCGCTACGTGCATGTAAGTGTCCTTCCCGTGTAGGGGTAGTCACGTACACGTGGTCAGGATAGGAGGCTGGCCTCTTCCAACCACCTACACATCTTCTTGCTTCTCCTTCCTTTTTAATCTTTATTTGCCTATTTACTCTTGACTTTTCTTTTCGGGAATTGGGTTAATCTACATCAGGGAGAGGAGATTGATCTTCCCGAAATTCTTCGTTCATTTCTTCTTTCATTAAGCTCTCTTTAGAACCGTCATTTTCTTGAAAGTAGCTTGGTACTCCCGTTTCAATTACTGCATTTGACCTTGAGTTTTCGGTCACCATCTTTGTCTTCTGAGAATTTTTATTTTGGGGGTTTTGCTCCGGCAGCGATTCTGCACATTTATTTTGATCTTGCGAAGATTTCTCAGTCAGAACTTTTTCTTGAAAAGTTTCTTTGATTGCCCTGTGATCAGGAGGAACTCGCTTGGCTACAACTTGCTTATTAGGCGTATGTATTACTCTTCTTATATTTATTATTCTTTCTTCTTCTTCAGTCTCTTTCTTCGCTACCTTCCACTCCGGGGGTGGGAGGGCCGGCACCACATCCGTCGCAGTCTTGACTACTCGTGAAAATATCCCTTCGTCCACATGTTTCTCGGACGAAAACGAATGGGTCGAAACCGGGTGTCTCTCATTCGCGGGTATCCGGGTGACTACTAATTGAGCTATCGGATTTGGGGAGAGCTGCGCACTCTGGCCTATTAATACAGAGCAGAATTTGAAAGGCGCTGCTACTACGTCAGTCCAGCCAGAAAAATATTTCGACTGTATGTGGCATCGGACGACAGGAAACTTAGTGGGTCTACCCAGGAAATCCTGGACGATCACGAACTTCTGGTGTTGAGGGCTGATAGGGGGAAGCAAGTGAGTTGATACAACGATACAGTTACACCCCGTATCGCGTAACACGGTTGAGACTCGGCGACCATTTACGGCCCCAGTCTCGAATTTCAATCCTTCGGGAGAATTTTTGCTGTATACAAAATTCACCTGCTGTTCAGGGGAATTCGCTGTGGTCAAGGGAGGTAAGGGATTCGAAGGTTGTTCTGATTCCAACGTTTCTGTCAGGTTATGTACCTGCTGGTTCAAGGGCGACTTGAGCCTCGAGTTTTGGGGGCAATTGTAGCTAAGGTGGCCTTGGATGCCACAACTATAGCAAGTTATGGGGTTTCTGGGATTTACGGCGTTCCTGACGAATTTAGGGGAGTTATTTGGCGGGGGTTTATGGGGATAATCCCCTTCCTTTGGCGAAAAGGGTTTCTGATGATACCCACCTTTCTTGGGGGACGAGGGCTTGTTTTTACTACACTCTCTAGGATATAACCTATGGTTTGATGAATGCAAGTCGGCTTCTGACACACACTCATCAAAGGACTCTGCTCTCCTGTCCTTGACAAAGGCCCTTAATTCTGGAGGCAGCGTGCTTAATAGCTGGTCCTTCAGTATGAAGTCGATGAGTGAGTCAAAATCATTTCTCACTCGAGCTGACTCTAACCAAAATTGGAGGTGTCTCCTGAGAATAAAACCAAATTGTCGGTAGGTTTGTCCGGGCTGAATCCTAGCCTGCCTAAATTTTATCCTATAGTCTTCAAGATTCAGGTTAATCGCTCCCAGTAGTTCTGCTTTTAGGGTAGAATAGTCTATCGTCGCATCAGATGGTAGAGACACGAATATGTTTCTTACTCGGGTACTGAGAAGGGCGAGTAATCTGGCGATACCGTCTGTCTCGATATCCCAGTGATTCACTTCAAATATTTTTTCGAAGTGCGAGAGGTACGCGTATAGGTCTTCTTCGTCCTTGAAAGCTGGCAGCTTCATAGTTGGGACCTGAGATTTCCCAGTCCTGGACCCCACGGAATGCACTTCCCCTTGGTCCTGGCTCAATGCTCTCTCGTGTTCTCTTATCTTTTCTCTTTCATCAGCTTCCATTTTCATCTTTTCTCTTCTTTCCGTCCTTTCTTTATCTTCGACGTATGCAAGGAGTTCTTTGTCCTTTAGTCCAAGGGTTTGACCTTGTTTAACAAATAATTCAAACGAAGACATATTGGCTATGTTATTCGAAACCTCACCACTGTAACGAACGTTACGTGTGCAAATTGGAGTCCCTTAGCTTTTATTATCCTAACCTTACCTCTCTCTAAACCTCTTGATTGGATTATTTCTATCCAAAAACAAGACAGCACACTACACAACACTCTTCGTTGAGTTATAATTCCTACCTTCTTAACTACACTTCACTCAATCTTTAAGACTTGTTTGAAGTCTCGTTATTTAAATTTTCCTCGAACGGTTTGGCAAATATTTGTTATGGGTAAGGGCTTTTTACTCTAGTCTTAAATTTGGGTTCTTCTGACTTAACCGCAATAACCTGACACCACTTAAATAATATGTCGTAGAATGCCGAGCTAATATATATTTATTTGTTTATTAACTTTTAATAAACGAAATAACTTTAAATTGAGGCGTAGGTTCGTGCCTCGGTGATCGCTTGAGGATCGGGCTCTAAGAGTGCTAAACTTGATTTTTATTCTATTGAATGAATAAACCGGGTTTCTTTCTTGGCTTTATCAAATATTGCCACTTCAACTCGTTCGAGGCTAATTAAAACAGTGCATCTACTAAAGAAAAAATAGACTTTAATCAACATAACCCACCTCACTAATTAACATTAAAACACAAAGATCTAACAAACGTATAAAAAGAAAATGGGATTACAGGGCTAGCCTTCGAGATAAATATTTACGGAAGGAACAATTTTTAAGTTAATAGTTTTGTCCTTAGTCAGACATCCAATAAGCTAATTTTTAAGCACGGGGACATAAATAACAAGATTATTCTTCACTTACATAAGGTAATGGAGATTAATACCAGTTTCCAGTAAGAATATCTTCGGGGTTTTTGTTCGCTATATGGTGCTCGTTGACTTGCCTAGCGAGTTGACGGGTGACGTCACGAGGAATTTCGAGTTGGCGTAAGAGAATCAAAACAAAGACGCCGATGAAGAGGGTGGGTTCTCGTACGTTTATGACCTTGAAACGGTTTCTAATCTTGGGATATGATTATATTCTTTCCTAGCGATTTGGGTTTCGCTTATATCATTTCGATTTTTGGCTGAGAAATCTATCTAGTTTGGAGTTGTCAAACTCAGATAGAATAAGATTTGGAGTCCTCAATCTGTGTCGGTTTATACTCACTAATCTTGGGGCTCGAACGGCGCCGAGCTTCCTTGGTACAATCTGGTATTGGACAAGGACTTCAAATTCTTCTTAACTTGCAATAACTTTATACCGGTGATTTTTGAGTCTTCTTGTCGAACTCGAAAAATCTTCTGTCAACCGCTGACTTTCTTGTCTCTTCGGTGGGAATGAACACAAAAAGCCACGTTTGACTTTGACTTTGACTTTGTTTAAGTGGGGGTGCATGTGAGGGGAGACGATAGGGTGTGTGGAGGGATAGAGAAAATAGACAAGTGGAGAAGAGAGAAAGAAGTGTGGTAGAGGTGCAAAGAGATGCCTAGGGTCTGGTGATCAGACTTATCACTTTAATTTATTTTCTTGGATGCGTGAATTCATTGTTGTTGTATTTGGTTTTGGTAATAATTATAAAGTTATAATTATTATGGCGTTCAAGCCCTTTGTCTTAGCAACTTTAGTTTTTTATGGTTTATGTTGTGCAATGCTTACTTTTTATATGTTTTAAATATATTTAAGTGCGTGCTTATTGTTTTGTTTTATTGTGTGTGTGTTTTAATAGTATTATTGTTTCTTCTTTCTTCTTTGGGTGTTTTCTTCTATTGAAGTTCTTGTCGTAATCGGGGGGTTTTTCTTGTCTTGGTAGGGTAGTCTTTTTCGGTAAGGTTTCATAGTAATTATTCGAGTTTATTCATTTTGCTTAATTTTGATCTTATATTCACAGGTTTCTTTATCTCATTTTACGCATAGAACGGCACCTCGTCTCCGCCAGCCACTCGGTTGGCGGAGCTGGGGAATCTGGTGCGACAATAAGCTCTTCTGTTCTGGTTAATCATCTGGGTGATTTCATCACTCAGTTCACGATTAACCAGATCCTGCATTTTCCGGGTCCGTTCTTCAATGACTTTGTTAATGGGAATAATCCCCGCCTCTCTGTGCAGGTCTTCTTGCCGTCTTCTTTCATGCCTGCGTGTACCCGTTATTAGGTACATGCATTTATTTTGCACTACTTGAAGACGCCTCTTTTGTGTTTTTGAGACACATGAGAGGGTGGAGGCGGGGTGAATCAACGTAGATCTTACAAGGGCATTGTAGATCTTCTTCTTGTTGCTTTCACGTAGATTTCTGAAACTATATAGAGTTCTGACAGCGGCCGAGGCTCGAGAAATTCTTTCTTCGACGTGCTTTTTGTACCCGGTAGAGGTGATTTTCATACCGAGTACATTGCATTCGTTGGTGTAGGGGTATCGCGTATCCCCCACACGCACGTCTGCCCTTAAGGTGCGTCCGATGGGGACCACCTTGACTTTCTTTTGGTTTGTTCTTATCTTCCACTGAGCCTCGTAGTTGTTAAGGTTTGGGATTTCCATCGCTGTCATGCGAGCTTGCCACGGCGCATTCCTCCATGGGGATACGATTATCTGGCTGAAATCATCGGCATATTGAATATTGAGGGAATTGGGGTACACAGAGGCTGGGACGTCCGCGGTGTATATCGAGTAAAGGGTGGGGGACAGACACTCCCCCTGCGGGAGGCCCGCAGTAAGCGGAAACTTTGGTCCGTCCGTGCACCCTAGACTGACATACGCCGCTCTCTCCATGACATAGTCACAGAGAGTTCTTTCTAAGTTTTCACTTAGACCCAGCCGTAAGATCTTATTCAGCATGCCCTGCTGCCACACCTTATCAAACGCCTTTGACAATCCCGACAAACGATATCCACATAACTCCTGTCCCGTTTGGCTTGGGAAAGCTTTTCCGTTATGACATTAATTGCCATTTCCGTACTTCGCTTCTTTCTAAACCCGAATTGGCAAGGGTTGTAGAGGGAGTTTTCTTCCAGGTGAGACACCAGTCTTCCGTTGAGGATCTTCTCAAAGAGTTTCCCGCCAAATTCCAGGAGTGAAATTGGGCGGTAGCTCTCTCTAAACGTGGGGTCCTTTCCGTGCTTGGGCAAAAAGATCATTTTTGCCGTTTTGTAAGCATCTGGAAAGTACCCTGTATTCAGACATGCGTTAAAAATTCATCTCATTCCTTCGATGATGTTGGCTGGTGCCTTTTCGAAGTTAAGCTTCGTAAGCCCCGATTGGCCTGGGGCTTTCTGTCGGAATGAGCGGAGTGCGCCAAGGATCTCTTCTTCGGTGATCTCGGCGTCTCCGTCACGCAGTCTATCCACCTGGTGATGAGGATGCGTTCGATGTATTTCCGTGTTAAGCTCGTCTACGATGTTGTTTTCGAACTCTATATCAAAATCTTCGTTTTCATCTTCCGATATGCTGAAGATTTTTTCCCAATAACGCCGGAATATCACTTCGATGATATTTTCTGCAGTTTCAATGGATCTATCTTCTTTTTGGATTTCCATTTTCTTCTTTTTTCCAGATGATCCTCTGAGACTTTTGACTTTTTTCTAAAAGTCCTTGGGAGATGCATCTTGATCAAGGCTCTCGATCGCATCGTCCCATTGTCTCTGTTGTTGTTCGAGGATCAACTGGTTAAGCTCTTCCTTGATCTCTCTACTTCGTTGTAGCGAGTCAAACGTTGCATTTGTTATGTTTAACTCGTACATAACTCTCAATTCTCTATAGAGTTCTTTCATATACCCAGTCCACCTGTATGAGGAGATGGTTTTATACTGGGTTTTGGGGATGCAAGCCCTATCTGCAATAATTAGATGTTCGTTGAGGTCGTCGAGTGCCTCGTCTATCTCCTCGAGAATTGCCTCGTCCAGATCTGGTGGGCGATAGGTCTCGAGGAGATCAGCGTACCGTGCCCAGTCTGCTCTCATGTAGTCTTTTCTGACTGGAGCTGGGACTTGTATAGGGTTCCTATTGATAGGGAGCAGGATCCCTATATGATCACTACATTGTACCTGGACTGGTTCCATGTAGTAATTGAACGGCAGCTGACGATTAGCCAGACAAATGTCTGGTTTTGTGGCACTTCTTCCTCGAGTATAGGTTGGGAAGTCCGGGCCTATTCTATGGACCATGTTTCGGTCCATCAT
The DNA here is from genome assembly GCA_963969495.1 of Ceratothoa steindachneri. Lineage (NCBI taxonomy): Eukaryota > Metazoa > Arthropoda > Malacostraca > Isopoda > Cymothoidae > Ceratothoa > Ceratothoa steindachneri. Next base: position 98,568,167 of record OZ018318.1, read on the forward strand.
AGTCTCCAGGCACCTTCCGATTCCATTGAAGGTCATGTACCCAGACTCCCGACATCTGGCATTAAGGTCCCCCATTAATATGGTGGGGGTCCTTCTGCCAAATAGGCCAGAGAGAGAATAAATAGGTAAATATTCTCGTCTCGGCGGCTGGTACCCGGTGGCAAAGACCAGCTTTACTATATCGAGTTCGACCTCTATTGCAAGATAGGATTCTTCCAAGTTTCTTATGGGTTTATACTTGATCCCTCTTTTGATGGCGATGGCGGCACCGTCGGACCGCTCTTGAGAGTAATTCGTGACTAACACGTCGTAGTTCCAGATCTTCATTTCAGAACTACGAGTGTCAATCCCATGTTCAGAAATCAAGATGACATCTGCATCTATTTCCCTGAATACGTTTCCGTAGAGAGTTCTTTTGGTTGTCCAGCCATTGGTGTTTATTTCCATGATTCTTAGTGAGTTCCGCTCCATGGTAAGATGAGTTACCTGTGTTTTTTCTTTGTTTTCTCACTCTTGGGGGCCTGTGAAGCGGTTCTGGGGTGCCCAGGCTTTTCCTTCTTCGGGGAAGGACTGGGAGTTTTTGATCGACTATTCGTCGCTCTAGTGCGAATGCATGGGCCCTCGTCACTATCCGAAGAAGTGGTTTCTTCGTCGTCATTTACTTCATCCTCTTCTTCTGATTCTTCCGATGGGGGAGATTCTATGACTTGTTTAAGTCCTGTAGCTTTTGCTTCGGTGTTATTGTTCTTGAGGACACTATCTTTGAATGCCTTAGAGCATTCTGGGTCATCAGGAACGATGATGGAAGGTAGGTTGTTGGCTTTTAGCAGCGCGTTCAATACCCGGTTGTAGCATCCGGGTTTGACCGCGTTTGCCACGTTTGCATGAGTAATGCAAATTAGAATCTTCGCACTTAGGTCGTTCGTAAAGACCATCTGTGAGGGAGTTGCCATTGTTGAGGCCATCCCTTCACTTTTCTTTAAAGTGCTCGCGTAGGTGCAGCTTTTCTTCTTCTTTTCTTCCTCTTCCTTTTTTCGAATTATGTCTTTTCTTTTTGGGCAGTTCAGGGCCATCGTTCGATGGGGGCCCTTGCAGTTCATGCATTTTTTTTCCTGGCTTTTACAGGCGTCATAGCGATGAACCTGCGTGGCACATTCACTGCATCAAGTTGTGCCTTTTTGGGGACAATTAGTGGTTGTATGATTTTCGAGGGCATAACATACGAAGCACATTTGAATATTTTGATATTTCTCGTGCTCGATGTTTGTTCCTGGGATCCTCATATTGAAAATGAGGAGTCCCTCGGTTGCCGCCTTGTGGGCCATTTCGGTTGTATTAAAAGTCACCTTGAAGACGTGGGTGTGATCTCTAAACTTGATCACCTCCCTTATCTTCGCCCAATTGTGGTTCTTTTCAATTTCGGATTTCAGTCCTGCGGGGGAGTTTTCGCCAACCCAGCTCTCTACTTTACGGCAAATAATGCTTCTATTCGCGGAGATCGCTGGCGGGGTTTTGGCTTCCAGGTCCAAATGTTTAAGTACTTCGGCCCCTTCGTCAGATAGGAGCCGGTCGATGTCTTTGGTTTCACCGCACATGGCAATGAAACCGTTGGGAATGTCAATCAATTTGATGAGGGCGATCCTTAAATTTGCGAATTAGGATTCGCACACGGTCTTCTTTTCGGGGGTCTTTTTTCCGGGTAAGGTCCGTAGGGGGACCCTCTTAGGGAGGGCCTCCATCGTCGCCGACGTCTTCTCTCTTCTTTCTTGAATTTTTTCTTAATGTGTGAAAATATATGTTAAATTTTGTATGTTAAAAAAGTGATAAGTGGTAAAGGAGGTACAGTCAAGGGATGGTTTTTGACTCTGACGTGAGAAGAGTGCTCCCGTCCAGTTTCCTGTTGTTTTCCCGCTCGGATGGTGCCGGGATGATGGGTGATGATGGATGGGGGATGGTTCTCGAGTGGGGACCTCAGAGGGTTGAGCTTGGTGGACTTAATGCATAGCGGCCGAATCAACGACCGCTAAGTTTGTGCCACCCCCTCACAGGTACGTACGCCAAAACTGCATCCAACTACATAGAGACGGGTGTAACTCCCTCTATGATTCTGGCCGGGTCTCCCGGGCGATGAGGATTTCTCCTCCGTCCGGGACTCGCAGTTTTGCCCCGAATTCGAGAAAATTTCTGACTTGTGCTTCTGCTGTGGGATAGGTCTCAAACCAGTTTCCACGCAAGCCCTTAATTATGCCAGTCCAAGTGGCCGACATAGTTAAGACGAAATTAATGAAGGGCAGTCATCCGAGCAGGTTCCCACGCAGGTCGATGGACGGGAGCAATGAGGGTTTTTAGCCCATCATTTTACTTCTTTCGCAGCGAAAAGATTCAGAGAAAATCTTTGCAGATCAAACTAGGCTCCTAAAGATACCCAGGACAGTCGCGTTCTTAGGTGGCGAAGGCTCAAAAGTCTCTCTTTCTTTAAGCACGCGTGAGTTTACAACGCTCTTCAGAAGGTAATAAGGCAGTGCTACAGCGTACGAAAAATTCGCCCAGCAAGCCACGTTTACACGGGTCCTCAGGTTATATACCCAACCTACTCCCGCTGAGGTGGGTGGGGAGGTGGATGGGGGCAGGGCCTCGCAAGGTGAGACCTCGGGCTGGTCTGCCGCCCTTTTGCGTCTGGTGGCTCGGAGAGGGGGTACTACGAGATCTTGTGGCTCGGAGCGGGGGTAATACGAGATCGGCAGTTTGCACTTTTGACTGGGTTGTTTATAAGTACACCCTCGAAGTGCCTGCCTTTTGAGCTGAGGTCAGGAACCAGTCTCGTATCACATACCATTTTGCCCGTTCTCCTATGTTACCGGAGAACCTCGAAGGGGCAAAGCTAAACCCAGATGCCTTTAGTTATTTTTTTCCTTAAACTAGATACATATATATATGTGTATATATATATATATATATATATATATATATATATATATATATATATTAATTTCTTATTATACCTCTACAGTTTTATTTTTTTTAATATAATAAAAAACCCATAACGTTTCTTAAACTTTTTTCTTTATTAATTAGTTTATAGTTCATTAATATAACTTCTCCGATAAACTTCTAGCTACAGCTTTTGAACCATGTTTCAATGAGGGCAATAATATGTAAATTTTCCCTGTAACTAATGCTATTATTCATACAACTTTTTTCAAAATCCGCGCGTTTATATACAAACTTTTCATCCTATAAAATATGCCTTTAGCTCATCGGAATGGCGCTGATGAATTATTTACATGCGAGTCCCCTATCTCTACTCTGTATATTTATGTGGACGTTTTGTTACAAAAGCAGCAACACTATTCAACAGTCTATCTATCAAACCACGCTGCTCTTACACCGATCAAGTAAATACCATCAAGGACAAGCGGCTACCGATTAATTGTTTATGGTCACACATTGAATAGACTCTCAAAGAATATATACGGTTTGCGCTTTAGGTTTAAATCAACAAACGAGAAAACAGAAACAGGTTAAATGATTTCTGAGGAATTTATATCTTAGGAACATGTATTATAATGAGCTATGATAGACTCGAAGGATAAAGCATAAATGTGTTACTTTTTGTGGGAGAAACATGTCTGATTCGTTGGTAAGACGTTTTTTTGCCTTTCAAGTCCGCACTACTGTGATGCTCTCCTCTGATTTCAAGGAAAAAGTAGTGTGCATTACGATAGATGAATAATCTTTAACTCCATATTTAAGAGATCTCATCATTGAAGTTGGCATAAGTGTTTCCTGTTAGTTATCGGTTAAACCCGCAAGTGTCATATATGTTAATCTCAAAGGTAAAATTAAGTTAAATACCAACTTCTCTCCTGTATATGGCTCTAACGAAGGTCGATTACTATACCCACACAAACGGTAAGCTCTCATCCAATGAACGAAACTATAGGTGGAAACTAATCTTGAGAGATATTTTGTACATTATAGTTTTATATTTAACTAAATAATTATAAAGCAAATTACGCAATTTACCATTCTGATTTTTCCAGAAATTTACACTGATGTGAGATTAATTGCCAATTAAAAGATTAAAAGAAAAATTAAAGGCAAATATGAAAGACGACCCAATAAAAATATACTAATGTTAGCAAAGTTAATAACAGTAAAACATAATAAAATATTTAGATAATAAAGATAGAAGAATACCACTCAGTATCTTGCAGAGCTCCAATTCAATTCAACATAAAACATATCTTTCCTCCATCCCTTTCTACTTTAGGATTCTATTCTGTCCCTACACCATCACAATAATTTTCCACTCGGACCCCTACATACCCGCATGTGCACCATGTAATTTTTAGGTAAGTGGGTTCACTTCACACTTGAATTTAATCCTATATCTAGATGAGTCTTAGTTGACAAAGTGCCAGTACAGTTGCAAAGATACGATGGATAAGGAACCTTGGAAAAATACCCCAATCAAAGCATCGATTTAAATACCACTACTCTTATTTCAATTCTAAATCAAATATTTCACTAGAATAAAGGATGAAATGTAAAAGTTAATCTTATTTTCTAGTAGAGTTACAAAAGCTCGTGCCTTAAATACATGTGACCAAGCAACGATAATACTTCCCTCAATTTCTTAGTTTTGGATACTAAAAAAATCCTAAACAAATGGCGTGGAGACATTTACTTAAACACTAAAAGAAATAACAAAGAACTTTTTTCAAATGACTAAAGTTTTCACATTAGAACTTTTAAAATATAACTTCAATTTTAGATCAAACTTTGGTTTGGAAGAAAGAGGTTGGCAATTTAATCGCGCAACGCAAAAAAGTAATGTTTCATGCAGTAATAAAAATAGTTTCGATGCACTGCTCTGGACTATTAAATATCTCGTTATCTTAGTCATTGTTTTATTTCTTGTTTAGTGGCAAAGAATCAATCCCGTCTCTGGTTAGAGCTTCTTTTTGGGGAGGGATACGATGCGAGTTAACGCAGTAACCAGCACTGAGTCGTATTTTTGGCTATCTCACTCCAATACGAAATATCACTATCACTAATTTGATAATCTTTGGGTCTCTAATTTCGACCTTCTCAAGGCAATGTACGAGTAAGCATATGATGGAAATTAATAAATTCTGCGGCGTAGTAAAGTCGCAATTTCTTTCAATGGATGATAGTGAAAGTGTTACAAATGGAATTTTGCTTAATCTGATTACCTATTGGCTGACAAGAATGGACTGATATAAATGCTATCCATGAAATCTGATTTAGGTGAAAGGGTACTGCGTTCAAGAGTTTAATTATCTCATCGGATTAAAGGCCTCAAAATGAACTGACGACCATAGGATGACATGTATTTCTCTTCCTTGCGAGTAGTAATCATTTTCACGCTGAAAAATCACACCAGATTATATCTAGCCCCTCCATAAGTCTTTGTTTCCCTGTAACTCAGGGACGGGCAGATGGTTGCTGGCGCCGTGCGCAAGCAGATGTTGGGCTACTTTTTTAAGTATGATTATAACTATTTTCACAAGGGAAAAACTAAAAATATAGAATAATATAAATGAATTTATTAGCTGGGTTGTTAGTTTAACAAGCAATAAACAATAATACTGTTTTTCTCACCCTGTATTTATTATTTTCACTTTTCCCTTTTTTGGGAAGAACCTTGATGGCGCCCCTATTTTACGTATCAAGCTAATATTATATTTTTCTTCATTTTTCTTCTTTTCTTCCCTTTTGTTTTTTTCTTCCTTTCTCATCTTGGGACCCAAGAAGTCAAGTTGTCTACCTTAGATTCTTCTTGTTAGGTAAAAATTTGTTCTTTCATATCTTTGATTAGTTTTTCTTTCCGTTTATGACATTCTCATGACTCTTCTTCAGCATTTTAAATACATCGCTTCTAGTCTTTATTGCATCTTTTTTATTTCCCAAGAATCGCATTCGTACTCATTACCGTCCATAATAATACCTTCAGGATTCTACTTCGCCACTCTTTGATAGTTTTCTGTTACGAAGAACGTTTCTAATATTGACAAAGGCTTATTGGCAGCTATACTATTTTCACCCATGCATCGTTCCTACTATAATACTTCACTTCCAAGTTATATAAATGTTTGTACCTGGTTCATCTTTTCGTTTTTGATCGTGTTGTTCGCCATTCAACCTCAAACCTGACCTTTAAACAAGATAATGCACATTTCTGTCACACTTAAAAATTAAATCTCTATAAGGGATTACCAAAAGTAATTATGATCCCCACCTTCCTTTACAACAAACAGTCCTAAGAAATTTTAAATATTCCATTCTTATCCAGTATTTATGTTTTAAGTACATTTATATCTGATGAATTAATTAATTCTAACTAAACTAACTCATGAATCAAGATACATCACTCGAGTTTGTCATGTTATCTCTCCTAATTCTTGTTTTGCAGTGGTCTAACGTGCTATGAGGTAAATAGTTTGGGAATGACTTCTCAAATATTTTTATACACAAAAATTGCTAGCCCATCCTAGTAAAATTAATTATTTAACCCATACAAAAAACATTTTTAATGGCAAACAAAATAAATATATTTATTTATGATCAATGACACATTTAATTTTTCTTTTCAGCACATTTTGTAAAAATTAGTTGTTACAAAATATCATACTAGTCTTAGTGGTGTATATTCTTCTGAATGCTCTGCTTTTCAAAATATAATAGTTAATGTGGGTACAGAAATACGTACTAAGGCAGTATTTTCTGAAAGCCATTTAAACAGATTGCAATATGATGTGCAAAAAAATGCATGTTCTTTATTTATTCTACTGGATTAGGGTAATTAAGAATGGTAAGAAAGCTACTATGAGAATTATTATTTTCCAGTGACAGACCTTTATCCCATATGTCGTTTCAAAAAAAGAAGTGAAGGCCATAATTAAATTTTTAAATCACTTAATGAAATAAAAACATATTTGGAAAATTTAAAACTATCAAACTAACGCGAATAAATAAAATCAAACAGGTTACATAGCTGTACTAAAATGCAAAATCACTTTATTAAATGCATTTTAGCTTTCGAAAATAAACTATTTCGAACTGAAACAATTATGTAACAGCATTATTAAAGTTTTATAATTTAAAATAGCTCACAAATTATAGGGAGTTGAATACAAAACAAAAATGGTAAAATTTAATGTCCAGTCAGTAGTATGAGGTGAAATCCATAGGCGTACGACTATTTTTTTATCTTCCAAGCAGTGGATAAAGGTAAAAAACCAAGATAACATACAATTTTGGCAATCTAATTTTGGTAAGACGATAACTTAGTATCTTAATCAAATTTTTTAAAAATTAAATTGTTGAAGATAATATTTTCTCGAATATTACTTAAAGTCAAAACTAAGGAGCTATCTAGCAGAAAAAGTTTGTGAGGACATTTTTGTTAAGAAAGTGGTGAAGATTGAGGACATGAAAAAGTTTGGAAGGTATATAAATGCGCATCCCTTGCGGGAATTTGTAGTTCTTTCAAAACAGCAATCACAAACTAATCACGAACAAAATTATATAAAATAGTCACAAACTAATTAGAAAACACAGGTAAAACAGCTCAAGTTTAGTAAACAGAAGAAAACATATCCCTTCCAAATTACAATACCAAACAAGTTCAACGAAGTACATAGGTAATTAACTTACAACATCCATATTGAAAACTGCGAAGATATTTAACCAAACACTTTTTGACTCGGAAAGTTTACTTTATCCTGTCTAAATGGGGATGCACGCGATTGTTGTAGTGAAGTTTCGTAAAATGAGCTAAACAACGCGAATGTTAAATAATATAAAAATAATCAATCAACACTAGGGAACTCAATTTTACCATATCAAGATCCCAATGTAAACATCTTGAAAAGAAAAAAGTTAAATATGTCGATGGATCACTTTAAGATCCTCTCCCTAATATAACGATTTAAATATCCTGCTTCAAAGTTTGGGCAATTGAACATCATTTTACAAAGCTGTTCATATTCGAAGATCCTCACTCACTCCAAGAATAGAGATCATGAAGGAATTACTAAAAGGTTATATGGCAAAGTGCTCTGCGAAGATCAATTTTTGATTTATTTAAATTTTTTTGTGTCGTTTGTTTAATATCTTTATATTTTACATTTATATGAGTGTTTAGTCAAAGAAATAGCGTTTCATTCAAAAGAATTTGATTCAGCATGATTTGGTGGATGAAAGAGAGATAAGTCTTTTGCATGTGTCGTTTGTTAAATTAGTTTTAAACGTGAATTGGTGTATCGTAGGTTTAATGAAATTATTTCGTTTTCCTTTGTTTACTTGATTGAACTGGGGCTGGAAGATAAATTATCTTGCATAAATCTTTTTTGTATTTAAAATTGTCCTTTCCTCCCTCATATTTTACAACTATAGTGTTATTTACCTCTCCTTTCGTTCTTTACTTATTTTCTATAGTTCTTAACTTATTAATTTACTTATATATTTATTTGTTTCTCTCTTAACTTCTTTGTAAAGTTCGACTTTTGCATACATGGTAGTAGAGATCAAAAGGTAAAAAGTCAAACGATTGCTTTATTTAAATTGGGAGATTATCTCTCTAAATTAAAGCATTTTTCGAAGTTAAGTCGATCTCACCTGCATCCTGCTTGACTCTGTAAAGGGTTCCTAGAAAGTGTTATTCGCTTGAAAAAATATACTATTTTCTTTTCCCTTCATATGTCGTTTTAGTAAATATAATTTACCGTGCGAAAATCTATACACTGGGTATTATTCCTTATGTAATCATTTTCGTCTTCAATTCACACTCATGAAGCAGTTGTGCAGGTATGTTTCTATTTTTATTAATCTAGCTTTCCTTGTTCTAGGGGCAGAAACGAAATATTTGTTTATTTAGAATTTCATGAATTAAAGGAAATTTCTCTCTACGTTTATTCATTTTTTATTTTCTCATAGCAACAAATACTTAATCCGAAATCAATAATCTTTTGAAGGATTAAAAAAAATGCTCTCCAAATGAAAATGTGAAAGATTCTAGGAAAAGTTTCTCATAGCTCATTTCCAGGGGCATTCAAAGAGATGTCGAAGCTGTATGTACCAGTCGGTGATAGCTTGAAGTTGAGCTTCTTTGCCTAAAGCAGAAATACTCGCTCCTTTCGGCTAAGTTGGATACTCTGAATTGTCGGAAAGAATTCTGAGATTCCTAGCCTGAAACGGAAGAGCATTTAGGTGCAGGATAAACTGCACCTAGTACGGATGGTGTTTCTTTCGAGCGGTGCGTCGAGACCACTCCCCTGCAAACTACCTAAGGTGAGACTACAAAAAGTAAAAACACGAGGTTAATCACATTTAGCTTATCTGGAAGATGAAGGCGAAAATAAGGTTATTTGGTCGGACATTTGACTGGGCGAAATTATCGGAGATAATACCATAGAACATTTAGAGGCCAATAAATAAATTAAAGATTCGCAGCACACTCATTTTTAAGTAATTTGCTTTATTTTTTCTACGAAATGATAAAAATGATTTCCAGGATAAATTTATATTGTAGTCGATCTGGAATTTAAAATTCCTTTTGCCACCGTTACGTATAAAAGACTTTTGATAAAGCTAATAGCACACAAAATAGGTAGTAGCGTATTAAAATGAATTGGAGAAAGGCTACAACAATGGCAGGTAGAGAGTTTTTGTGGATGGAAATAGTCCGTTATGAAGATAAGTTGCCACTCTCGTTCTTCAGGATCTGTTCTCGGGCGCTTACTCCTTATAGTATATATATATATATATATATATATATATATATATATATATATATATATATATATATATATATATATATATATATATATATATATATATATATATATATATATATGGGAACAATTTAAGAGCATACATAACAAGACTTGTAGAGATGGTGTCGGGTGTTTCGTAATGGAATCCGACGAACAATTTTGTTGTTAAGAAGCAAAACACCCCTGGGTCTCAAAAACAATTTAATATGAAGTTTCATTTCAAATAAATATTTAATGACATTTATGATCTCTGACAGTAGCTACTTAAGATGAACAAGACTGATGAACGATTGTGGTCTAATTTAATCCAACTGAGAAAGATAGAAACGGAAATTATCCATGCACAAGGATCAATAGGTATCGAATAGTAGTGGTAACATTAAAAATAACAGTATCAGAGAAAGTAAGGGTAATAATCAATTGTGATTATATTCGACCAGATTATATTTGACCTCCGTGGCTATTTTTTCGAGTAGGCTTAAATTGATTACTAGACATCACCATCTGAAATTTATGCGGGACACACTTTTTCCGTGGCGGCAAAAGAGTGGCATCTTTACGACTGGTGAAATTTTCTTTCCTCAAAGGATGGAATTCAGATGCTCAATAATTATTTTACTCATGCCATGATAGATATAATGCATGGCAGAATAAGCAGTCTATTATACAATCAGCCTAATCGGTGTCATCTAATTATGGTTATAAATGTCAACTTTATACAAAGAGGATTGATAATTGATTCACTTACAATTTTCAGTGGAGCGATTGTCATTTGTCCACATGAGAATTATTACATTTTATAAGGCTATGTAAGAATGGTATTCCTCGGATGTCTGGATAGGTAAATGATTGAAAATATATCTACCAAAATGCTTGAAATTGTGCGCGCTTTCAAAATATGGAAAATAGACTCTTTAAAGGTGTTGGGACAATAAAGTATTTCAATAAAAATGTTATTCCATGTGGACAATGAGTTATGTTGATATATCTTCAATTGTTTTTGTTTATACTACTAAATTGGAAGTAGATTAGCTAGATAAAGAGTTGTTTAATTAGAATTAATGAACTCTATGGAGAGAATATCGGTCTTAATGGATCGATGGATGCATGACTTAGAATTTGATATGAAGTTCAAGCTCACAGATTTTTTCGATGTATAGAAGCAAAGAGGTTAATTCTAGCGTGAATGTAGGTATGAGAGGAAGTTTTAACTTTCAAATGTGTTGCCCAAAGCGTTTAAGTAATTCTCTCTAATAACTATGCATATTTGTTCCTATGCATTTTCGTATACGGGTGGTCGACTGGTGGTATAATTTTAGAAAAATTTACAGGCACTTGGTTGTCTTTCGCGAAGACGTGAGTGCACTCTTCTAAATATATTGGAATGAAGGTATTCTGTTTGGATAATTCTCTGTATACTCTTGGTCTAGTGAGGTTATCCCGGACTCTTGAAGGGTTAGCTAACAGATCGCCTGGGAGACGTAGGCTGCATTCGTATGCCATTTTTGCGTTAAGTACTTGCTATCTGAGCCAAAAGACATAAGGTAGGTTTTCAAAATAACTAGATGGTCAACCTTTTGTTAGAAGAAAAGAATGACGCTGCAATGTATTTGGTCAAGAAGGGTGTTTGTCATCCTGATCACTGGGCAAATATAGACAGGTTCCTTCACCACTAGAGGCAATAGCTAGTTAAATAATCTTGAGCTAAAATGCATGGAATGGTTAGAAATTATCTGTACCAGTTGCCGAATCTGAACATGTAGCTATAAAATAAAACTTAAATTATAGATTCTTATATCATTTCCATGATACGAAAAACTGCTAGCTATATAGTGAATCTAAGGGTATAGAAAAAAACCTTTGCTAGTAGTGGGAATTGATCGACTATGTTGAAGTAAATTGTGTCAACTCGTTTATCGCAAGCTATACTATTGTCTTTATAGTCAGTTCTGTGCAACTTCTGATTCAATCTCTTATTTTTCTGCGAATACTTTTCTAAACAAATCGATCTGAAATCAACTTCAAGAAGGATCAAGTTATCAGATCGCTCGGATTGTGTAAATAATCGAAAGCAAGCCTAATAAAATAAAAAGTAATATAGGTTTTTTCCTAAATCTTGAAATAAATTAAAGATCAAATACTTGCGGCAAGAAGGTACATATTTTCTAAGTAGTTTAAGAGAAGTTGAAGGATCGATGTGTAAAGAAAGTATTTTCTTATCTGAGGACAGTACGCTAGCAAAAGCTTTATATTCCATAATCGCACATGATGTAATTAATGGAGGTATTTGACAAATAGAGGAAGAGAAGTAGAAGAATGAGAAGTCTTCATGTAATGAAAGCTTCTTCTAATTTGTGTCGAATGTCACGAGCGAGTGAACGAGCCTCTCTGGTTGGATATCTTTAGTATAATGACTAATATAATCGAGATCTCAGCAGGGGGATAAGATCCCTCCTCTCCTTGTAAGCCCTTGGGGACCCGAACGGCTGTTGGGAAGCTTACGCAGGTGCGGTCTCAGGTACAGTGCTTAGCACTGGCTTGCTAGACAATCCATCAGCCTGGCAGCTCCAACTGAGGCTTGGCATAAAATTGATAGACCGTGAAAAGAGTGAGAGAGAGAGAGAGGGGGGGGGGAAATGCGAGGAAGGTGAGCGGGGGGGTGAGTCAAGGTGTAAAAATCCCGTACCCCAGACCGGAGCTCAGTGGGGATGGGGCGTTGTCCTCTACCCCCCCCATGATGGCTGGGTGAGAGGAAGCTGGTCAGTGTGTACACTGCGAAATTTGAGGACGATTATAAAAAATTGTGTTATTGGTTGTAGGGAAAGTGAGGAAGCAAGATAAGAAGTCAAGCTGTCAGAAAAAAGAAGAAGAAGAGGCTCAGTTGAGGCCGGATGGGCTGCTGAGTCCGTGCTAAGTTTCAGTGCCACAAAAAGACTCCTCTGGTACCGTTTTCACAGCCTTCGTCCCGTCTCAGCGCCATTCACCTTAATCTTTTAGATCTTCTGACTTATTCTCGTTTTGTGCCTATTTTTTTACCATGATCGACCGTTCACTTGTTGGACAGAAGATGTCGCCGTCTCAGACATCCGAACCTCCCCGATGTATCGGGCTTTTTTCTCACGCAAGGTTGCTCGTGTTGGTGTCCTTTCCACAATCATGACTGAACGTAGTAGTTAATCTGAATCCCACTAATGGGACGTACTCTTGAGAGTTATTGGTTCTCTTCGCCTTCGTAACATAAACTACCATCCCCAAAGCAATTCTGCCGATGAATATCTGCATTGCAGACTCAAAGCAAGCTTACGCTTCACCGATCCAAATATCATATAGGGGGACGGGCTATCTTTGATTCCTTCGGGCATTCGATATTCCTTGAAAGAAGATTTGACTCGTTGTGCAGTGGTACTTGTTCTTGATATCCAACTCCGTTTTCTTGCTCAATTCTTTGCTTCTTCTGATTAACCTCTTCCTTCTCACCTCGATTCTGCTTCATAAGTTCATAATTTAATAAGAATGATGGATGAGATTAGATGAACTGCCCAAAGAGTGCATGCTAACCAGAAGTCTTTCGTAGCTAAAGAGATTACAATATGTTCCCATGTCTTTGTCTGTCGCGAGTCAGCTCGCTCTTCATTGCAACTCATCCATAATGGACCCTCACTTGTCATCTCTAAGAAGCCTAATTTTTTGGTAATACAGTTTAGCGCCAACCAGTATGTGGAAGAATGAGAGAGAGAAGGAATCCTTTCCCCACCCATGACTTCTCCTGTTCACCGTTGACGGTTCTAAATTCGTTTGCCCTATATACTGCGAAAATTAGAACAATAGAAAGACCATTATTTTGGTATGGCGACTTCGCGCTATAGAACCGTATCGCGACCTAAGGCAATTAAGGAAGTCTGTTAGCGATGAATCTCTCTTCCCGTCTAGATAATTTCGGGATATATATTCGACAGTTCAGAATTCACAGGCAGATTTTGTCTGAAGCCGCTGTCCAGTTCGTTAACCGTAACGTCTTAATTAGTCAAGAGGGAATAGACTACATTCTAGGCCAGAGAAGAATTGACTGATTGTCGAAGAGCCAAGGAAGAGCTAGGCCTCACTCAGTGTTTTTCATCGAAATAGTTAGGCGCGCTTCAACCCTTCTCACCACATCTTCGGATTTTAAGGATCGGAAAAGCCACCCCCGAAGCACCCTCCGTTTGCCTCTTAAGGATACTACCCCCTTTCCTCCCCATCCTCCAGAACTTTAGTTTCATGAAGTTGAATTGAGCGTCCTGTGAGACGCAAATAATTTCAAGGTCAAACTTACCTGGTTCTACTCGCCGCAGATCAATGTTAAAGGGATTTAATCCCCGCTTCGTCACGCTTCACCCACCTTTACCACTCTGAACCTCAAGGATTCCCTTTGCTCTCGAACGTGCATAATTGTAGTATAATTACTTATTCAATTATCCCTCGGGTTAAACTTAATTGATAATGTCAATCATCTTAGTAGTCAACCGTCAATATTTAATTGCATTGCCATTTAACTTGCCCTATATGCAAATATAATCTTTAGTCCTATTAAAGTATCAATTTGTAGCCGTATTTGAATATTCAAAGGCCTAGCAACTGTGTATGTAAAGCATTCTTATCACCATCCCCAGGTTGAGCCTTAAATTCGGTCGGCCAGTAAGCCTGTGTGCGTATAACGGCGTACACCGGCCATACCACGACACAGTATACCGTCTATGTGGACCGACTGAAACCTGCTTTTATAGATATTCTGACTATGAACAGTCATGGTCTCCTTTTATCTAAGAAAATGGTCCAGTGAGTCCCCCAACTTACTACTACCTAACTCATCCACTAATCACCTCTATCTCGTCTATGTCTCCTTAGCGACTCCTGCCGCCTCCACTATTGTTGCAGGATCCCTCGTCGTCAGAATTGTTCAGTCAGAAGAAAAATTATCCACTTCTGGTCACCCAGGAATTGGTATGCCTAACTCAGAACGCCGTGGAATCACGAGAAGCCAGCTCGGAGAGGAGAAAAAATGAATTACCATCGATCTATCCACCTTCGCTAGTGACAGTGCCTCGTCTGTATCTTGTAGATCTGCGAGTAATTTGTGTCCCACTAATCATATCCAGCCAACTGACTTCGTCACAGGGTTCGGTGGCGTTGTCATGAGACTTCAATGGTATTTAAATTTAAATCAGGTGAAAACAATGGCTGCAATGTTCATATAGTTGACGTTTCAAGATGGATACTACCATCATCATAAATTGTACACAAAAATATACGAGGATACAAAATTAACCAATCGCATTAATCGATTAAATAATTCAATGATTCAAATATTAAAAGGTGAAGGGACAAATTATTTAAGAGGAAAAATGAGGTTTTAAAACAAACTGGACACAAGATCACGATATACAAGAGGTAAAAAGAATTCCCAATTTAAAATATCAAATGAAGCAAGACAAAATTGGCTTCACTGATACAACAAAGGTACGAGAAGAAAGTGAAAGTAGACAGAAAAGTTAGATGAAAAGTGAAGTTGTTGTATATATAGCTTTGTATTCATTCCCTAAGTTACAAATATCAACCATCAATAATGATACAGTTGTGTATTGAAACGCGTCAGGGCAATTAATATTTTGTTTTGCTTAGTGAACTAGTTTCCTGACATCGTTTGTTACTACATTTCTAATGAATTTCGACAAACTTATCCACGGGTTAACTCATGCCAAAAAGCGGAATATAAGACAAATCGAGACACTCGAAATTTACTAGTATTCGTCAGAACATTCAAGTTGAATATGTTTGATATCTGCCGTTGCCGATTGCCTTCCGTTCTCCTGCCGCTTTCCTGATCACCGAACCCTTTTCAACTACAAAATGTTATCTAAAGGCCGATTTCTGCTCTCCTCATCTTTGGTACTAATCGGTTGTTTCAGTTGAGATATTCTCAAAGGATTCCTTTATTTGCCTCGGCCCGGGGCTTTTCATTTCATTTTAACTAGTTTCTGGTAAATTAGGTCAATTTGGTTTCTTCATTCGGGCATGAAATTTCAAATGATATGCGACAGAATGAGTAAATATCTCAGGAAAATAGAAATTTTTATATCTGACGGAGTCTGTGTTCCTTTATTTTACTTCGAAGTATGAAAACATCAGATTTGAAACAACAGTTAGAACTCTCCTAGATTTCTTTCAACGAATCACACAGAAATACGACTGTGAGAGAAATGTTTAAGTATTTTGATTAAATTTCGAAAATGACTTACAGATTGACACGTAACTAATTGACTAGCAATATTGGGCAAGATGGTATCTTTAAAAAGCTTCTTACTTGGATCTAGTCTTTATCGCTTGAGTAGAAGTCATCATGGCCTGTTCTAATATGAGTGTCATCTGAAGGGAGTTAGGTAAGAGGACGAGTTCCACAAGAATTAATTTTAGAATCAATAGCATACATACAATATGTTAAGCGACAATGACAATGATTAGCTGATTACCCTGTCAAAGCTCGCTGGAAAATTAATTAATGATAAAGAGAGAATACTCTCCAACCCGATGTCGATAAACTTGAGGAATAGAGAAAATAGAAAAGTTAAACCGAAAAAAAAGATACATAAGTAACCATATCCCGATCTTTGTTTCATGTTTATTAAATATGAAAGATAAAGGTTTAAAGCAGAGATGGAAAAATTCTAATCGGATTAAGAATGAAGTGATTCTCTTAGTAACCATGCTAAAGAAAACTTGATTGCGCGTACAAAAAACATCAACACTCCCAAGAAAATAAAGCCATGAAAGCACAACAAAAAGAATTCCAAATAGAATCACCCCAAAATTAGGAAAGACCTGAGGTATCCCATCAGAACAAAATAATTACTAAACTCTTCTTCAAAATAAATATATATACTAATAAAAAGGTATATAAAGGTATATTTACAGGATGATTACTGATTGTGTTTTATATTTACTATAAAATTTGACATCTCTGTACGTTTTTCTATTTTTCCCGAGTAAACTGCGCACTAATTATTTACATTGTTTTTTATTATTTTATAGCTTTTTTTCTTAAATAGTTGTCTTTTGGGGCATAATGTCTTGGAATGAATACACAAGAATAATCTCAAAAACTTACTATAATAATAAAAACTTACAAAATATGTTGGTTAAGCATAATTAAGAAATGATCGCTGCGTTGTTGGTGGCAACTGCAATTTAGTAATTTGCTTCCAATCGTGTTGCATTGCACTTGTGTTGACGTCACTGTGTTTATAATTAGATTAGATGTTTTTTATCCATCTCCTGTCATGTCCGATAATATAAAAATAACACTTGTAATGATGGATATGAATTGCAGTGCTTTCTTGATTTTTATAGGATACTGCAATTTGAACGCTAAATTTAACGCACACCAGCATCTTATAACTAACAAAACCTTAAAATATGATAAATCCTTTAACTGAAGCAAAATAAAAAGGGGAATGTATCAGTAAAGTTGTAGAGAACAAATAAGGGAAACAAAATATGAATAGATACTGCTTTCTAATAAGATTGAATGCAGATTGGCAGCAAGAATTCGCTGTCAATGAAGCGAGCAACTCTGAAAAAAATAATCAAAAAAGCAGACTGTATATTTTTAAATAGCTTTGTATAAGTCAATTAATTATATTAATTTTATCCTTTGTTCGTCCATAACTTAGAATTTTTATTTATATGAAGAATTACTCACTATGGGTGCCATTATTGGAAAGACATGAATCGATTTCTTTGAAACCTAGCCGGTGATTGGCGAGAAGTACATAAGACTAAACTTTCCTACATTAGTGAGTGTATTTACAGACCGTGCCCCTTTCATTGGAGGAAGGCATGAAGGATTTATTTCATATCTTTAAAAATCTATTAAAAATAAATGCCCTTATTAGTTTGCTTTGCATTTTGCAAAACCAAATTCTCTGAAAAAATATATTTTAAATGTCACTTTGTGAATAGTTATGGGTGTAGTGAAAGGGATATAAACAAATTTAATGCGTCTTTGACATTTTCGGCGCGAGCTTATTAGGAATTATGAGGTAATAAGCGTTAATTTGCCCAATCATCTATATGAGAAAAAAAAATCATGAAAGAAATGAAAATTTCGAAATATTTTATAAAATAGCGAAGGGAAATGAGTTGAAAACTTCGTTGCCAGGCAAAAATCAAGCTGTAGAGAGAGGTGGAAACATATCAGGTATTTAGAAAGAAACTTATTTGTTTCCAAACCCATATTTGCTCAACTATATCTTTCTTGAAAACTTTTTTCTCAACCACTTGAGGTAACTAATACTAGTCAAAGGTAAATATAATTGTAAATTACTTGAAGAATGCGGATCGATTGTATTCCGATGTACTAGGGAACACAAGAAGAGTTTTAATAATTTTGAAAAGCATAGAATCACCCTGAAATTAGATGTTCAAGCTCACTTTGTTCATCCCATGTACTAAAAGAAAATGTAATGGAGGTAACGAATTTATCTAAGTTTAAAGATAAACTTTATCTAATTGTAATAGCAAGAAAGATTCCATTTAGGCCGTCAAAAAAGTCTTAATTTTTGTTGGGTACAAAAATGCCGTGTACACTTCACCTTTTTTATGTCTTTAGACAATCAGAATTTCGAAGAAATGCATATATTCTGAAAATGACCTATTCACAGATGCAATGTAGTTTTTTCTTTGCTTCAAACCCAAATGGTTTTTATTCTAGAAGAATGGAGAAACTTTTATTTTGTTGCCAAATAAACTCTAAAACGGATGCAAACTATGTTAATTTGTGGGATAAATACTATTATTTAAACAATATTTTTATTTATCTTCTTACATCCACATATAATTCCTTTCCTCTAAGGAACGCAAAGTAACTAGAAACTAATCTACTTTATTTTAAAGTACTGGTAGAGACAATTTATTAAGGCCCTTTGCATCTCGCGGGTGCCATAGAAGATTGATTGATATTGATTGAACCAAACTAATATTTACCAGAATAGTATTACTTAAAAGTGTATGAAACAATTTAACGGTATAATAACCTTAAATTAGCATTCATAGATACATATCTCATAAAGATGGTAAAGTTTACCTTACCCACACAGTTTTCTATGATAAAACATCTACAACATAATCACTCTAAAACGATGATGAGAAAGATAACTAGTAATCTTTACATTCTCTTTTTGGTTACATAACTGACTAATGTGATCAATGCCAGGTTTTATGACATTCTTTCTTTACTTGTATGCATTTACACACGCAAGCACTCCTCCCCTTTCTTGTCATTGTGTGCTTTTGTTGAGAGTGTCGTAACGAATGTAACAGGACTTTTGCAATACCTAGTACAAAGTAAATTGTTACTGAATAATTCAAGTGCTCACATATTCATACCAAACTATATCAGTAACATACTCCCTTATCTTTATCATTGATACCAGAAATCAAACCGATCCTAGTCTATTCAAGCCATTTCACACAAAGACTTGATTCCCTTGCATATTTGTCAGGCATACACATACACCTGCCTTCAATCATTCTAATCATACATAAATACCTCATCATTCGTTTCACTCGATCACGATAATTAATAGCATTAACTGATTGTTCAAAACTAAATAGCCCTAAAAGCTATATAATATATATATATATATATATATATATATATATATATATATATATATATATATATATATATATATATGTATATATATATATATATATATATATATATATATATATATATATATATGTATATATCTCTCAAAGTAGTGCGAGAGAATGATGAAAATGAATCCATTAAACCACATTGAAAGAGAAAACGGAATAATTTTTCCTTGCAGTAATATTTTTATTACCTTTTTTCGAAAAAATCCGTGCAGGGAAGGGATTCGAACCATGTACACTGAGGCAGCGAGCACCGCTTTGATCACAGTTAACAGTATGCCTTTAGTACACTATGCTATATAAATATATATATATATATATATATATATATATATATATATATATATATATATACAGAGAGAGAGAGAGAAAGAGTTTGTTAATTTATTAAGCCTTTAATTAAAATTCAAATTGAACTATAAGAAAGTTAAGCTGGTTTGGAAAATGATACGTGTAACAAAAGGGTGTTGTAGCATTTGTGGCTAGTCTTCCGCTCCTCTGCTGGCTGCTTACAACTTCACAGAATCTTAACCCCAAATCCTGAAATATACCCAATGGAAAGAAAGTAGGGGGATTTTAAGAAAAAAAAGGGCGGAGGCCATCCCGCTTAGGAAGTCTTATAGTCCGTGAGTCTGTATGCAAGAACCGGTCCTGGTAGCGATACCACTCGTCCCGGTAGCTTGACAAGTAACGCGCACGAAGACCACCGAATTTTATTAAGAATGTGCTGTATAGGCCGGGGAAACGCAGTCATTGCCGAAATGTGCAGCTAGCGCTCGGTTAAAGGGTAGAGCGTCCTGCCAGTGTGACCAATTTGAAGACGACAGAAAGCGACCGGAAACGGTCACGACCTTGATTGGTAGCGGTAAGAGAATAGTTGCGGCACGATGGAGCGCAACTTTAAATTCCCCTCGGCCGTCTACCATTTCTTTACAAGGCATCCCGGAGTCCTTAGTTGATTCATCCTACGCAGTCAGTGTGAGGGATAACGAAACGCTGATCTGCGCGTTCAGTCCTCGTGGACTCTTTGGCTCTATCATCGGCGTATTCATAACCCACAATCTCCAAATGTCAAGAAGCAAAGAAAAAGATAATTTTCCCATCAGCCCGGATCGCCGTAACCGTGGCGTGACTGATACCGCGAGCCAAGGGTTGCGCAGATTCTAATGCTCGAGAGTATTCAGAGCACTTTATGGGTCGCTAAAGATTCTAATCCGGTATCCTAACCTAACACGGCGCTTTCATCTTCTGAACCGAGCGGTGTATTAAAAGCAACTTGCGTTTGCAATACAATGCAAGACAATGGAGATACGGCGTGAAAGCTGACCTCCTCTGCAACTTGAACTATTTTTGTACTCTGGAACGGATCCCCCATGATACAAAGTCTGCTTCAAAAAGTCCTAGAGCAAAACTCCCCGCTCTGTGGAAGCTTTAGGAACATAAGCACGGTGAAAAATAATCAAAGGTGGTTCTTTCAACGATGGCGTTCTGGGCGGAACCATAGGCACCGCTGGCCCGACAGCAACACCGAACTCTATCAAGGGAGATTCGTACTCTTACTGGAGGCTATGAATGTTGTCTCTTCCTGGGATAGGCACCGTCAAAATATGCTGCGGATGCAGTGAGAGACGTTTGCGACTGAGTGAGATGCCGGGCCCGCGCAAGAGAGCGCATAATGCACTTAATACGGTGCATAGGGAGTGGCAGCTACGCGGTATTGACAAGTAGGCTCTCAAAAAGGGACATGCGGAAGGCATCGGATGCGAGACAGAGATCGGTGTGGTAGATCTGCCGAGAGCAATACCAAGGAAAGGATTTGAATCTACAACTTCTTGGCAAAATCTATTTAAGAATAAATCTTAGTCAGATAGAAGACCTTGATTAAGATAAAAATTCACCCTCTTAGTCCTGGCAGTGGAAAACAAAAACCAGTGCGCTTTGGCAAAGCGGGAGATACGGTTAAATTCCTTTTTGATTCTACTCTCCAAAGTTGGCATCTGGGCCGCACCAAAAGAGATCAAAACGTCGTTCTCGCAGAAGTTCAAAAATAAAGATTTGGAGGCATCCTCTCGCCGTCATCTTGTGAAATGTCTCTATGATACCGTATTACAATGCGATATCATAGACTTTCTCCAGATCAAAAATTACAGTGGCGTAGTGCTGTCTACGAAGGAAGGTCTTGCAGATTGCAATTTTCAATCGAAGCGGAGCATCCTACATAGAGTTACATATATAAACCGGTCACAACAGCCCCTGTGGTCCATACTAGGTGACCTGGGATAAAGATTATAGGGAACATAGATAGAACACCTTGCAAAATCGGTGAACCTGTCACCTGAAGGCTAGGTTTGCTAGAAAACGCTGTTAGTTGAGGATTAGATCCAAGGTATTTATCTATACGACGTTTGAAAGTATCTACGGTGTTGCAGTCTATTACTTTACGAGAAAGTACATTCCATAAGTTGACGATTCGGTTAAAACAAAAATTCTTAGATTAGTGCGATAAAATGTTTACCTTTAATTTTGCAGCCGTTTCCTCTCGTGTAATTTAACTGGTAGATAATGAAATATTTGTTGCGATAAATAATTTTAAAGACCTAAATTAGGTCCCCTCATAATCTACTCAGAGTTAACGGAAATAGATTTAGTTCTCTAAGTCGCTCTTCGTATGTTTTGTTTCTTAAACTTGGTATCATTTTAGTAAGCCTTCGTTGAACTCGTTCTAATTTCGCTATATATTTCTGGTAGTACGGGCACCAGGCTTGAACTTAGTATTCCAAAATGGGACGGACCAAGGAATTATAGAGCGTAAGGATTGTATTTTTGGACTTCTACTCAAACTCTCTAACAATGAATCCACACTGTGGAGACAAAGATAGCCTTGGCTCTCCAGACAAAAGGCTAATCCAATATTTACAAATTTCTTCATTAACTTGAATACCCAGTAGGAAGGAAAAATGAGTGAAAACCGATCAGATTAGAGTGATCTCTCCCCAGTTTGCGAAAAGTGAGCAAAGTGTCTATTCACCTGGAATCTTTGACGATACCCTTCGTATAAATCCAGTTGAACAAATCTAGCAGAAAGGCTATGTCTTATAGCTCTAGAGATTGAAGCATAGCAAGTGTGACAATATCAGGCTCATGTGCTGTTTCTGAGCATGAAGCGAAAGCGAAAGGCAAATCACTCAACATAAACCTGTCTTTGAAGTGTTTCCCGCCCCTCCGATGTTAAGTCCAGTCGTCGGCATTCAGTGATATACGATATGGATTGAATGCTAGTAGAGCAACATTTCGGCTAGATACTGTTCACACAGAGGTCGCGAAAGACTCCACCAGGCACCGATAGTGGAATCGTTCGAACGGCGCTTATAACGCATGTAGGCATATATCTTCTATCTGAGAGTGGTCCCATACTCGGCCGATCACCAAGGAAGATGGAGGGCAAGACGACCATACGTCCTAAGAATATTAGTTAGGCCAACGGTAATGACTTTGCTGTAGAAAAAATCAACGACCTCAGCACCGACATGAACTCGTCTGGAATAGACAAATCAGTCATTCCCTAAAATGCGAATACACGGGCCAGCTCGATTTTCCATATAGGTGGATTTTCAAGCATGAATAGCACAGAAAATGATAGTTCAATTAGAAAGTGGTTAATACTACGAAGGTCATACAGCACCACCCAACTCAAATCAAGCTGTGCATCGGGAGAGCACAGGGCCATATCGATTCAAGAAAATGAAGCCGTTCTCGAGCAGATATGCGTAAACTGATCCACATTAATGATACCCATCTCCATCTCGAAGATTAGTATGGTCTTACTCAGACTTCTGGTAAATCTGACCTTGCACATCTAGATGCGCAATTAATATGGTCAAAGTGCTGGCATTAGTAGCACGCCCACATCAGTGGCACGAATGGTTTCAGGAATTAGCGATATCAACTATCACGTACCGACTCAAAGACTATGTTAAAATCGTATGGGACTAAAAGCTTGTTTCTCGAGTCCCCCCCCTTTGTTTTCTGATGACAATCTCAACCTTAACTCCTTTATGCCCAACCAGCTTTTTGCTATTTTCTTCTAAGCAGTATTGCATAAATTACCTGGCATCGACGATTCCATTCAAGAAATTGATAGTAGGGTGTGGCTGAACACTCACTGACGAGCCATTGAGGATCAGAAGGCTCGCGTCCGAGTGGCAAGTGAGTTTCGTCACTCTACCAGCCAGTCTAATTAAAGCTCTCTCGGATGTACCTTGTGGTCTTTGTCCAACTTGCTGCTATCAGTGAAGCAAAAACTCAAGTTGATACTTGAATGAGGAACCAGATGTAATTGAAACTCAGCTTTACGCAGTTGCGACTTTGGCTTTGGTCTGAGCGTCCCCAGCTGAGGAAACTCGGGGCTTGACGTGGTGATCTCGACTCGGTCAACTGCTAATATAGCAATAGACCAATCCGTCACTGGAGACCCGCAAAAGGAAAGGAAACTTATCCTCTTTGATTTCTTCTTCCAACGTTTCCTCTTCTTTGGAGAAGAGGGCGGTTAGTTAAGCTGCTTCTCTCATGCCCACGGATGGGCCTAAATTCCGGACGAAACAGTCTCAGCCAAATCTTTCTCCGACAAGTGGGCACTATGCTGGGGATAGGTGTAAGGATATCGATATCACACCCTCACAACTGAGACCCTTTTGCTTAACTACAACGTGCTGGCATTTTGGCGGGTTAATCCAATTACTTAGCCCCCTCCCTCTCACCCCTTGCCTCGAGGATAACCAACAAGGTCGCCCAAAACCAAAAATGCACTAATCATCACGTGTCAGACCCCGGTGAGCCTAATATTGGTTAAACTGGCAATATTTTCCCTAACAGTTGATATTTAATTTCACTTCATAAACGAAATTAGAGGAGCGTCGGCCTAAAGCTAAAAGGTGCCCTTTTGGACTAGGTGAAAGTCGCTCTGAAAAAACCCGTTAGAGGAGGAGACTTAAGGCCACCGTCTTCACCCCCTACCCCCTTCCTTCCCCTACCCCTAGTGGGGTGG
Source organism: Ceratothoa steindachneri (assembly GCA_963969495.1). Lineage (NCBI taxonomy): Eukaryota > Metazoa > Arthropoda > Malacostraca > Isopoda > Cymothoidae > Ceratothoa > Ceratothoa steindachneri. The sequence continues at coordinate 98,592,707 of OZ018318.1, forward strand.
AGAAGTATATATGACGATTGCGGCAGAAGAATAGGGTAGATCGTGTTAGTCATCGAGACAACTAAGTTTGGCTAGAGGCCTGCCAACCAACGAAAGGGACACAGAAGAAGCTTATCCTGAGCCAGTTCCTGGTGGTCACACCGAGTTTAGCACCTTGTATCAGGAAGTTCGAAAGAGTCATCTAGACAGCGAAGTCCGGCATAAGTGCCCGGCAAACCAACGAAAGGGACACTGAAGAAGCTCATCCTGAGCCGGTTCCTGGTGGTCACACCTAAAATTAAGCATCTTGTCTCAGAAAAATCGAGTTTGTGATCGAAACAACGAATTCCAGCGACTGTCCGTTAAACCTACGAAAGGAATGCAGAAGAAGCTCATTCTGAGCCAGTTCCTGGCGGTCACACCGAAATTTAAGTTAATTTGATTTGAGAAACAAGCTTTACTATCTCTCTTCAGAGAAACCCCCTACCCTGGTGTACCCCAAAACACAGATAAATCGTGACATTGAGGAATACCCCAAAGTGAAGACCCTCAAGTACTCCCATTCGTCAAAGGATACCTTCGTTCGCTCATCGCTTGTCAGTGCGAATTATTCCCAGATTAACCAGAAGATTGGAGGAAGCATACTTTCCCTGTCCCGTGGTGAAATCATCTTACCAAGACAACGTGCTTAACGCCATCCGTCGCACGCACCAAATTCCTCTGTGGTTTTAAAGCTATTTTCCACCAGGCAACATCTTGAACGGCAGTCCACGTGCCTGCCCGAAAACAACATTCGTAAGGCTACATAAAAATTGATTTTTTAAAGGTAAAGGAATTCCATCATCTCTTTTTTTGGAAGGTTATTTAGCGTTCAATATTAAAGGGAGCTTTGGGTCAACCATCACTGTATATTTAATTGTATAATTTAGTAAGCTTCACTTAAACTTGTTTAATTCAAAACTGTGTAGTTTTTTTGTTAAATTTCAATTTTTGTTCATGTTGCATTTAAAGTTCTATTTTTTTAGAAGCATTTAATTCAATCCTCGAAACGCTGAGCATGGCACTATAAACACACAGACATTAAAAATAACGTAGTAATAATAATCATAATAATCAAATACAGCACTCTTAATGAAAACTTAATCACGGAGTTTTGAAGTACGTAACAAACCTATACGTACGTACACCACCACTCTTTTCTTTCAATACCACGACATAAATATTTGGTGTCAGGTTTTATGGGTATTGGAAGAACTCAGTATAGTTGTTTGTATTGCTTTCCCTTCAGGAATAGTAAATGCGTGCCCAGCGTTCGAGGAAAAGTTAAACATAAAAAAGTCAGTTAATGTTATTAATTATTTTTGGGAGGGGGATATTCCAATTAGCAGAATGTGTTAGGATAAGGGTGAGTTAGGCATCGCGCTACTTGTTCGAGGTTGCATAGGTACTTTTAGCAGATCGGTGAGTTTTTGGAAGAACAAACAGGGATAAAATGGAATCGTTCGACAGATTCCACTAACAAGCCCAAGCGTTGAGACTAAGAGGCAAGGAACTAGTTGCCTACCTCAGGGAACAAGAAGAAAAGGCGGGCCGAAAGAAAAGCAGAAAAAGGAAATTTACAATAAGAAGCAGAAAAGGAAAAGGCGCAAGCCGAAATGGAAGCAGAAAGAGAAAAGAGGCAAGCAGAAAGAGAAAAGGCGCAAGCAGAAAGAAAAGCGGAAAAAGAAAAAGCCCAAGCAGAAAGAGAAGCGAAAAAAGAAAAGGCGCAAGCCGAAACAGAAGAAAAAAAATTACAACTGGAAGAAAAAGAGAAAGAATGAGTATGCGCTCATGAAAGATAAATGAGCAGGGATCTGGAGGAAACCAATTCTATAGGATACCGAGCTGGACCTACACAGATAGCTGCGATGAAACTCCCAGCTTATAAAGAAAACGAAGATCTGTGTTCGTACCTGACACACTTTGAGAAGATATTAGAGTTAAATCACGGGGACATAGAGACTAAGAAGATCGCCAGATTAGTGCCTCTGCTTATTACTCGACTTTGTGACGTATTTATCTCATTACCTTTCGAGGCTTACGTGGACTACATCAGGAACAAACACAAGCTAGTGGCCGCCGTCAACATAAACTCCGAGGTGTATCGGATCAATTTTAGGCAGGCCAGAATTAAGCCAGGTTAAACATACAGGCAATATGGATTTATCATCAGGAGGCATTTTTAATTCTGGCTGGAGTCAGAAAAAGTGCGGAATGAATTCGACTCCCTCACCGATTTCATGCTGAGGGACAAATTTCTATGTACCATCCCGCAGAGATACGCGACTTCGTCAAGGACAAACGAGCCGCGTCATTCAAGAAATATATGGAAGAAGCAGATCTTCATTCTTCCATCCATAGGTTACACCCTCGAGATGTCAGAAAGAACCAGTCCTTGTCTCCCAATAAAGGTGGATATCCTCAGTAGCCGTTTTCTCCAAAGAAAGGAGGTTACACCCAGTAACTTCGGCAAAATAACCCCCCTTTTTCCCAACCCCTTTTTCTCCTCGGGAGAAATACGTTGACGAAGAGCTGAGCTCTCGAGCCTTCGTTACGGCACCGGAAGTAGGTCCAACCCTCCAACCCCTGGAGGGAAAGGCAGCGAAAAAGTAAAAAGAAAGCGAAGAAACGAGAATACCAATGGTCATAAAAATAGAAGATAGAAGAATACAAAGAGCGAGAAAGGTGCAAGAAAGAAGAATACAAATGAAAATAGAAGACGAAGAAAGAAGAATACAGCCTGAAGAGAAGCAGAACAAAGAAGAATACAGATGGAAAGAGAACTAGCACAAGTAGAAAGAGAAGAAATAGAAGATAAGGAAAGAATTCTCGCACATGTAAGGACATTGAGAAAGAGTCAATTGGTAGAAGCAAATAAGGATTATCCCCTACCCCCAGTAGTCTTCCCCCAGAAAGAAATATCCACGGAGTTACCATTAAAACTCCATGTCGCTGTGAGCGACACGCCCATTAACGATCCCGTAGGGAAAATTTTCCCCACCCCATTAGATCGAATCCAAACCCGATCTTCCAGTGTAGCTTAATAAAGAATGACGATAGGACTCCTGTTCCTATCATTTGTGCAACCATGCAACATACGCCCTAGCCATATTGGGAACATTAAAATTATTCAGTTGCGATTAAAAGGGTAGTACGAGTACAATGGAATACCATTACCATTTTGTGACATACTTGGGGAGACACAATAAACCGAACGGCCAACTCATGCGCTGTAGAGGACTGCCAACCAACGAAAGGGACACAGAAGAAGCTCATCCTGAGCCAGTTCCTGGTGGTCACATTGTATTTAGCATCTTGTATCAGGAAGTTCTAGAGAGTCATCGAGACAGCGAAGTCCGGCATGAGTGCCCGATAAACCAAAGAAATGGCCACCGAAGAAGCTCATCCTGAGCCAGTTTCTGGTGGTCATACCAAAAATTAAGCATCTTGTCTCAGAAAGATCGAGTTTGTGATCGAGATAACGAAGTCCGGCGAGTGCCCGGCAACCCTACGAAAGGAACACATAAGAAGCGCATTCTGAGCAGTTGAGAAACAAGCTTAACTATCTCTCGTCAGAGAGTCCCCCTATCCTGGTGTACCCTAAAACACAGAGATTGTCCTCGCCAAAGTGAATTCCCTCAAGCACTCCCCTTCGCCAAAGGACACCCTCGTTTGATTATCGCTCGTCAGTGCGAATTATTGCCAAATTAACCCTAAGATTGGAAAAGGAATACTTCCCTGTCCCGTAGTGAAATCATCTTACTAAGAAAACCTGCTTAACGCCATCCGTCGCACGCACCAAAATCCTCTGTGGCTTTAAAGCTATCCCCCGCCAGACAACATCTGGAACGGCAGTCCACGCGCCTGGCCGAAAACAACATTCTTGAGGCGACATAAAAATTGATGCCAAGGTCAGTCTCAAACCCAATTCCCGTGTGGTGTTTTCAAAAAGTAAATGAATTCTATCATCTCTTTTTTTGGAAGGTCAATTAGCGTTCAATATTAAAGTGAGCTATGGGCCATTCATTACTGTATATTCAATTCTATAATTTAGTAAGCCTCACTTAAACTTGTTTAATTCAAAACTGTGTAGTTTGTTTGTTAAATTTCAATTTTTTTTCAGGTTGCAATTAAAGTTTTATTTTTTCTACAAGCATTTAATTCAATCCTCGAAACTATGAGCATGGTACTAGAAACCCTCAAATATTAAAATAACGTAATAATAATAATCATAATCAAATATAGCACTCTTAGAGAAAACTTAATCACGGAGTTTTGAAGTACGTAACTAACCATCTACGTACGTACTCCACCCTTCGTTCCTTGCTATCATACGACAAGGGGGTCCCTCCTCTCCATTTCAGTGTTCGGGATTCCATGCCGCCTGAGTAGCGCCTTTTTCAGTAGCTGTCCTAGGTTAGGTTCCAGTCACTAAACCAAGGTTGTCCCTTTAGAAGACACTTCGCCCTGGATTGGGTTCATCGCTCAATCCATCCCCCCCCCCCTCAAGATGGGCCTCCAACTAGTCATCCAGCCTAAGGTATCAGTTATTTTGACTTGGGACTCAAAGGGCCTATGGCCCGTTATGAACATCTCTGAGGTCGGCTACTCTGTTTGGTGTGATAGGGGCATTAAACTTGTCTGCCCCTGACAACGTGACAAACCTCTGGTCGACGAGGTATGTAAGTAAGGCCCAAAAGATGGGCCTCCTCTTGCTCCTATAAGGGTGTTGTGGTGACTAACTTGATCCGAATCGGAATGGTGAAAACCGACAAGGCTCGTCCCCTGTCTTATTATATACTTAGCACGTCGCTGAAATGGATCTGCTACAAGAAGAAAGTCGCCGGGAGCCATTTCTGCAAAGTGATGTAGGTGAGATGCCTCAAAACTTTCAAAAAAGGAGAGAGAAGGACCCTCTCTTCTAGGAGATTCTTGTTAGTGCCCCTAGGAAGAACTTGGGAGGCACTTCCTTCACAAGGGTGGAGCGATCCAGGGCACCCCCGAAGATGGCAAACGAAAAAAAACAAATGCCGAAGTCAGTATGTTGTTAAGGAGACCCTCCACCAGTGATAATGGTGGTGGCGCTAGTCTCATCGGCTGCCTCAACACCGAAGTAGGGCGAGAATTTAAACAAAAGGAGGAAGCTCTAAATTTTTAAAAAAAATTTGAAACCTGCCGAAGACGAAATTTTTCTGCGCTTGTGACTACTAAAGAAAAATCAAGGGGATTGGTGGGCTATATCCTGCTTCCAGCCGCTCCCGTCTCCCCCTTCTTGGGTTTTAGGAAGGTTAAGGTATCCAACCTGCGTGTGTTAACGATATTGTTCTCAACTTAGGACATCGACGCACAACGACCATAAGTTACCCAGTTGCCAGTGTTTTGCCAAATGTTGCAGCTCCCAACTGGCCAGAATCTGAAAATCTGTTGTCCCAGAGTCAAATATTAAACCCAACCCTTTTAGTTGACCTGGCAGGATATAAAGCTACTCCAGGTATAAAGTGTACCAGGCTACACAAGGTACAAGGGGCGGTAATAAGTTTTGCAATTCGGATATAAGGAAACGAGATATGAAGAAAAGTGTTATATTATTTTTCAATATAACTACCCTCGAATTCAAGTGCCTTGCGCCACTTGTCCCTGAGGCTTCGAATTCCCGACAACCAGAAATCTCCCGACTGCTGTTCAATCCACTCCTGGACGGCGAGTTGGACATCTTCATCGTCCCCAAACCAGCGTCCACGCAGTGCAACCTTGAGCTGGCGGAATAAAAAGTAGTCGCTAAGGCGCAGATCTGGGCTGTAAGGGGGATGGTTAAGCTTCTCGAATCCGCACTTGCGCAGGGCAGCTTGTGTAACTCTAACCTTGAGGACAGGGGCATTGCCGTGGAGTTGCATGACACCGCATGTCAACTTGCCGCGCCGATTCTGACGGATGCACTTCTTCAACCCAGCCAGTTCCTCGGCGTAATATTGGCCTGTGATGGTCCTTCCACGAGGCGTATAGTTCACCATCAACACCCCCTCAGAATCACAGAAGATGGTGGCCAGGAACTTCCTGGCTGAGGGTTGGGTCCGGAACTTGATGGAGGTCGGAGAGCCCCTGTGCTTCCACGCCCTGCTTTTGAGCTTGGTCTCGGGATCATAGTGATGGAAACCCACGTTTCATCACCTGTCACTATGCGTGACTCGAATCCCGCCACGTCTTGTTTGTACAGGAGCAACAGCTCCTCCCAACTTTGACGACGTTGAAGTCGATCATGTGGCGTGAGGTTTCGTGAGGTTTCTAGGGACCCAACCTTGGTCATAGCCAAATTGCCGTGGATGATGTTGATAACACTTCCATGTGATAGTCCAAGTTCTCTCTCGATTTCTTCGACCTTCACCCGTCGATTTTCGACGATCATCCTGTCCACACGGGCCACATTGTCCTTGTTGGTCACGTCTGACGGGCGCCCTGCACAGGGGTCATCTTCAAGGGACTCACGACCATGGTGGAACTACCTATTCCAGCAAGCAATGGTTGCATAGGAAGGGGCAGTGTCGGTGTACACTGCAACCATGCGTTCATGGATCTCTTTTGCATTCTTGCCTTCCTTGGTCAAAAGTTTGATCACTGCGCAGTGCTTAACCTTCTCCATTGTTGAAAAATTCGTGACTGACGATCTGCAATCAGCTACTGCTTCTTAAATAGACGAGGCAGGAGCGTGCGGTTGCAGGTCCTGACTTGTCATAACTTGTCGTAACACCCCCACAAAAGCCATCCTCCTTCCTCTGTTTTGCCCTACCGATTCGCAAAACTTATTTACTGCCCCTCGTACCTGCCCTGTGGTGTCCACCATTATCAATATCTTAAACGCAGTCTGGAGAAAAGTATTCGTTACATTTAAGATAAACCCACATTGGGTCATGACTAGTTATGAAAAAATAGAACTCATCAGACCAGATTACACTATCCAGCATTTGTTTCCTAATGATGAAACCGACAACATTGTGAATAACTGCAAGCATTGAACTTTTCCAGGGTATCTTCTCCATTTCCCCATAAAAGAGAACTTTGGTTTATTCCTAGTGCCATAATACGCTTGTAAGGCCACTTTTCATATTAAAAGCAAACTAATGTTCACTCCGACCTGTGGTACCCCCAAAAGATAAACCCATATCAAGCTGCCACATAGCATAATCAATCTAGCTTGGGTTTGCTCATATGGTAAAGCGGAGTTTCCAAGCTGATTGGATGTAACATTCTACCTGGAATAAAGTCTTTGCCTTTGAGGTGTTTGCCCAGAAATCTATTATTGGGAACAGCGCATTAATTTCTCGAGTAGCTTTCTTTGGTTTAAATATAGTTTGTTATTTATGTATCCTATCCGAAAAATACTTTTTGATTACGAAAATGTTAATTTTTCGCGGTTAACCATGATTCTCCTTATTGATAAATGCCTTTTGAGGTAGTACACTTGACTTCAATAAGCCCGCAAAGTCAATTAATTTGAATGAACTGTTCAATTTCTCTTTCATGAAACAAATAAAGGACCACATCGAATACATAAGGATGAACATTTGCTAAAGTAAAGTTTAAGTTGCTTTAGATTATATACACAGCCGAAAATCTAAAAACAATAAGGCAAATTAGATGAACGAATGAATGCAAACCAAAACGCCACAGAATTGCCACATTCTTTGTTGTTTTTGAAATGGTATCATCAAGAATTTATCTGGAGAGTAGGTAGTAAGCAAGACAATTTTCATGATATCTGCGCGACAATTTCAAGGCTTTTTTGTTTAAATAGTGCTATAAGGTTGCATAGGATGGGTAAGCCTCTTCGAGAGTTGGGTGATTATTAAGGAAGATTTGTCACCGGGTTTTGGTACTACTCTTGGGGCAGCCAAATAGGTTCCTTGATTCTACTTGTGGGCTGCCTGTTTGCTTCTACATTGAATGGCAGGTATTCACAAGGCACTGCCTCTAAAAGGGGTAGAAAGCTCCTTATTGCTTAATTGTAGGCTGTGTAAATGGTGATCCGAAATTTCTTAAAATGTAAAAAGAATCTTGAAGCTAGATTTAATATTCTTTATTCGGCAAAAACTGTGGAATTGTACTTATATGTCTTATATTGATAAAAGAATTAATCCTTAAACGCAGTCCAGCTTCTTCTTACATACACTGCCTAGATACATGCGGTATTTTTACATTTCACTGGATTATTTTTTGTATATTTAATTGATTCCCATGCCGAATTTATTCACTCTAGTTACAGAAATTTCGTCAAATGTAAAAAGAATCTTAAAGTTGGATTCAATATTCTTTACTCGGCGAGAACTGTGGAAATGTACTCAGATGTCACATTGATAAAAGAATTCATCCTTAAACGCAGTCCAGTTTCCTTCTTACATACACTGCCCGCATACATACAGTATTTTGACATTTCACTAGAATTAATTTGTGTGCATTTAATTAATTCCCATATAAAATTTATTCACTCTAGTTACATTCATTTATAGCAAAATTGTTTTTATTTTAATGACAGCCATTTTAATATTACAGAAACAAAACTAATTCCTTATATTGAATAATTTCTTATAAGCCTATTGTTATCCCTTGCATGGATACCAAGCATCACAATTTCTCCAATTTCAACGGTATAGAACTAATATAATTTTTTATTGTCAAATCAACTTGATTTATACTAAATACATTCTTGGAATAAGGTTTAAATTATTTTCTATATAATTCTACATTAATTTTTTATTTATTAACTCAAAATTGCTATATTCCAGTCTTTCGCTTCTTTTTTAAGTTCGTTTAAAGTTTCTTCAAATAATGGAAATAAAAATTATTTAATAAGTGGTAAAAATAAGCAAGTGATTGAGATAATGACGATATAAAATTCACAATTTTGGAATGGTGCTCTTTCTAAAGCAATCATCTTTCGGATTTCCTTTCCATGGAATGCTATTTTGGTTTAAAGCGATCCCATTATAAGACTTTGTTAAACTCCAAAGTGGTCATTTCTGAGGTTTCTTTTGTTGCCTCATTCCATCTTGCAATGTGAAGCCTAGATTCAACCCCCTTCTAGAAAACGAAGATTTAAAACAAGATTAGGTATGTATTCAGAGATGATTCTTTCGCAAAAATATTTACGGTACTCGGCGGTTGTTTGGGGTGCTCGGACGCAGGGCTGCAAATCTTTAATGCAAACAAAAATTTGTTTGCGTGTGTGTGGGCGTCAGAACTTTATTATTGTTACTTATACTCGTATATTTTGCTTTGCTTCACTTTCATTATTGGGTGCAGCATAAAATTCAATTCTTCAGCGCTCCTGAGGTTTTGTATTATTTTGTCTTTTTTATGCATACAGCTTCGTGCGCGCGCAGCACAACATTATATTTACTGTCTTATTTCATTTCAGTTATTCTTGACTGCAAACATAAATTTTAGAGGGCTCAGCAATCCTGAGATTCTTGAGATTCTTTGTTTAACCTATGTTATGCCAATCGTTTAACATTGATTAGAGTGTTCACATGTAGAAGCTCTAGTTCCTAATCGCAAACAAAACCTATTTGTTATGTATATTTTTTTGTGTGTATGTACCACACCACTTTTCTTAAACTAAATGGAACTTAACAATACGAAGTTTTCTCAAAATTAATAATTACAAGGATTTTTATACACTAAATTTGCTTTAACAAAATTAATATTATTATTATTACTGGGCACTGAGTTTTTCACTATTTACACTTTTAACAATAAATAAGCACTAAAATTACGCTGATAAGATGATTTGCACAGGAATTTTTTTGAACTCATTATTGTTATTAATATTTAAACACTGCCTAACAATGAAGTAAGTGCGTCTGTTTGTTTCATCTTGAATTAGTGTTGTCATAATGAGCTGCATTGATGGGTTTTGTGTTCGTATGTAGAGAGTGGACTAACTTTGGCCGTATTAGGTCTCAACCCAGGTCCACTTCTAGCGGTTCACGGTAGCTCATTGAGGTTGCTTTAAGTAGTCCTGTGCGTAGAAATGAGCTCTCCGAATCACTCTTGCTTCTCCCGTGTCGCACAGAACCCAATGTTTTTTGTTTTTAGAAAAGTAGCTTTGCGAGGATGCGATCGTCGGTAGAATTCGATCCACCGTCTCTGGTGGCAAAGCAGCAAAAATACATGGCTGGTTAGGTGAAGACGGGATGCTAAATGGTGGTGGAACTTGATTCACTGTCTCAGGTGGCAAGGCAGCAGAATCCAGGATTTGGGGCCATCTCGTAACGGCTGCTTCGTTGAAGGGGAGGCCGATGGGGATGGAATTCGCTAGGTATTCTTCTTAGTTAGTACATCGAGCAGCTTTTTGCTCTCTTACCGAATCTATCTTCTTTTCCACCATCCTTTGTATGAGTAACTGGCTATGAACGTGTGTACTTCATTGGGAGAAGAACGCCCCATAACCGGTGACAAGTATCCTTCTTCTGGAGCTCCGGTAATCTTGGATGGCAGTGAACTGGGAATTTCTTCTTTTGATGGTAAACTTTCCATTCCGTAGAAACTTCTTCTGGTGATACATTCTCTTCGCACGTAATATCTCTGTTCAAATGTATTTTCTTGTTAAGATGATTCATTGGCCTGACTTGAAAAGGTCTTCAAATGTTTTTTATTTGGTAAAACAATTCATCCTTAAACGCATCCCAGCTTCCTTCTTAAATATACTGCCCATGCATGCGGTATTTTGACATTTTCCTTGAATAATTAGTTAATTAGTTACAATATTAAATTTATACATCCTAGTTGCATCAATTTATTGTAAAGTTGTTTTTATCTTAATCACGGAGATTTTAATCTTATAGAAACAAAACAAATTCCTTATAATAAATATTTTTTATACGCCTATAGTTTTTCCTTTCATGGTTGACAAGCGTCACAATTTCTCCCATTTCAACGCTCTAGAACAAATAGACTTTTTATTATCAATTCACCTCGATTTATATTAAATACATTTAGGAATAAAATTAAAACTATTATCTATAAAATTTTACATTAATTTTATATTTATCTCAAAAGTGCTATATTCCAGTCTTTCGTTTCTTTTTTTGTTCATTTAAACTTATTTCAAATAACGGAAAGAAAAGTTTTCATTTAGTTTTAAAAATAACCAAGCATTTGAGATAATGACAAAAATTTGGGAGATATGACTAAGTTGTTTAATCTCGATTATAAGGCATAAGAGAAGTATTTAAGATTTGGGAATTCTGCTCTTTCTAGAGCACTTATCTTTCGTATTCCAATTTCATGGAATGTTACTTTGGTTTAAAGCTACCCCATTATAGGAGTTCGTAAAACTTCAATGTGGTCATTTTTTGATGTCTCTTTGATTGTCTCATTCTATCATGCAATGTGAGCGCTACAGTGCTATCTAATTTCTAAATTGTTTTTTCATTCTATTTTCCTGTAATATTGTCAAACAAGTTTTCTCTTTAAGTTACTGAACAGGTTAAAGATAAGTTCCAAGTTCGTAATGTATAGGACTCTATTGGAGAGGCATAGTTGAAAATCTGGTCCATGCATTAGACATTTAACAAAGATTTCTAATGGTAACAATTAAGACTATGTTTCTGGAAATTATTTAGTACCGCTTATTTACAATATCCGAGGAAATTCTGGTAAATTATCGCTAAATAATAAAAAAGTCAAGGAAATAATTAGGAGTGTAGTGTTTTTTATTTATTTTCAGAGAAGAGTAAAACGTGAATGGGGTAGAGGGGTTGAGACTGAGAAAACATTTGAATAATTGTCTGGTGTATTTTCCGACAAGACTGCACCAAAGACTTTGGAGTATACGTAATAAAGAAATATTTCCAACAAAGTAATTTATCGTGCAATAAAGTTTGGGAAATCTAATACCCATTTCACCATCTTTCATACAAACGCGAGCAATTTATGTAACAAGATGGATGAACAAAAGGTTTCATTTAAGCAGGAAGATTCTAGTACATGGCAGGGTGTGCCCATGCAAAATGAGATAAACTGCGTCTATATCCATATAGAATAGCTATTAGATATCTGATAATAAGTTGCAATCAAATAGTAACCTCTCTTACCGAGAGAGGGAATGACACGAATCTCTTAGCGACTAAGGTGCGGAATGCCGAAGCCCCCATAAACACAAACATATACACACACGCACACTCGATTAATTCGCCTATCACCTCGATGACAACCTCAAAGTGACGTCGGAGTTGGCCACAAGCATTCATCAGTATGTCCGTTTTAGAATCCAAAACGCCCTAGTAATCCTGATTCTCAGCTTTTCTTTAGTGTTGCAAATGGTTTGTTAGTCTATCGTTCCTCCGTGCGGGACACAAAGAAGTCGGAGAATTGAGGACAGGCGAATTACGAGGCCAAATTTCAAGTACTGTGTGATTATAGAAATTGTCCGAAAGCCAGTCATATGTCTTCCTGCTGGTAATGCACAGAGGAGAGTATTTCTGACAAAGGTAAGACCTCTCTGCAGCACACGGGTGTAGCCGTCAATGTTTAGCCTGAGCCTCTTAGGAAAGAAGTTAGGTGGCATAACGTCACCTTCACTGCTGATGACACTGCTGATGGTTTTCCATAAAAAGTTCAATTTCATAGCTTTTGGCATTTTCTAGGTTGCGACAGCGATAAATCTCTTGTTTTAGTAGCTGATCTTTTGGTGCTGGCAGAAATTATTCTCATCGGAGAAGAGCCCCAACATGTTAGACTCCAACTGGCGAATCAACTTGTTGATCAGCTCCTTTGTGTGCTTTAGTCGCTTTTCCTGCATAGTATTGAACAAAAAATATCTCTTCCTAATCTTCTAAGAAAAATAGAGAATGTCCTTATGATAATAATAATAATGATGGGTATTTATAATGCGCCCTTCAGGGCTGTTAGCCCTCCCAGAGCACAGGACTTATGTACTACTAACCCAATGATCTTTTGCATCTAAAAATTTTATCCTTGCCCTTGTACGCTTCTACTTTATGGGATCATTGTTGATGATGTCTTGGATTTCAGCAACAAATCTTCCGATCTTTGAGGATAGGTTTGCCTCTCTGCTGTAGCCTTAGAGTCTAATTCTGAATATTCTAGCTCTTTTCAGTCCTCAACCACAATCCTTTCTCTAACGTTGAGGAAGTCAGAACTCTCTTTATTCTTACATGTGGTTCCGATACCAAGGAGTCACTATCTCTTCCAAAAGTTTGGGGGTTCAATATTTTCTATAGTCAAATATTTTGCCAAAGAATAAAGCAAAATTGGTTACTGTTTTTGAGAAAAAAGGAGGACCAACGAAAGTGCATAAAATTACCATTAAAATGCGTGAATGAATGACGTCCTTATCATATATATATATATATATATATATATATATATATATATATATATATATATATAGAGAGAGAGAGAGAGAGAGAAAGAGAGAGAGAAGAGAGAGAAAGAGAGATAACTGGCGGAAATATTATGGATTTTTAAAAATATTGAAAATTTTCTACAACAATACTAAAAATACTCATTTTATAGATTGAAAATAGATTTATTCTGACATATTGGCACAATTTGAAGTCTTTTACATTCAGTAGTAAAGAGTTTGGCAACCCTTAGCATCCATGAGTCCTTTAACACGTCTTGGTATGGCATTGATCAATATTTGGCACATTTACTGGATTCATTTAGATCTGCACCGAACTTCGATGAGTTGCTCTTTGATCGTAATGGTCTCTGTGTGTATTTCATCTTTTAACACACACCATAAACTCTCAATATGATTGATATCCTTGGAACATTTGGCCATGGAAGAAGCTGAACTCCATATTGTGCGCATCATGCCTTCACTGATATTGCTGTATGGTATGACACGGGTCTGAGGCTCGTTGGAATATCCAAGGTCTCTCGCCATGCAATTTCCTTATTTGCGACAGTAAACGATCTATAAGAACTTCTATGAATATACATTTCTTGGCTCATAGTTATTTTAATGTAAATGAACAACCTGTGAGCCCCCCTTCCCAAATTTATTGGATATCACGTGCAAGTGTATCTCGCCATGAGGAACGTCACTTCTTGTTCGGAAATTCAAGAATCTTCTACTCCTGAGCACATTGAGGAAATAATCCCCAATCCTGCGAACTCGTCCCAAGCCGGTGACAAGGCGAGGAAGAGCCGCTGTTTCTCGCACCTCGATGCTAAATGATGAATCGACTCCACCTTCAGATTAAGATGTCTGGAGCTTGTGACTCCTTTCCTCAAACTCACCCTTACCCTTCAAAATTGGGCATACACATACTCGAGTTATTCTGCAATTCAAGGAGTCCAGCACGTACCTCAAGGCCGTCCTAATTGTCTCAATTCTTAAGTCCCGTGAGCATTCGTCCGACAGCAAGACCTTCTCCGCCGTGGTTCTACCCAAGTCATTTGATAGCTTCTCTGATTGGCAAGCCTTTGAATTTGCGCAACGGTCTTCCTTCGTTTAATCGAACCGAAGAAAATCCCCATGGATTACCTTTGAGGAAAAAAGTTTTCTCTTCCAGTGGAATTACGAGTAATCCACATTTCCCGTCGAACATCATCTTTGAAGTTTGGCTATCTTCATCGGAAGATTGGTTTGGATCGTGCCCCACCTGCCTCATTTTGATCGTGCCCCACTTGCTTCAGTGTATCGTTCTCCACTTGCCTCATCACAAGAAGGATCTTCCTCGAAGTCACTGACCCGTAAGACTGAAACCCACTCCATTATTATTATTGTCAAGTCTCCCCTTTTGTTCGGAGTCTAGTAACATTAATCAATTAATTCCATTTGAGAATCCCTTCTCATAATAAATATCAAGAGACTTTTTCAATTTAAATAATTCCCCTTTGCCTATTATTATTATTCTTATTTTAATCTTTGTAAATAAAATTATAGTTTTGTTGTTTCATCCTAAACTAACCTTGAACGATACTCTTGGCTTATTCAAGTAAATCTCGCCAACCAATTATGCACTCTGTTTGATCATTAAGGATTTGAAACCCAACGGCTCAAATTTAACCTCTTAGTCGGTCGTTAATCCCTGCGAACAGTCCTTCAACGGTTCGCGTTGCAGTAGGTGATTAAGTCACCCCCACATAATATAGAAGTAGTCTATGGTATAGAGTGGTGTACCACGACACTCAACAATGTTAAAATGACTTGTTACATGCACCAAAATGGCTCACCCCACCAAGATTTTCATTGTAAATTTACTGTTTTCCTCAGACATGCAGCCATGAATTTTTCTCCAGTCCACCTCCTTACATACACTCAGCACGCCGTCATCTAGCACTGCAATGGTTGATCCCTCAGAGAGAACTACCTGCACTATTAGAATTTTCAACATAAGTAATTCAACAGCCAGAGAATTATTGGAAAAGTCCTTGAAGTATTGAACCATCAAATAAACTTTCTGGTTCGAAAAGATCGAAGCCATTAAAAAAATACAGCACTGTTAAAGTTAGTAGATATTGATTATTTTTTATGAATTACATGTAGCTGATTAGCTAGATGTGTCACTCATACCTTTCCCCATTTTTCTAAAGTGAATTCAAAGTGATTCTTTGCCCAGGAATAGCGTGAATTCATCATTGTTTCCTTCTTTCCGTGAGGCTCTTTTGGGGGCGATATAATTTCAATCCAGCTTCCAAAAGTCTGTCATTCACTGATCTTCGGGCCAGGTTAACACCCTTGCTGTCGGTTCAATAGAAATCTTCTTGCAAGTTGTGCTTCTGCAATTAAGATCCTGTTGTATTAATTTTCTATCTGTTCATAGAGTTGCTTTTCGTTTTCGATCTCATTTTCAAACCATTTTTTAGTTTAAATCTTGACGGTTATCATTTAAAAAAACAAAAAACACTGACCGTTTGAGTTGAAACACCTAGGTTGTTTTTTCTATTTCTTTCTGATTCAATTAAGTTTTTTTCAGTAAAACGTTTATTTGTTCAATTTGCGAGGACTCAAATCGTTCTGTTTACCTATTTTGGTAATTCATTTATAGCTAAAAAACTACCTACACCACACAAATCAAACTATTAAACTAACTAATAAACTATCTAAAACAAACAAAACACTATTTTTTAACAAAAAGAGCTTAATATAATAACAGAAGACATCCTATTTGCATTCTAAAGCCAAGATACCAACTGACCACAAAACTAGCTGTGACTTCATTGAAATTATTCAATGCAGTGTTGTTTGCTTAATGTTACTAATTATACTTAAAAGGTAACCTAAGGCTATTAAATAAAACAGTTAAATAGATGCTAAGTGTTGGTGCATAAAATAAAGCCATTTGCAATTAATGAAATTGATTTCACTGGCTTTTTTGTAGAAAAAGTCCAATTTGGGACAAATCCGTAATAATTCCTCAGTACTGTATATAAATATTAGGCCACTTGAGACATTTTTTCAGGTATGTAATGTTATGGAATGGAAGAAAAACATCAGCCGATCTTTTTCTCCCAAACTTTCCATATTGTTTCCAGAAAACTTAACAGGCTACCCATTTCTGCCTAGGGTCTTATATTTAGCTCGTCTCTTAGTGATAGAAAATAATTACGAAAAACTATGCCTTTTCCCAAGATAACAAACATTCTTCTTTCATTGTTGCTTTTGATTTGAGAAAGGTGAATGTACATATGTAATTAACTCTCAAATTACAAAAAAATTGCCCCTACTTTTAACGATATGTATATCTCGCATTTATAATGATTATTTTTCTTGGGCTAATTAATATCATTTTACAGTAATGCATTATATTTCAGGATTAAGAATTTGGAAGTAACGCAGATGAAATATATTTATTTTAGGTAATGATGAAAGTTGATGTCCTACATTTATGTCGCCCGGAATTAGCAGAATAGAATAGTGTAAGATTTTTGAGTTTCACACTTCGTAAATATTCTGATTTGATAACTATTATAACTAAATATAGATACCTATGCGTGTAATTTTATATATTATTAACATTTATATATTATAAACATCTCGTATGTATTTTAAGTGAAGAGCGGAATTCAATGGAGGTGTGACTCAATCAATCTATCTTTGGTTTTTGTTATATTATAAAGGGTGATTTCTAATTATATATATATATATATATATATATATATATATATATATATATATATATATATATTGTGATAGAACGAGTTAATTTCAACTCCTATCCCATATTATTAAAAACCACGATGCTGCCCACGTGCATCTTCGATTCGAGGCTTGGAATCTTATCTCAGCTACCGGATGCCAATGTTTAAACAAGGAGGTTATCGTCCCCCCGTTCGCCCCCATACGCCGACCTCGCCAGATCGAGTTAGGCTTATGAACAGATAAGGCATTTTTCTCCGGCCCGGCTGTGCGTTCCCTCCAAGCTTTCACTCCATTTTCCCCCACGCCAAGGAGATGTCCTGGCTATTTATATGGAAACTTTACCACTAAGATCAGATTGGAGATCCAGATTTTCGTCGCGAAACATCACCACGACCCTCTCTCCCTTTGTGCGCCAAAGGACCTCGACCTCGAGATTCACCATCACTTGTCCAGAAGGAGGACAATATTCCTTGAGTGCCAAAGGTTCGAGCCTTTCCGACGTCAAGTACCCAAGGCTTCCCCCCCCCCTGTTGTTCAAAGGAGAACAGCATTAGAACAGCCATTGTTCGTTTTGAGCCCTTCGCCAAGAAACGGTTCTCATCCCCCCCTGTTGTTCAAGGAGAACAGCATTAGAACAGCCATTGTTCGTTTTGAGCCCTTCGCCAAGAAACGGTTCTCATCCCCCCCTGTTGTTCAAGGGAGAACAGCATTAGAACAGCCATTGTTCGTTTTGAGCCCTTCGCCAAGAAACGGTTCTCACCCCCCCTGTTGTTCAAGGAGAACAACATTAGAACAGCCATTGTTCTTGAGCCCGTAGACAAGAGACGGTTCTCATTCCCCCCCCCCCTTTGTTCAGAAGAGAAAAAAGTAGAACAGCCATTGTTCTTCAAGCCGTTCGTCGAGTAACGGTTCTCCTTTCCAAGACGCCTCGTCGGGATCCTTTTATCCCCCCCCTTCGGCTGGAACTCGCCAGCGGACCGAATATTCCTTCAAGTACCTTCCACTGCACCCAAATGAAAAGTTAAGTAAGCCAAATGTCACCTTTGGAGTATTGATCCCTTTTGTCAATTCTATCCTGTGCTTTAAATTGTTTATCGAACCATCCCATCTCTTTAACTCTATATTTGTTTTACCTTTTTTTAATCCCTTAAATCCTTGGATTAGCCCGAGTCTCCACGACCCTTTCCATTCTGTTTATGTCAATATTTTCCGTTTTTGTGTATTGTTTATAGTTATTATTAATAAAACTCTATTTTATTAATGATAGCAATATTATTATCCTTGAGCTCAGTTCCACTTCTTAAGCATTTTGAAGATACATAATATCGGCCGCCAGACAGTAACGCACTCTAAAGATAATTAAGGAAGTTCCCTCAACGAATAGTGTTATATATAGTATCGTCGGGAGTCATTCTACGACATATATATATATACAATTTAATTTGGTATCAGGTGTGTAAGGTTTAACGCTATATCTTTGCAAACACTGGTCTCAGTCGAGTAAAGCATAGTGTTATTCGTTATAATAATATAATATAGTAGTTCCCTTTTGTTTTAACGATTGCTATCCCCTTTTTTTTGGAAACTTAAGAAGCTGGAGTAGCTCAAGGAACGGTTATAATAATTTGTTGTTTTTTTGTGATTTTAGTCAGTGGTTATTTAGATTGAGAAACCAAGTACGAATAGGTCAGTGCCCATATTTAGGTAGGCTAATTCTATAGAGGCATAATTCTTGTTGCGAGGAATTTTAGTTGGTTGACTAGTGCGCCCCCAAGTGCAAAGATGACTCAGTTTGAAATCTTTAAAGAGCAAGGAGAGTCCTGTGGACTTTCCGGAAAAGAACTAATTGAGTACATTCAAGAAGAACGTGAAAGAGAAATACAACGAGAAGAAAGAGAAAGAGAGGAACGGATAAGACAAGCTGAGCTTCAGATTGAATTAGCTCGGATTAAAGCAGAAGTTCAAAGAAAAAAGGTAGAAAAAGAAAGAGAAAGAGAGGAACGGGAAAGAGTAATCCAACGAGAAGAACGAGAAGGAAAAATACAACGAGAAGAACGAGAAAAAGAAATCCAACGAGAAGAAAGAAGGACGGACTCGCGCTCCTTCCCAGGAAAGCTGACAAAGTTTCCGAGCCCCGTAAAACCCCAAAACTTCTTTCCCCAAAACCAACAACGGGACTCCAAACCTCCCGTTAAGACTTCTCCTCCATCTCTCTTCCCGAAGCGACCAACCATATGCTTCACCTGTGGTGTAGAAAACCACATGAGCTGGAATTGCCCCCAAAATTCTAGGCTTAAAAGCGGACCAGCCCACCAAGTTCACCAGATTAATGCGACCCCGGCTCCCCCGGTGGTGCAGACCCAAGCAGAAACTTCTCCCCCTCCGTCAGGCCACCAGGTAAATTTTGTTTTTGGTAAAAGTTCATCGGGAACTTTGAAATATGAGGAGGGCAGCGTGGACAGCTGTCGAGTATCGACTCTCGTCAGGGACACAGGATGTACGTGCTTCATCGTGTCCGACGAACTCCTCCCAGTGGCCTCTAACCACGAAAAATTTGCGGTGGTACATGACCAACTTGTGCGGGCGAACCGATTCCCCGTCCCTAGATGTTACCTGCAGTGTCAATATTATAATGGCTGGGCTGAAGTCATTGTAGCACCCATAAAATTCTGTTCCGTACTTATAGGACAGAGCCCCCAAGTAAGTTTCGACCCTGTGTTTCAGGCCGCCCTTCCTCAAGGTCGAGATAAGAAAGAAGCCCAGGAGCCCGTCCCCATCAGAACCCCGATACCGTCCGATTTCTCGGAGACCCCTAACCAGGACTTTAGGACGGCAAAAGAGGAATGTGAATCACTAACACCCTTAGGTGATGAGGCCCCAGACAAGGACACTGAGACTGTCCCTGGACCCCAAGAAATAAAGAACCCCCAACGCACCCATGGAGATACCTTCGTAGAACTGGACGAAGCATCGGCGCTTGAAGAGGACTGCCCCGCGGAGTCCCTTAAGGTAATTCAGACAGTGTGCATCCAACCTGATGCCGAATACCCTCCTCCTTTTCTACCAGGCGAGTCTTTGGAACCCTCTGACCTGGATAGTGACGCGCAGCTGACACCACGTCAGAAGAGTCAGCTCCAAGAACTAATTAAATGGAATCACCATTTATCCACCCTATTAGCTCTTTTCGAGCAACTGCGTGAAAATGGCCTCACCATTGGCCCCAGCAAATGCCAGTTTGCCCACGAAACCATCAAATATTTGGGTTTCAAAATAGGACAAAGCAAGTCAGGTCCCCACGAGAACAAGATTAAGGCAATCGCCGACATGCCCCTCCCGATTACAAAGAAGCCATTAAGATCGATCCTAGGATCAGCTTCTCCCTATCAGCGATTTGTTCCGAATTTCGCTGCAATTTCGGCCCACCTATGCCCCCTTCAGGAAAAGAATTTCTCCGATCGTTTACGTTGGAATGATGTCGCTGTTTCCCATTTTAATCAGCTCAAAAGTAAGTTCATTTCTGCCCCCATTTTTAAGTTGCCCAACCCGGAAAAATCCTTTGGGGTTAAGACCGACGTGATCAACGAGGGCATTGGAGGTGTACTCCTTCAATACGTGGATGACAGAACGAGTCATCCAGTTGCATATGTTAGTCGTCAATTATTACCACGCGGAAAGAGATATGCCACTAGAGAAAAGATAGCTCTATCAATTATCTGGGTCATAGACAAATTCAAGCTGTACTTGATATGTAAAGAATTTCGAATAGGAACCGACCACCGTCCGTTAGCCTATATTAGGAATTTGAGACACTCAAACGGCCGCATCATGCGCTGGAGTTTCCTTTTGCAAGAGTATCAGTTTAAAATAAATTAGATAAAAGGTTCCGATAACCAGGTCGCTGACGCCCTCAGTAGAAATGCGTTACCGAATAGCGTAGAATAATTGTATTCATAGGATTAGTATCTCCATGTAGGTATATACCGTCTTGTACGACTTAATTTAAGATTCTTTTGTAATATAATTGATTAATGTATATGTCTGAATTTTGTAACGCTCAATGTCTAATTTTTTGTATGTCTATATATTTGTTCTTATTAATTTACGTATAAATTATTTTGTCCCGTATGTCCTAAGTTTATATCATTTCATTGTTCCATGCCCTTTTTTTTCTTTGATTAAGTTGTATTAAAGGTTATTTTCCCCTGTAATCTAAAGATCAAAATAATCATATGTATTGAGGTAATACTAGTTAGGTGCAGGAAGGTACGGTTGGTACAAGAAAACGAGTTCCCCACAACGGAGCTCTATCGTTGTCCCTTCTCTCTTTTTTTTCGAAGTGACAACTTCCCCTGGAATGGAGGGGTGTGATAGAACGAGTTAATTTCAACTCCTATCTCATATTATTAAAAACCACGATGCTGCCCACGTGCATCTTCGATTCGAGGCTTGGAATCTTATCTCAGCTACCGGATGCCAAGGTTTAAACAAGGAGGTTATCGTCCCCCCGTTCGCGCCCATACGCCGACCTCGCCAGATCGAGTTAGGCTTATGAACAGATAAGGCATTTTTCTCCGGCCCGGCTGTGCGTTCCCTCCAAGCTTTCACTCCATTTTCCCCCACGCCAAGGAGATGTCCTGGCTATTTATATGGAAACTTTACCACTAAGATCAGATTGGAGATCCAGATTTTCGTCGCGAAACATCACCACGACCCTCTCTCCCTTTGTGCGCCAAGGGACCTCGACCTCGAGATTCACCATCACTTGTCCAGAAGAAGGACAATATTCCTTGAGTGCCAAAGGTTCGAGCCTTTCCGACGTCAGGTCCCCAAGGCTTCCCCCCCCCCCTGTTGTTAAAAGGAGAACAGCATTAGAACAGCCATTGTTCGTTTTGAGCCCTTCGCCAAGAAACGGTTCTCATCCCCCCCTGTTGTTCAAGGAGAACAGCATTAGAACAGCCATTGTTCGTTTTGAGCCCTTCGCCAAGAAACGGTTCTCATCCCCCCCCCTGTTGTTCAAGGGAGAACAGCATTAGAACAGCCATTGTTCGTTTTGAGCCCTTCGCCAAGAAACGGTTCTCACCCCCTCTGTTGTTCAAGGAGAACAACATTAGAACAGCCATTGTTCTTGAGCCCGTAGACAAGAGACGGTTCTCATTCCCCCCCCCCTTTGTTCAGAAGAGAACAAAGTAGAACAGCCATTGTTCTTCAAGCCGTTCGTCGAGTAACGGTTCTCCTTTCCAAGACGCCTCGTCGGGATCCTTTTATCCCCCCCCCCCTTCGGCTGGAACTCGCCAGCGGACCGAATATTCCTTCAAGTACCTTCCACTGCACCCTAATGAAAAGTTACGTAAGCCAAATGTCACCTTTGGAGTATTGATCCCTTTTGTCAATTCTATCCTGTGCTTTAAAATTGTTTATCGAACCATCCCATCTCTTTAACTCTATATTTGTTTTACCTTTTTTTAATCCCTTAAATCCTTGGATTAGCCCGAGTCTCCACGACCCTTTCCATTCTGTTTATGTCAATATTTTCCGTTTTTGTGTATTGTTTATAGTTATTATTAATAAAACTCTATTTTATTAATGATAGCAATATTATTATCCTTGAGCTCAGTTCCACTTTTTAAGCATTTTGAAGATACATAATATCGGCCGCCAGACAGTAACGCACTCTAAAGATAATTAAGGAAGTTCCCTCAACGAATAGTGTTATATATAGTATCGTCGGGAGTCATTCTACGACATATATATATATATGAAAATTTAGCTCACAGAAAAATTAAAAGAAGAATCCAATCACTTTCTAACTATAGTTGCAAGTATATATTTATATATATATATATATTGGAAGGGGGGCATTTTTTATACAGGATTCATTGAAGTCAATAGCAACGGCTGCATTGTTTACTCTTTGTTCAGCTTTCTTATAGCTTTGACTATAGTCTCAACAGATGGCGCTAGGCAAGGAAAACTGCTCGGAAGAGGAATAACTTCATTTGCCTAGACGTTTTTCGACCTAACCTTAGGTCATCTTCGGGGCAGAATGGTGAACGTGATATTACAGGAAAACATTTTGAATATTTTTGAACATTACCGTAAGAAAACGGAACAATCAACTAACTTGAAAATACATGTCTAGATTTATGTCTAAAATTATTGTAAGGAAACGGACCAACTAATATGAAAATACATGGATATGTTTAACAATATGTTCAAGAAAAAAAATATCGATATTGTGTATAAACAAAAGGAGGAAAAGGTTAAGGTAAATTCTGGTCCCATGCAGGCCGTTGCAGATTCCTGCGGCGAGTCGTCTTGATGATAGTCTCTGGCTGAAGTTGTGTATTGATTGAAAATCTACGCTGGGACATAATACTCGTAACTGCCTCGGCCATTCGGACTCTTCGGCGGTCAGGATCACGGAAGATGATGGAGGTGTTTTGAGTGAGCGTTTACTTTGTAATTAACGTATGATGCGTTTCGGCATATCGCTTGATAGTCCCGTCCTGGAGGTGCCTCCTCAACCTGCGCGATAAGGTTGTAGAATTCATCCATATATATTTATAGTTGCGGTGAACGCAGTCAACTACATTACACGATTATCATACAATAAGATGGCCTCAAGTATGGAGTTCGTCGCGGGGAGAAAACTGTACTTGATGGCGATAAATCGTGTTTTCCTGGTCTTGTAATATATGCCTAAGTTTATTTTATGCTCGGGGTTGGCTGGGGAAACGTAGCGGTATATAATGGCTTTGAAAATCTTCTCGTCTTCCTTTTAGCCTGTGTTTATTGTTGCATGGTAGTATATGTCTATTGATGTCATACGATCAAAAATATTTTGTTCTCGAACATATTATTAAACATATCCATGTATTTTTATGTCAGTTGATTGGTCCGTTTTATTAAAATAATGCTCAAAATATTTTTAACCAGGCCGTTTTCTTACGGTAATGTTCAAATATATTCAATATATTTTCCTGTAATATCACGTTCATCATTCGAAGTGAACATCAATGAATTAAAGGATAAGATAAAACAATTCTAAAATTTGATGGCTAAAGAAGACTGCGATCTAGTAGTGATTTGTGAGCACGGGTTGAGAATAGGGAAGTATGAACTGAAGCTGCAGAATTATCATACCCACAAGAAAAATCACTCGAATTAAAGATTCCATGGTATAATAGTTGCTGTTAAGAAAGGTATAGAACATAGAGAATTGGAAAAGTTAGACGAAAGCTATTTTACAATGGAACTGGACACCCAGACGGGACCAGTGGTTATAATAGGGGGGGTATCAACCTCCAAGAAGAAACTATTTGCCCCTACATAACTTCCTTTGGCTATTTGGGAGAAACACTCCGGTGATTTTCCTTGGGGACCTAAATGTTCGCTCCAGGCACTCAAGATATACGTCTAAGAACACACTTGGGCAGAACCTAAATTTATTAATAAATTGGGGCATAGTAGTACGAGCTGAGCCGGAGTTTGCCACGTACGTCTCGGATAAAACATGTTTGTCAAACCGAGTCTTGTGTTCCCTACGGACCATAACTCAATTATACTATTTATGGCACTAAGTCCAATTCAAGTGCCATGCCCGGTCAGGAAACAATATGCTAAGGTGGATTGAGACAAATTCAGAGAGGTGCTGGAAAACTACCGGCTGCCAGTGATGGAAGGTAAAGGCGTGGAGTATATTGACCAGGAAATCGATAAGTTAGAGTCTAAAATAAAGTCAGCAGAAGATGTTAGGATAACAAAGGTAGCAATGAGAACTCTCCCGGCTCCAAGGTGGACACCTAAAATAAAAGCAAAGATGCATAAACTGGAAGTAACCATTGAACTATACCAACCATTGAACTATACAGGAGGATACGTGAACTTAAAAGAGAAGTTAGCAATCTGATGATAATATAGAAATAAAGCGTATGAGAGGGCTTGATAGATAAACTAGATAATGAACGAATCCCCAAACAATTCTGGCAATCTGTCAAAAGATTACAGCGTACTTCACCACCGAGAAATCTAAGGATTAAGAGAGGCAATGGATATATTACGAAAGTAGATGAGATAGAGGAGCTGTTTAGAGACCACTGGAGTGGGGTATTCAACATAACGGGTGAAAATAATGAAAATTAACGCAGATCAAGAAACAACGATTATGTAAGAACTGAACATCCATTTGGGCAAGAACTATCTGCCTAACAGGATCCCTCATAATACATTGACGACAGAGTTCTTTGTGTAATTTTAATACATTGTACACAATAAAGAATGCTCATGTGTGCACAAAAGTGCTTCAATTAATTAATTAATGTGTTAAAAGTGCGCTGGCTCTTCCGCTTAGGTTCCATTTGTCGGAATTTCTCATGAAATAACCGGCCCTATGTTCCCAAAGAAGACCACGCGTGCAACCACAGAGCGATCGAGTGACGTGGTATCGCCACAGGTTTCACCTACCAGGTACGTGCTTGCACGGGAACCCACGACCCCCGAGCTCCGTCGTCAGGCCCTTGAGTCTATGGCCACCTCGGAGGTTGCTTCGCGTCAACGTGCCCAACCTACCTCAACAGTCCCCTCGACTAGCTCTCCCGTTAACCTAGCTGGTCCCAGTTTTGTTACCCGCTCCCTTGCCGAAGCCCTCGAGTTGTATACCACCAACCTCCCATGGTTTTCAATCCTCCCAAGACATCCCCCGGCGTGTGTTGCCCGTAGCTGCTACCCAGGGGTAGTTTAAGTACGAGGGATATTGAGGAGATTCAATTATTATTAATCCTTCATCGGCTAAGGGAACACCTTCTCACGTCTGAGGACACGCGCCTTAAGGCCCCTCCTGCGTTTATCCAACCTTCAGGGCCTAGTGAATTGACATTGATCCTGTGATCTACAACAGGACCACTCTGGTGTCCCAGTATCCTCTGCATACGTCATAAATGCTTCTAGACCACCCACCGCGGAAGAAGGAGGAGGACTAGGACCCCTCCGGTATCGACATAGAGGTCGGGGCGGACGACGGCCGCGGGATCGTGGTTTCTGGTGAGTGGTTTTCCACTCCGGCGGAGCTTGTGGTGATATCCGTGGACCCAACTCCCCCCTTCCTGTAATCTTACCCCCCCCCCCATTTTTTCTGAGGATAATCCTTACTATGAGGATTGGGTAGACTTACATTTAGCGCTCTAAGGTGAAAAAAAGCAAGGAAAAGGGGAGAAAACAGAAAGTCAGAAGGTGCGGCTGAAATCCAGTTATTCGTTTGGCTTATTTCGCTAGCATGTCAGTAAACCCTACAACCTGCCTGACGCTAAGCCTCAAGAGTGTTTGCTCCACTCAAATGGATCCATCGCTCACACGGGTACTAACCTGTCCCGGGCTAACTTCAGTCTGCGCTGAGTAAGCCGCCTGGTTCAGATATGGTTCTTGTCCTTAAGAGTATCAATGCAGGCTCAGCTTCCCTAACCTACACGCCCTAAGAAAGGGTGAGAGAGAGAAGCAAGAGTATATGTCGATGGTGAAGTCTTAGTAGAGTGAAGTCTTGTCAATCAGTCTCAAAATCTTCTTTTCCAGGAGGAAACGATGCATTGAGCTTCAATCAGTTATGAGGTTTGTTCGCTGTCCCAAAATCTTCGTAAGAAAATTTACCAATATTTGCTATCAAAAATATTCAACTATACTGGCGTGCATACTACATGCTTACGTAATGAACGTTGCGAACTCTAGAACCTATTGCAGGGAACACAAAATGGTAAGTAATAATGGGTTTGAACCTATGTGGTTCTCGGAGAACCCGCCATCGACGGACGTATTAAACATCAAATACACAACGCCCACACCGAAAACCCATACAGAAGCAAGTAAAAATGAGCCCTCCATCCCATTAACTAGTATCAATCCAAGATTACATAGAGATCCAAGACTTAGGAATAAGCAAGCACAAGAAGTTGGAGAGGGAATGGAAGTGGTAAAAAAGCGCATTTATCTGAGAGTATAGGCCCCTGAAGATAGACCCATCCCCATAGAAAATAATAAGGAAATCATCATAGGGATTAAAAAAGGGCATTTTAGGTACGAATTTGAAGGCCCTTATTTAGATAACGAAGTCCACAAATGTCTAATGAGCAGAGGAATGATAATCCCGAAAGAGATATGCTTTAATATAAAGAAAGAATAATTTAAAAAGAAAAGAAGCAGTCGAACAAAGTACCGCTGCGAAATGAAGCTAAAGAAAACTGAGATAAGATCTTCACTGGAACAATAAGATATAAAATGGAAAGGAAAAGAAAGTTAAAATAATAAGTCACAATGTGGCAGGTTGGGATGCCAAAAGGCACTCGCATTGTAATTTATACTTCAACCTTGACCATGAGATTATCCTACTAAATGAAATCAACATCGATCCTGAAATAAACACCATTAAAATCTTTAATTATACCACAATCTACAATTTAACAGAAGATATAAACTACGACGGAGTAGCGATATCCGTCCGAAATGACATAAAATTTACAAGATTGAAAGAATTAGATGAGGGCCTACTTAGCCATTAAGGTAAAGACTGGAACAGAAGATATAATAATTATGGCAGGGTACCAACCGCCAAGGAGGGGATATGTGCCTAAAGATAACTTCATGGAGATATTTGGACAAAATGAACAAGTATTATTCTTAGGAGACCTGAACACCCGAACAAGAGCCTCAGGGTATACAGCCCATTCCAACAACAGCGGAATAAATGGAGATTTGCTTATAGCAAGAGGCATAGTTGCGAGGATCGGACCAGAATTCCTTACGTACATCGCTTCGGCTTAATAAGAGAAACTAAACCAGATATCGTGCTAGCTTCCCCTAAATTCCAATATATTTATTTGCTAGAAAGAAGCCCACCCACCATCAGCGATCACCAAATGGTGGTAGCAACATTGTTCGCAGACCCTATACAAATAAAATGACCAATCAGAAAAAGCTTTAAAAAGGGTAACTGGCGCGGCTACGCCGAAGACTTAACAAATTACCAGCAACTAGATCTAAACGATGCAATCCTGGAAGAGATAGATGAGGCACTAAACAACATGAGCAAAAAGCTGATAGATACAGACAAAAATCCTATACTTATAAAAATGTTTAGAACTTATCCGCACCATCGGTATAGACCGCAATTAGCAGATTTGGAAAATAAATATTTAAGTTGATAGAGAACGCATTCTCAACATGAGGACGAAAATGAACACAATAATTATAGCAGAGAGAGGCATAAGATGGGGCCAAATAATAGACGGGATAGACTCCGAACTAAATCCTACAAAATTCTGGCAAGAAATCAGCATGGTGGGAGGAAATAAAAAGCCGATAAAAAAGTAGCCATGAAATGTAATAAAGTAGATGCACTAAAACGAGAACAAATTGAGGCCGTGTTTAGAGAGTACTAGTATAACGTTTTCAACATATTACCTGAAGAAAAGGAAGATTTTGACCGCGACCATGAACTTAAAATAGTTGAAGAGATGGATAGAAACAGAGGAGATGTGACACCCAATCACTGTGTTTCTGATACAGTAATGATGGAACAAGGAGTAGACCAATAATACTTGAGAAATTCAAAAAATACCCTAAACAACACCAAGCAAAGAGTTCCTGGAGACACAGGGATATCCCGCGAAAACCTGGTAAGAGCGCCAGATGAATTTCTTGCCAAAATAGTAAAAATCTTCAATGATTTAATGAGCTCCGGGTATTTTCCTGACGCCCTGAAAAAAGGGAAAATAAATATTTTTGCCTAAACCAGGCAAGCCCCCTGACCAACCAGGTAACTTCAGGCCGATAACTCTACTAGAAACAGTGGCCAAACTACTTGAAAATTGATCGGCAGGAAATTGAACCAACACTTTGAAGACAACGATCTAATTACTAGCCACCAACACGGGTTCAGGAAAGGTAAAAGTACCGAGACGGCACTGGCCGTAATAGTAGAAACAATAACCAAATCAAACTATAACAGAAACTACACATACCTGGTATTAAGAGATGTGCAGAAGGCTTTTAATCAGGTATGAAAAATAGGACTAAAATACAAGATCAAGAGATTAGGACTTACACCTATCCTATCAAAATGCATATGTGACTACATCACAGACCGTACAGCACTCATCAGCATAGAAGGATATCAGGAACCCGAATGTGAGATCAATCGAGGTGTTCCCCAAAGAGGATGTCTCAGTCCGACGTTATATAGTATATATACAGGGACCTTCCAAATCCCATCTAAGATAACACCAAATACGTACAATTCGCAGACGACATCTCGATGATCCATACAGTCACCTACCAACGGCAGCCAGAATCACTGCTGCAGAAATCGAGAATATAAATAACTTTGAAAAAAAATGGAAGATAAGGACAAACGCAAACAAGCTTACCATTATTTCAATAGGTCAAAGAAGTCATCAAGAGTAACGATCAGCGAAGAAAGGTACAGATACCAAAAGGAAGGCAAGGCACTAGGACTAAAGAAAACTTCAAACGGGTAACTAAAACACACCACCGAGAGGATTAGACTAGCAAAACCTAACTTAGCGAAACTTTACTAGTTAAAAAACCTAAATCCAAAAAGTAATATCAAAATATACAACCTTCTGTGTAAATCAGTACTACTATATATAAGTAGATCCAATAACGTGAAATTACAGAGAGTACAAAACAGCGGCTTACTATTAATTACAAATACATGAAGGAAAGAGCGCAAGAGGCAGATAGATCTCCACCATAAAATAGAGATGGAGGCAGTTAATGTATCCTACATAAAAGAACGGTCAGAACATAGGATAAACTAGAAACACTTCTAGACGAAGATGGAAAAAGGAAGATAGAGATCCCAATAGAACATAGAGTGATCAATAGAGGAAATTTTAGGAGCGGAAATCCGTTAAATGGAGTTAACCCCGTACAAAGCATAGAAGTCAACAACAACTGCGAAATATTCAAATAGAACAAAAGATATTCTTAGAAGAATAATAGAGGCGTGAGAGCACCTACACATTTGAGCAAATGATAGAAGATACGAACTCAAGCAATGGCTGGTTACCCAGTAACCTGCACTAACTCATTCTCATTACATTTCACCACTAAACCTTAATGATTACTATCCACTCTACTTTAAATATATACTTTTAACTTCTAACGTTTTCAAGACGGAGACATAGACGTTCTTTTCATTTAGCCTTGACTCCACCATATTTCACCGGTAAAGGAAGAAAGAATACATAAAGACGCTCCGAAGATGATCGAATAAGATGGAAAGCTCAGCAATTTTAGTTTGGTTTTTACTAAATACATTCATTTAAAAGAGAGATGAATACTGGACAAGTGATCCACCATCTACAAGATAGAATAAAAAAGATAGTTAGAAGAAGAGAAAGTTGCCAAAGGAAATTAATTAGGGCAAATACACAATGGTCTTCAACAAAATTTGCATTCAAGAAAGACTGCTACCCAACTACAGTATATATCGTTATTTTTCGGTTTATGCCCGCCCTCGAATTTCGTGGGCGCTTTGTTATAAATATGTCTATTTTTTAAAAATACGCAAATACTATATAGCAGTTTCTGTACTTAATGTGGGCAAATCTCTAATTATCATGTTATGACGCAAAATAGATTAGCCGCCATTTTCTAATTGAAAGAATCTAGTTATTTTGGGGGGGGAATTCTTTGCCTCCAAATAATCGGTTACTAAGGGCTTTATATAGTTTAGTTTTTTATTTTTGTAAAAATATTTCTTTTTAATTATGCTATAATTGTGTACATATGGGTCCGAACAGGTTGCGTAACCGCTATACACAAATAGAGGCCTAACGAGATTTTGCAATCGCGCCTTTGAATTCGAAAGCAAGGATAGGCTTTTTCGAATTAGGAATATTTACGAGGTTTATTTTTAATGTACGGGTGCGTGAGGATGAAAACCCCACGATTAGGGGGTTACGAAGCCCCTATTTTTAAATTAAGTTAAAAATTATATATAATACAATATGATGCGATTGCAATAGCCTAACAACAATCCCCCTTTTCCCCCCCAAAAAAAACACTTGTATTAATTTGCCTAAGAAAAACATCGTCTACATTAAAAAACAATTGTTTTTAAACATATATATATATATATATATATATATATATATATATATATATATATATATATATATATATATAAATATTATTTAAAAATTAGAGGGGGGGCATAAACCAAAAAATAACCATATATAAACTCTGTATTATGCTTTATTGCAGGTCAAATTATTAGCTGATAATTTTTAATATTAAACACTGAACAAACGTGAAACTTGGTTCGCTGAAATATCCTAGGTAGGTGCGCACACAGTTAACATTTTAATCGTATTGATAAGATACATACAAAGTTATGTTGAGTCATGTATTTTGATGTGCTTTCAACTGTGTCATGCTTTATTTAAGGTAATGAAACAAAGTATTATTGTTATATTACCATTTTATTGTAATAATAAAACACGCTGCCGAAGAACAGCAGCAAAAGATATGAAACGAACACAATTATGTTGTTGGTGCTGTACTTTATTTGCCTACGTAACTTCCTTGTTTAGAAATGACATCAAACAGTCTTTTGTCCACAGGTGCTGGTAGCCGACTAATCTGGGAAGATGTTATGGGTTTGATCTTTACCCACAGGGCATCCTTGGATGAAAACTGGATACCTCCTTCATACACTTTCCTCTTTGTGATTGACCAGAACTCTTCGATAGGGTTTAGGTCAGGGAAACAGGGAGTCCAGGTCATATGTGATTGGCCTGTGATTTCCAAAGTTGCAAGGTACGAAATTGTATCCTTGGCTGAATGCGAAGGAGCCTCATCACGCATAAAAATCGATCACCGTCGACGTGACAGTGGCAGATCATATAACCGTGCTGCAAAATGCTCTTCCAGAAACGCAGTGTAGGGGTTGTTGTTGAGTTCGAAAGGCCAGACAAGTTCATTTGCTATGATTCCCGCCCAAAACATGACACTACCACCTACTTGTTGACGCCGAATGCGATGCGGGCAAGAGGCTCCAAGAGGTAGCCAAACAGTGACCCATCGTTTGGGGCCATCCAGAGTAGCTCTAGCCTCATCCGTGAAGAAGATATCATGGAAATTAATCCTCATATTGTTCCGTACCCAATCAATACGCTTCTTTTTGTGATTCTCGCTCAGGATGGGACTAGCGATGAACTAAAAACTTCTGGCCGTCTCTTTAAGGATCCTACACAGTGTGCTTCTGGACAAAGGAGCAACTCCAGCACTTTCAAATATGACAACACTTGTGCTACCGCGGTCTTTACTTACTTCTCTACCTATTTTTCGGATGTCACGCTAGGATACACTTCTTCCCTTACCTTCATCTTGCCTTAGTATAGCGATGGCTTTTCCACATAGGCTTTCAATGTTCTTGTATCTTTACCAAGCTGTTCAGCTAATTCTCCAACAGATAAACCTTCTGCGAGACCTGCAACTATCTGCGTCTTCTCTGTAGCTATCAGACGTCATTTCAGGGTCATTTTCGTACACCTGCAATAAAGCGTGACACAGTTGGAAGCACATCAAAATACATAACAACATAACTTTGTATGTATCTTATCTATATACGATTGAAATGTTAACTGCGCCCGTACGAATACCTACCTAGGATATTTCAGTGGACCAAGTTTCACGTTTGTACAGTGTTTAAAATTCCAAATTACAGCTAAAAGTTTGACCTGCAATAAAGCGTGATACACAGTTTATATATATATATATATATATATATATATATATATATATATATATATATATATATATATATATATATAAATATATATATATCTATATATATATATATATTTATATATATATATATATATATATATATATATATATATATATATATATATATATATATATATATATATATATATATATATATATATAATGTATTACATTTGAATGAACGCGAGCAGAGAATCTATCAATAGGCCCATATTTTCGAATATCATCAGTTAAATGAGAGATTTTTTTTTTTTTTTTTTTTTATTTAAGGGGCTATCTGGCGACTGCCGACTTAGGCATAAGTCGCCGTAAACAAACAGCCTAGTTCTAGGCTACTTCAAAAAATGGAACAGGGAACAACAAAAAAGAAATAACAATAACAAAACAATAACAAAAACAACAACAACAACAAAAACAACAACAAAAATTAAGCCTGGTTAAAAAAAAGGGAGAAGGCCGGCCTCCCCCAAAAAGTTAGCAAGTCCACCAGTCAAAGTGCACGCACTCGTCCCGAGTACAAGGGACAGGCGGTAGCGACCCCGCCCATCCCGGTACCGGGACAGGTGTCGTGCGCGAAGATCACCCAGACTGGGACATTCGACAAGAATGTGCCGAACAGTCTGGGGGACGACGCAGTCGTTGCAATAGGGCGCATGCGAGCGCTCCACCAGATAGCGATGCGTCACACGAGTGTGTCCGATTCGGAGACGACAGAAAGCAACCTGAAGCCGCCGCGGCATTGGGGGATAGGTCCATGGGAACAGTCGCGGCGCAATGGCACGCAACTTTAAGTTCCCTTCGACCGTCTCCCATCTTCTTTGCCAAGCAGTCCGAAGAGCTGCCCGTATTCCTGCCATGTAGTCGGTGTGAGGAAGAGCGAAACGCTGGTCCGGTCGCAGAGTCCTCGCGGACTCTTTGGCGCCCTCATCGGCGCGCTCATTCCCCGCAATTCCTACATGTCCAGGAACCCAGCAGAAGACAATCTCGACATCTGCCCGGCTCGCCAAAACCGTGGCGTCACGGATATCGCGAACCAGGGGATGCGGAGATTCCAATGCCCCGAGAGCACTCAGGGCGCTTTGTGAGTCGCTATAGATCACAATCCGGTCTCCGAACCGGGCACGTCGCGTAATCTCCCGTACCGAGTGGTGTATTGCCACCAGCTCGGCCGTGAAGACAGACGCAGCGCCTGGTAGAGCCCCGCTGACTTCAAACAGAGGGGATACGGCGTGGAAGCCGACCCCCTCTTGGGACTTGGAGCCATCCGTATACACTGGCACGGTACCAGCGTGACACGATGTGTGCTCCAAAAAGGTCGAACGCAATACTCCCGGCGCAGTACAAGCTTTGGGAGCAGAGGCGTGGCGACAAATAGCCAAATGTGGTACCCTCCAGGGTGGCGTCCTGGGCAGAACCAGGGGCGCCACCGGCCCGAGAGCTATATCTAGCTCTCGAAGGAGTTTCCTGGCCCTAAACCCAAAGGGCTTAGGGTATGACTGGCGTCTCTCGGCGGCATAGGCACCATCGAGATCAGCTGCGGATGCAGTGAGAGCTGTTGGCGACTGAGGGAGGCGCCGGGCTCGCGCGTAAAGGCGAGTGATGCACTGCACGCGGCGCAGAGCGAGTGGCATCTCCCCAGCATCGACCAACAGGCTCTCAATGGGGGAAGTGCGGAAGGCACCGGTCGCAAGGTGAAGGCCGGTGTGGTGGATCGAATCCACCTTGCGCAATAAACGCTCGGCTGCGGATGCATAAAACTCGCATCCGTAGTCAAGCTTCAAACGAACAAAGGATCGATAAAAAAGTAGGGCAGTAGCCCTATCAGCGCCTCAAGCGCTGAACGTCACGGAACGGAGAATGTCCATGGCGCGGGTACAAGAGACCCTAAGGCTGCGAATATGAGCCTCCCAGGTGAGGCGTCGGTCGAATACAAGACCAAGGAAACGGTGCGACTCAACCACATCCAGGAGCACCCCATTAAGAAACAAATCTGGGTCGGGGTGAAGCCGTGGATGGCGGCAGAAGTGCACCACCTTAGTCTTGGCCAAAGAAAACCGAAACCTGTGCGCTTCGGCATAGCGAGAGACGCGGTTCAATGCCTGTTGGAGTCGACGCTCCAGAGTTGGCATCTGGGCCGCGCCAAAAGAGATCGAAAGGTCGTCCACGTAGAGCGTAGCGAGAACATCTTCCGGCAGCACCGAGGTGATGCCGTTTATGCTCAGGGCAAAGAGTGTGACACTGAGGACACTTCCCTGCGGGACACCCTCTTCCTGCTCCTTTGGGCCGGAGAGAGCTCCCCCCACCCGTACGCGGAATCGACGATCTCGCAAAAATTCAGATATAAACATTGGGAGGCGTCCCCTCGCCCCCATCGTGTGGAGAGTCTCCATGATACCGTATCGCCATGCGGTATCATAGGCTTTCTCCAAATCGAAAAAGACCGTGGCGTAGTGCTGTCTACGAAGGAAAGCCTCGCAGACTGCATTTTCCAGTCGGAGCAGAGCATCCGACGTGGAGTGGAACTTGCGGAAGACAGATGGCCTCCGCTGTCCAGGAAAAAGGCTAATCTAACATTTACCAATTTTTCCATCAACTTGCACACGCAAGAGGTTAGAGAGATTGGGCGGAAACCGGTCGGAGTAGAGTGATCTCTCCCCGGTTTGCGAAAGGCGAGCACAGTAGCGATTCGCCAGGAGTCTGGGAGAAGACCTTCCACCCAGATCCTGTTGAACAAATCTAACAGAAAGGCCATGCCTCGCTCACCCAGGTGTCGAAGCATGGCGTACGGGACATCGTCCGGACCATGGGCGGTGTCCGCGCACGAAGCGAGAGCGGAACGCAACTCACTCACAGTAAACTTGTCGTTGAAGGGTTCTCCGCCTCTGGAGGTAAAGTCCAGCCGGCGGCCTTCCGCGACATCACGACGTGCATTAAATGCTGGCGGAGCAGCATCACGGCTAGAGAATGCGGAAAAAGCGGTCGCTAAGGATTCCGCCACGGACGCGGGGTCCGAGATTGCGGTCCCATTCTTCTGGAGAACGGGAGGGTGGTCCTGCGAGAACTTGCCCCGAATCCTTTTGACTCGCTTCCACACCTCAGCTAAAGGGGTCTTCCCGTTAAGTGAAGACACGTATGCCCGCCAAGAAGAGCGGCGGGCGTGCTTCGAAATATACCGGAACCTAGCCCTAGCCCGACGAAATTCAGCGACAGTGAAATCGTTCGGGCGGCGCTTATAGCGCATGTAGGCATAACGCTTCTGTTTGAGGGCCGTCTCACACTCGGCCGACCACCATGGGAGTGGTCGGCGTGCAAAACGGCCAGACGTCCTAGGAATAGTAGTCAGGCCCACGGCGATGAGGTTGCCGGAGAAGAACTCAACGGCCTCATCTACCGACCTAAACTCCTCGACTGAGATAGAGAATTCAGTCATTTCCTGAAATGCAGGCCACCGCGCCCGCGCCAAGCACCACCGAGGTGGTCTCTCAGGCGGCAGTTGCCCTGAAAATGATATTTGAATGGGAAAGTGATCACTACCATGGAGGTCATCGACCACCCCCCAATCAAAATCAGGCTGTGCATCCGAAGAACACAAAGATAGGTCAAGGCAAGAAAATGAAGCGGTTCTCGGACAGTGATGCGTAAACTCATCCACGTTTAGGACACCCATCTCAAGCTCTTCGATCAGATCGGCAAGGACTTGTCCCCTGGCATTTATGGAGTAATCTCCCCAGAGAGGATGCCTGCCGTTCAGATCTCCAAGCAAGAGATAGGGCCTCGGCAACCGTGCAACGACGCGGCGGAAGTCCCCCGCGTCGAAGTCAGCTGACGGTGGAATGTAAGCAGAAATGATAGTATACCTCCTATCCAGGTGCAGCTGCACAGCCACTGCCTGAAAGGAGGTATCTAAAGAGAAAGGAAGAACGGAGACATCATGCCAGGTGTAAACTGCGCATCCCCCAGCCCGGCCATCCCGCGGTGGTGGGGTCGCAAGACCCTTATACCCCGGGAGGGCAGGGAGGGGGCACGCACCTAGCATGGTCTCCTGCAAAAAAATAGCTAACGGGGAACGGGACGAGACGAGCCTCCGCAGCTCCTCCCAGCTGGCCCGGAGTCCACGGCAATTCCATTGAAGGAATATGCCCTCCAGGCCTAGCTCGGAGGAGACGCGGGGGCCCTCCTCGAATTGAAGACCCTCACGGGAATGGCCGTACGCTTCCCGGGGGCAGAACCCCGGGCGCTGTTGGCCGGACAAAGCGCTGAAGGCGCTGTCGCCTTCGAGGACTTATTGGGGGAGGTTGGGCTCGCCATGCGAGTCTTTTCCTCCCTCCGCCTCGAAACCTTAGGCGGGCGTTGCGGCTTGGGAGGCGGGGGGCCCTCTTTTCGAGGAACCACCGTCTCCGAGCCACTCGCTCCACCTCGGGGCGTGGACGAAGGAGGCGAAGCTTCTTTGTTGCTGTCCTCCTTTCGGGGGACAGCTTTAGGAACCCCGGAAGATGGCCTAGCGACCATCTTCAGGGGTGTTGCCTCCTGTGAGTCTAACGACTCGGTGGAGGCGCGTGGCCGTTTCGCCTTACGGGAAACGGTCACGCTGGGGGAAGAGGGGGGAGCCCTGGTTTTAGCCGGGGCAGGGTATGAGCCCTTTTTGCCGCCAGCTTTACCAGGGGAGCGCCCGGGTTGGGTAGAGCCCGCAGAAGGGCTCCGAATGGGCGCGGAAACAACCGTGCTCGTTGGCCTGGATGGGCCGGGAGCAGAGGGTGCCTTCCTAACTATTGAGGCATATGACGTCCCAGGCAGAGCCGGGCGCGCCAGGACCAAGTCCTTTGCCTCGCGGAATTAGAGTCGATCCTGGGCCTGAACTGCCAGGATTTCTTTCTCAAGGAGATATGCACCACATTGCTTCGAAGAAGCAGGGTGCGGCTCTCCGCAATTGACACACTTGGCCACACACGATTTGGACTTATCGTGTGCGACCTTGGAGCAATTTACACAGACTTCGGGTGACCCCGACTTTGCACGTCTACATGAGCGATTCGTATGGCCGAAGCGGTGACAGTAATAGCACCGCCGCGGAAGTGGCACGAATGCCTTCACGCGGTAGCGGTACCAACCGGCACGCACCGACTCAGGGAGCTTGTCACAGTCGAACGTGACGAAGAGTGTAGGGGTGGGTCTCGAGGCCCCTCCCTGTTTTCTCATCACACGTTCGACCTTGACCGCCCCATGGTCGGCCAGCTCTAAGGTGATGTCCTCAATGGAGTAGTCAACGAGTTCCCTCGTATAAACTACTCCTTTCACAAAGGTTCTTGGTAGAGTGCGGCTTCACACTCACCGGGGTGCCATGAAGTGTCCGAAGAGCACTTATCTTGGCCGTCTCGGCGTGATTCGCCGCATTCGCCAGAAGGCTCCCGTCCGAGAAACGGGTCACCTTCGGATCTCTACCAATTGCACTAGCTAATCCTCTCCTCTGATGGATCATGTTGCCCTTGGACAACATGCTGCCATCAATGGAGCGAATAACGAGGAAGCGTTTGAAGCCAGGGGGCTCGAAAACGCCAGGTAACCTCTGAATGAGGGGCTCCGATGTCATCGAGGCTCCGCCCTGTGCACTTTTGGTCTTTGTCATGGTCAGGAGCTCCATACCCGGGGGGGCAGAGGGGCCGGATGTGCCGATCTTGGCTTGGTCGCTTGCTAGAGTGGCAGCAGACCCATCCGTCCCCGCAGCCCCTGCGGAGGGAGAGGAGCCCCGAGTCTTTTCAGTCTTTCTTGTCTTCTTTTTTTTTTAGGAAAGGCGGGCGGGGAATGAACCCGCTTCTCACCTCCGCCGGTAGAAGCCCCCAGGCCAGATGTACCAGCCTCAGCCAGGTCCTTCTCCGAAATGGGGAAGGTCCTGGTGGTCGTAGGGGCATCATCCGGACGAGATCCCTTCCCTCCTTGAACAGCCTAAGAATCCCCAGCCGTTTGAGGAGGACCTTGCATAGGGGCGGATTCGGGTTCGGTGCTTGGCTTCGAGCCCGGATTCCCCCCCATGGAAGGCCCTACCGTCTGAGGCTGGTTTTCCTCAAGGACAATGTCTATCACAGGAGGGGCCTCCAGTTGGCCATCCCCTCCCAGGACATCGCAGGTCCCCTTGGTAGTGTCGCCAGTCTTGTATGGGGAGGCACAGGCCTTGACCCCGGCAAGGTTTAAAATTCTTGCCAGCAGGTCTTTTGAGGGAAGCGACCGAAGGGGCCTGGCTTCCCTCTCCCCCCTAAGGGGGTTTGCCCTACCGAGCCGCTTTGATGGGGAGCGGCTGGCTAAGGGCTGCCTGCTGGCTTTCTTGGCAGTCCCCTTGAAAAGAAAAGATGGGACTGCCGCTGGGAAAAGGGAGGTGCCCGAAAGCACCTCCAGAGAAGGGGGTGAGGGGGAGTCCCCTGCACCCGTAGGCGAAGGAGAGGAGTAAGCCTCCTCTCCGGTTAGAGAAATATGGAGGGTCCCCTGTGCAAGCACAGGGGGGGGGACCTCCATTTTTTCGGTGGAGCTGCCCAAGGGCGGCTCCGTCGATGAGCAAGGGGGAGTTAAAGGGGTTTGGGTTTTTTTTTTTGGTTGTTCATCTATGGGCATGGTGACCCTATTTTTGCCACGGGACGCAATAGCTCATCACCCCTCGCAGTAGCCCACACTGCGAGAGGTGCTTACAAGCCCGGCAGAGCCAGGCGCCGCTATTCGGGACCACCCCTCCCGCCTGGTGGCCTGGCAGTCCATCGGCATGGCGGCTCCACCTTGGACACGGCGTAAAAATTAATAGATTGTGAAGAGGAGAGGAAAAGGGATGTGAGGAAGGTATGGGTGGGGATGAAGCAGGTAGTTAAAAACCAGCCACCCCAGACCGGAGCTCAGGGGTTAGGGAACATTGTCCCCCACCCCCTCAGCCCCGATGCGGGACGGTTGGCTGAAAGGAAGGTCAGCATCTACCCTGTGAAATTAGAGGCTGACCAGAGAAAGTTGTGGGAGAGGTTGTGTGAAAAGAGAGGAAACAAGTGTTTTGAAGGAAGGAAGAGAGGCTAAGCTGGGGCCGGACGGGGTGCTGAGTCCCGTCAGCACGGCGGCCAGGATGGCAAATCGCCGCGCCCCTTACGGGGGTTAAATGAGAGAGATTGTGAATGTTGTACATTAACATAACCCAAATAAAAATAAATTAATCCAACCTAACCTACCAACTAAAATGCATTTCAACACAAAATTACGTTTTCATAACTTTTTGAGCTTATAGCACCTCTATATAGGCAGTTCTCAACTACAAGGCCCTGTAGGAGCTGCAGGATGTGCCCATTGTTGGCACAGGCTGAATTTCTTTTATAGTAACAACTATGATGATTGCATATAAGGGTACTGTTTATCTTGGTAAAAAACCACTAAGAATGATAAATGTGTCAGGTGAAAGATCGCCCCTAAACGAAATAAATAACACCTTCACCCAGGCGCTCACTTCACTCACCCATTTACTATGAACTGCACATCACTGCATAAACTAAACACTTCAGTTCTTACAAAACACTGTAGAACATTAAACAACAAACAAAGAATAAGGATAAAGATTGCTTGTATTGACAAAAGAAAGGCTCCGTTAGTTAGTCACTGCTTACTGATAATTAATAACTTGAACGCTTTGTAAGTTTGGCGGGCTTGGCGATTGTTGCAGGAACAAAAAACTTGCTTCCAATAATGCGTAGGTATTTTTTTTCGTCATGTTTTTGTGAACATCTATTTATATTTTACACATTAGATAATTATTTCAATATACTTTTCATATATTGCATCAACTACAATGGGGTCAAATAAACTGAACACATATACGAGATATGTTAGATTTTGAAAACACGAAATTGTCGGTAGAAAAATATGAATATGAATATAAATTTCAACGGCATAATAAAAGCTAACCTCCTAAAAGAAGAATGAGTGCCAGAGGATAAATAAATTAACGAAACGTTTATTTATTAATGATGGGTATAAGATGCATGGTTATACTCTTGGAGTGCTGATCGATATTGTAGGTAGAAATTTGTGGCGAGCCGCAAATTGCCCGGAATGGAACCGGTGTTTCGTTTAGGGAAATATATATTATTCATTTAAAGTAAGTTTTGCTTGTTTTATTTAACTTAAATACTCGTATGTTTTCCAAGGAGCATTGGTATAATCTACCACTCATTTCTTAATTCTGCTCAGTAAAATACACTAGCCTGTAATGATATGACAGGACTGATTTATAAATAACCAAATTGTCCGAAATTCGAGCCCTATTCTCATTCCGTTGTCGCAAAATAGTAATAGTTCGATATCGCCCGGATACAACTTGTCCACCAATTGACCGACGTCAAAAACTTATTCCGTTTAAGAATCGGTCCAACACTAGGTTAACGGTTTCTCGTAGTTCCCCCTTGGTCCCGACATTTGCCGTTATCGGAGCGATGTTTCGATGTTTGCCGGGAAGCTATACACAATTTCCATAGATTTTGTTTGCAGCACATTAAATAGATAAATATAATCAGTAAAGGGAAAAGTTGAACAAAATACTTCTAATAAAAAATTAAAATTAAAATTATGAATACTAGCAAGCAATCCTCTTTCGCTATTTTTTTTTTTTTTGTTTTTCCTCAATTTTCTTTGGATTTCAAAATTGCTTTTTCAAAGATCTATGTATTATATCTTCTTTATTTTACTCAACTGTTTCAACTATACAAGCTGAAAAGTTTCACCGCTTTGGAGATAGTTTAGAAAAACGCTTTCCAAACGTTTGTCAAGCATTCAAGTTTGCTTAGTTGAAGTGCTGACAAATGATGACAAACTTCCCAATATTGAGAAAAAATATTACATTCGGAAGTTTCACGAACAGCTTGGGATAGAACAAAGTTAAGTTTATGGGGGTAGCAGTTAAGAAAAATATCATCTCGTAGACTGGTACAGTTTCTCTAATCTTTGTTTGTACTCCATTATTATCGCTCCACATAAGAGCAGCACCATCGTAGGTTTGAGCAACTAATTCGTTCAAACAGCACAGTTCACCTAGATGCCTTATAGATAAATCAGAAATCGCTCCTGCACTTCAATCATCGCTAAAGTAATTGAAATTTATAAATTGTTC
Source organism: Ceratothoa steindachneri (assembly GCA_963969495.1). Classification (NCBI taxonomy): domain Eukaryota; kingdom Metazoa; phylum Arthropoda; class Malacostraca; order Isopoda; family Cymothoidae; genus Ceratothoa; species Ceratothoa steindachneri. The sequence continues at coordinate 98,634,760 of OZ018318.1, forward strand.
ACAAACCAGATGAAATCACATCTTTCATCTAATAAAATTGCCACATATATAAAGTAGCTAAATTCACTTCTTCTTTTTTCTCTAACTGGACTAATAGATTGAATTATGCCATTCTTGATAGGAAGTGATGTTCCCGTATAACCAGTCGAGGTTTTAAAATAGTTTTGAAGCTTTTCATAGAATTCTCCTATATAAAAATTCAATTCAATATAGTTACTCCTATTATCAGCATTTTCTTCCTCTATTGCAGCCACAAAATGCTAATTTTTGCATACCTAAAGGGCATGTTCTCTTATCAAATGTTTCAAAGTTTCTCGATTCTTATCAATTTCTTCGTTATATTTAAATTGCTGTATCCACGACAAATAAAATTCCAGAAAGAATTATTTCTTGAAAATATCAAAAAATATGTTACCCGAAATATATCCACATAAGCAGAAAAAATCATCATACAGCTTTGATTTCAATTTCCTCATGAAGGCTATATTTTCTACTTTTAAATTTAACTGAGGATTCAGTCTGCCATTGTTCAATTTACGTCTTTTCTCACCAAAAGAAAGTAAGTAAAATAGTTTAGTCTTTATGTGATTAAACACATCGTCAGTCATTATGGGAACTTATAGGATGAGGGCTGAGGTAAGCCTCTTCGAGAGTGATGTGATTACCAAGAATGATCACTGAGTTTTGGTACTGTAGGGGTGCGAAGATGTATAAGAGAAAAACTTCCTTTCAAAAGCGAGAATATAAATAGCCCATTAAATTACCAAGTCAAGACGGACTAAGCCATGTCGTAACGGTAGAGTGCTTGCCTTGGGATACAAAGACCCAAGATCGATCCCATACAGTCCACAAATTTTTGCGAAGAAAATTCTTAAAGAAAACGGAAAATGCTTCAAGGACTAACTAATCCAGGAGGACCAAGAAATCGACTCAAGGGAAAACCGCGCTCAAAGAAAACGGAATTCAAGGAAATAAGACTTTCAAGGGCTAACTCATCAAGAAATCATCACGTCATCATTAAGCCGAAGAAGTCATCACGTCATCAAAATTGGAAGGAATCATCACATCTTCGATAAAAGGAAGATACATCAAGAAAGAATTACGAAGATCAAGTACTAACTTAGCCAACTTAAAGAAGAAAGAATCTCAGCCTACAAAAATACTAAGAGTCAGATTACGGGAAGACAAAATGTTTGAAGGGGCATCTTCAGACTAGAAATAATACATAGATACGAATACAGAAAATCAAAAAGATGAATGAGATTGATAAATAAATAAAGTTATAAGAATAAGAAAAGAGCCCCTCCCCCATAGTACTACTCGTAGTGCAGCCAAATAGGTTTCTAGATTCAGCTTAGCGGCTGCCTATTTGCTTGTACTGCGAAACTAGTATTCACAAAGCAGTAGAAAGCTCTCGTCTTGCTTAATTGTAGGCTGGGTTAAGGTGATCGGAGATTTCCTCAAAGGTAAAAGGAAGCGTGGCGCTTGATTCAATATTTTTTATTTGGCGATAACTTTGTACAGTCGTATAATGGCTTTTCTTCATTACAAAATTCATTCTTTAACACAGTTTATAGGTGGTTCTGCTCTCTATCCTGTTGGGAGTTTATAGCGCGTTCTTGATGTTAATAGTGAGTCAAGAATATAGGGGCACCGAGCCTTCTTATAGTAGGCTTCGGTGCAGAGGGGAATTCTTTTGACAGCTGGCTTTGATATTAGATAGGCTGAGTTTACCGAAGGTGTTTTCGTAGAGGGTGCAAAAAAAGGGACTTGTGGCAAAAGTATAACTTTATTCTTTGGCCTACGCATTCGGAGTAAGCGAAAACGTCTCAAAGAGTTTGCAGTTAGTGGGTAGGCTTGTTTTAGGCAAAATATGAGTCTAAAGTCGGCAGGATTTAGTCGAGTTAATGGGATCTCGTAACGCTACACTTTATAACTGTCGAATGACAATGAATGATTAATACGGATTGAATGCTTCTTAGTGTGAATTTGGAAGTATATATTTGTCTTGAAAACAATTGGCGTGGCCACAGACCTCTTAAAACCTGGACTGAGCTAAGAATATTGGCCAATTGCGTACAGGACCCAAGACCATTTTCAACATTATTTGATGTTACTCGAAAACCAAGGGTAATAACTTTTTGCTGTAGTTTTTGCAGTTTTCATATATAGATATTGAGTCATGACGATGTATAGACGAAATTTATTGGTGATAATTGGTGAAATAAGAAAAAAGTTAACTGTATCTAATTTATCAATCTCTGCTACATTCCTTCTGAATGAAAAAACTTACAATATATTATAAGTTTTTAACCTCTCATTGGTTTCCATAGATTCTCAGATCATGAATAAACACTAAATATCAATTCAATGGACAATACAAATCATTCTGACTTCCAACACTAATCTGTGTCATATTGTTAAAGTTATGTTGACGAGAAACAAATTCACTGTCCTCTTTACGTACCCACGTATTGAATCTTCGTGGCACTTCTGTAATTTTACATTGCTAAAATGAACAAAAGATTGATACTGAAATTTTCAAAAAACAGTGTTAAAGTTCCACAAAATGTATATATTTCTTGAAGCCATTCAGTTTTAGTTTCTTATTTAATGTTCTTGTTTCGAGCTGCATCTGAATCAATTTTACGTTTAGAATGCACTTTACTGTTTCTTTGCTCTAGTTATATGTGAAAATATTAAACAGACTGGCCGCCATTTTGGGGTACAATATTTTCAAGAAGCTGTGACCACTAGCACAGCTCAATGTAGCCAGCTGGTCAGCTTCTTCTCTAAGTACAACAACGACCTTCTGGAAGGCTTCCTTAGGGTTGTTACACCCAAACAGGAAGTACCGTGTTTCTTCCTCCTTAGTGAGCTACCTGTATATGTGGCATACATTCCTGGTGAGACAGACAGTCTTATGAGAGGGACATACAAGCCTACCGCGCGACAGCAAGTCTGTGAATGATTTGAGTGTCCTCTGTTTGTATACCTCCATGTCCTTGTCCACTTGCTCAGTGGCACGGGTAAATTTGTCTAACTACTAACTGTCGATGAGGATGTCTTGACAAGACCAGCACCTGTGAGTATACAGGATCTTGTGTGCCAGGTAACCAGCCAGGTGGACAATTGCCTGTTTCTTCCCTTCACCCAGGTCGTCATGCTCGGCAGGTTTAGCTGCATCCACCAGCTCCTGAGTGACTCTAGCATCATCAAGGTGTCGTTGCTGTCTCGCTTCCTCCATCACGGAGGCCCCTGCTCCCAAGCTGTAACCAGAGAGCCAAATCAGGCTTTGTGCTCTTAACACTGCCTCTCCCTCTATGAAATGACGGACAATAGGCCAATGATTTGGTCTGTGTTCCATCCAGTATCACTGCATTTTAGCGCAGAGATTCACTTCTTACGGATCGCTTGCCTGTCAGACTCGGGGAAGGCAAACACTAAGTGCTTACAGGGTGCTTGGCCACTCGCTGCAATAGCCTCCTTTTCTGTTTTCGTGGGTCTGTACCCAGATCGGCAATTAACGGCAGCACACTCAACCATGCTGAGTTGACCATATATGCGTAAATATAAGGGTAGTAAAATAACAAAAAATGTAACGTTATCATTATCATAAGCCATAGCAACAATAATTATAATAATACTGAAAATAATAATAATAACAATAATAAAAAAATTATTAATATTATTATAATTGAAGAGTGCTAAAATATATAAAATATTATGCTACTTATTTATCAATTCTTACTACAATAGCGTAAAATGCTGATATTATCGATATTAATACTTTTATGACTATGTACTAGATACTACTATTAGCAACCCATACCCCTACCCACACATACTCACACACACACACACACACACACACACACACACATTATTGTGGTAGGGAGTCAAAAACAAAAGTCTCGTCCTTAAAAGTTTCAAAACAATTTTACCAGAAAAACACAAGGAACAAGGCACTAACCCTGTAAAACTTCTTTAACATTAGAGCGAAAAGGATGCAATTATGGATATAAATGTACAAAAATAATGCAAACTTACCATAGCTTACGAAGAGAGGAGCGCGTGACTTGTGGTTGCACTCACTGATGAATTAAAACTGGTGTTCCCTGTGGCCGGCGGCACGTTTGAATTAAGTGGGGCCGTTATGCACAGACGACATTCAAAACAAAGCGCAGTGACCAGTCCAGTGTTAAAGAGGTCCATGGTGTGGCCTATTATTATCCACTGTTGTTTTTCGGGTCGAGCTTGTTCCATGTTTTGCGTGGAGCTGATTTCAGGAGATAGAGATTTTGTTTCAGGTCGAGATACCAAGACACAACTTATTTTCGCAGTCCTTCACTATGCAAAAAATGACCGCTGCTACTGTGTTTTCAGTTCTGAACCTGCATAAGCTTTGTTTAAACAGCTGACCTTTTATCGCGACAATGGAAACACTTTTGTATGTTTGTTTGCATATGTTTGCTCAGGTGTGAAGCTTTGATAGCTTTTCTTTGACGAATTGCCTTCCCTACATTGACTGATGCACATATATATATATATTTTTTTGTTTCATTTTATAATTCCTTTTAGTTCCTTTATTTATTACATGTGGCATATTATTTCCCTTATTTATAAAAATAGCCTTTTAGGATTTAATAGATCCCCCTAGTGTCCATTTGGTGAGTTTCTCACTGGGCCTATTAAATCTTATAATTTTGGTGCCACAAGTATATCTTATATACAAAATCAGCATTACAAGTCCATCCTTCTGTTTATATCAAAGGCATGTATCCAGGACTGTGATATTTTAGATGCAATTTATACTTAATTTATATATTTGATTAGTTCCAATAATATTTATTTTATTCTTTCTACATCTATTAACATTATTTTAACAATTCTTACAAAAATATCTAGTCTTAAAAATGCTATATAATAATAAACAAGGAATTATTACAATACTTTCTTTAATATTAGGACGAAAAAATGACTTCTTCCTTAGAGTTTGTATTGTTGGCAAATGTCACCGTTTCTCCTATTTCAACGCCCCAAAACATATCCTTTTTTTCGTCAATTAAACTCAAGTTATAATAAATATAATGAAAAGATAAGATTGTAGTTATTATGTCTAGAATTTTACATTAATTTTCTATTTATTATCTCAAAATTACTAAATTACAGTAATTTGTTTCGTTTTAAAATTCCTTTGAAGTTCCTTCTAATAACGGAGAGAAAAATTTATTTATTATAGCTAGTAATAAAAGCGATTGAGATAATGACAATATTATAGAGAAATATGACTAAGTTGTTTAATCTCGATTATAATGTATAAGAGGAGTATTTAAGATTTGGAAATTGTAGTCTTCTAGAGTACTTATCTTTTAGATTCCCTTTTCATGCAGTGGTATTTTGCTTTATAGTAATCTCAATATAAGACAACCTGAAGCTCTAAATTGCTCATTTTTTAGGTAACTTTGATTGTTTCATTCTATATTATATTGTGAGCACTACAAACTAAAATTAAATAACTGATTTAATTGATTACACTGTATAAAAATGAAAAAAGTCGGAAATGAGAATAACATTTTCTTGGGGTATATTTGGCGTAAATCATGAATATAACATCTCCCGCTTTCTGCGACCCTCCAGTTTCTCATAAATTACCATCTTACTTATGTTAAATACACTTATGGTTCTGTAGGGATTGAATACAAACAGGATTCGGCTGAAACTAACAACTCTAAAAGTCATAAACGGATTTTGATATAATTTCAATGGGGTATTCCTAAGCTAATTTTTAACCTAACCTATGAAATTTATGAAAGTATACTAAATATTTCTTTAGTTACATGGGTCCAAATCCGTGGTAATACTTACGTTACGCTTGATAATTTTGTAACTTACGATAAATGATTCCTATTTTTACTTTTCTATTTAATATCTGTTGCTCTTACTATTTATATTACTTTTTACGTACTACAGTGTATTTTCTTTATAAGAGACAGAGCTAAAGTGCCTAGAGAATATGTAGCAGTTACAAAAAGAAAATACAATAGTTGACTAAACATGTTAAGAAACTTTATGAGCTGTACTTTGGATGTAAAGTGAGTGACTAAGAGAAACGCTGGGCACCTCACATATGTTGTGTCAGGTGTACAAGTTCTCTTTCTGCTTGACTTAAAAGCAAAGGGCCTGGCCTCACGTTTGGCCTACCAATGGTCGGGAGGGAGCCAAAGGACCATTTAACAGATTGTTACTTCTGCTTAACAGATATTAAACGTGGTATTCAATGTATTTTCTTTCCCGTATTTTAATATATTTTCATGAGATGTATCAATTAAAAAGATCAAAATACATTGTAGTAGAATTCCCCCCCTTTTTGTTCTATCTCTAAGAGTAGTAAGTGTGTCTAATATATTGATATTATAAGAATATCTTAACGAACAGAGCCGTTGCGAAACACGTAAGGATATAATAGAAATGCCCACTAATTCACAAAATAAACTTATATTTTATCTTTATCAATTGAGGTCGTTAATTGGCGGGGCGCTCACAACGACTTGGCGATTTAGCGGTAACTCCGTGGACGTTCCGTTCGGGGAGGAGACTACTAGGGGTAGGGGATACTCATCCGTGTCTACCATTTGATTAGTCTTACCTGGGTGTATTGCAATAGCACCTCTTTCCAACCTTCCTTGTCAACTCATTTGACTCACTTCTCTTAGTAGGTAGTTCCTCAGGTACACCTGCTCGTACCTCTACTCTACCTTCTTCTTCTTCCCTGATAACCCCATTTGGCTGGGTTTTCTTCGTAGCTTAGGTACTCCTGCTGGTACCTCCTCCCTACTTCCTACTTCTTCCATCGTTACCCCATTTGGCTGGGTTTCCCTCGATGGTCCTTTCTTAGGTCCAGGCCGAGCTACAACTTCTTTGGCCTCTATGAGATTCTCGATAGGTGCTCTTTCGAGTGCAAGCAAACTTTCCTTTTCTTCTCTCTCTTCTCTTTCAGCTTGAGCACGTTCTTTTTCCCTCTTCATTCTCCTTTCATCTATTTCTTCTTTGATCTTTATTCTCCTCTCTTTAGACTCTTTTTCCCTCTTCATTCTCCTTTCCTCGGCTTCTTGTTCTGCTTTCGCTATTTCGTTTTCCCGTCGAGTTCTTCTTTCTTCATCTTCCAGCTTTATCTTTAGTCTTCTTTTCTCATCTTTCCTTTCTCTCCTTATTCCGAATTCTTTTGCTTCTCTTTTCAACAGTATTATTCTTCGTTTGTTCTAATTCTGCTTGAGAATCTTCTTTCCTCTATTTCTATTTTCAGCTGTATTCGGGATTCTTCACTTTTCCGGTTCATCCGTATTTCTATATTTTCCCTTTTTCTATCAAACTCTATTATTTCTTCTTCTTCTTCTCTTTGTATTCTCAATTCTTCAAGGATGTAGGCATCCATATCCTCGTCTTCAAATCCCAGAATTTGGGCTTGTTGGTAAAATCTTTTGAACGGATCCATTTCGTGTTGGTCCGTCGATTTTTACTTTCTTTATTCTCAGGTAATTATTTCACCACTCACCAGGTAGCGCTCAGCATAACTTACCCTTAATCCCACTACTATGCTGATTGAAATACCACTCCCGACAACAAATTTACCACTTGGCCTACCAATTACCTTCATATTGTCACCACCCCTAACTCTACCAATTTTCCTTTCGTCAATTATTCTCTTATTCCTGATATTCCTTTACGTGTTGGCTCTTTCTTGATTTGACACTGCTGGGTTCTTTCTAAGAACAACCTACAAACCTGACACCACTTTTATTTATGTCGTAGAATTCCCCCCCTTTTTGTTCTATTCTAAGAGTGCTAAGAGTGTCTAATATATTGATATTATAAAAATATCTTAACGAACAGAGCCGTTGCGAAACACGTAAGGATATAAAAGAAACGCCCACTAATTCACAAAATAAACTTATATTTTATCTTTATCAATTGAATACATAACCTTTATACATTAACTACAGCAATACTCTGAATATTAGCCTGAACAAGAATTAATTAAATTAGTTTAACAACAAAATTTGGTTTACGTTTTCTCTACACACAACAATAATATAAGAATTAGGCTTACGGACTCATGTGGAGTTTAAAGGCCTCAGAAATGTTATTGCCTCACGACGCGTGCCGTGTGTCCAGATGTAGATGGGCGAAATTCCACGGTCGTTTTGGCGAGGGTAGCAGCTGGGGAGTCCACACGTTCTTCCGGGGGGGGGGGGTCTTCAAAGACGAGAACCAAGACGGTGCTTTATGCAACACCTAGGCGGCCGTGGTCTCTCTGGCGAGAGTGAGTCGAACTTGGTTCTTAAATCAAGCTAACTTGGAGGGCGGTGTGACCACCGAGTAACGAGCTCGAGGAGGAGTTTTTCTTCTTCGTTACTAATTTCCTTATGGACGAGGACTGAACTCGGGGAGAATCTTCTTCAAGGGCGAGGATAACGGAGGGGGGTTTCTCTGGCGAGAATAAATTACTTAACTTTCGGTTTGGTAACCCGGAACTAGCTCGAGGATGAGCTTTTTCTTAATTCCAGTCTTCCCCAAGGGCGAGTATAACGGAGGGGGATTTCTCTGGCGAGAATAATTTGAACTTGGTTCCTTACCAAGTTAACTTAAGAGTTCCGTGTGGCCACCGAATACCGGGCTTAAGGGGGAGCCTTTTCCTTCTTCTATTCTTAATTCCTCAAGGACGAGGAATACCCATGGTGTTTAAGGTGCACCAGGATATGAGGAGTCTCTCTGGCGAGAGTAAGTTGAACTTACCAAAGTTAACTTATCGTTTGGTTTGATAACCAGGGACTTAGCTCGAGGATGAGCTTCTTCTTAGCCCCTTAAGGTAGGTAGCCCTGCCTCTCTTGCAGGGTACTTCTTGGTCTGGCGAGCCAAGTACTCTACCTCTCCAGTCTCGGTAGTTCGGTTTGATCCGAAGACTTCGTCACCTAGAGATGGGAGTGGTAAGGGGGAGAGGGGCTTGAGGACGGCCCCAGCAGAGTTCTTTTTCCAAACGGTTTTTTACATGAAGTCAAACATCGGCTTCTCGTTAGCCTTCGAGATTGGGAGAAACACGTCTCCAATTTTTTATTTGACGTGAAACTGGATCTCACTCTCCTGGGGGAGATCTTACATTTTGACCTTTAGGGTCTTGCATGGCACTGAGTTGTGCCACACTGCGGTTAAGCACTGACCCGCCGATGCCTTCGACGGATGTCTTTGCGGTAACCGCCTTGTGACTGCACCAAGAGGGAACGGGGGGGGGGGGGGGTAACCATTCCCCGACATACATAATATGTTGTACTTCTACTATTTCTGCAAGTGATCACAGCCAGTAACATTCATTTTTAGTCTGGTTTTATTTTATTTCACTGCAAGTCGCAACAGAGAAGGCAAGAAATCTATCATTTATCCAGATCTTCAGTCTGCTATTGGCCCAGTTCGATATTCTGAGTGCTATTTCTGTACCAAAGATGCCCTCTGAACTAGCGAGCGATGACACGAGCAACTCAGACGATTAAGAATATAAGGATACACCATATGTGGCACCCAACCGAGAAACAATGATCTAGTTCGTAATCTAACACATACTAAAAAACAGAGTGAACTTCTGGCCTCACATCTGCAACAATGGAACCAGTTGATGAATATGCTTGAATTACAGTATTTAGGAAGTGTTCTGCAGATCTAGAGTAATTCTTTACTTTTGAAAACAACTCGACATATTGTAATCATATCAAAGACCTATTCAATACCCTTGAGCTGACCTATGAACCAAATGAGTGGAAGGCATTCATAGATGCATCCCTTTACACCATAAAAGCGTTTCTGTGGCCCATTGGGAACACCATGGCTTCAGTTCAAGTTGCTCACCAAATCATTTTAAGATAGACATATAAAAATCTTGCCCTTTTTCTAGACCGCATAACTTACAAAGAACATGAGTGGCTATATGGTGCGGAATTGGTGGAGGAAAACTATGACGCCTGGATGCCATAATGTAATGCATGAGCTACTAGTTAACAAGGATCAAAGCATTTTGCCACTACTGCATATAAAACTAGGCCTAATGAAGTAATTTACCAAAGAACTGCAAAATAAGAAGTCATGTTTCCAGTACCTCAAGGCGATCGTCCATAAAATAATTGATTCCAAGATAAAGCAAAGCATATTTGTAGGCCCTCAGATTCGTCAAGTTATAGCTAATGAAGCCTTCGAGGCCACAATGGATAAAACTTTGATAGCGGGACAGCATGCATTCAAAGATATATGTAAAGAACTTTTGGGAGATCACCAAGCGGCCCAGAGAGACCGTATAGTAGAGATCCTAATCAAGTGCTACCAAGATCTCAGATGCAATATGTCACTAAAGATACAATTTATTCATTCTCATCTGTCCTTCTTCCCATAAAATGCAGGAGATGTAAGTGATTAACATGGAGAGCGGTTCCATAACAATATAGCGTCAATGGAAAACAGGTATAAGGGAAAATGGAGCACTGCCATGGTGGCTGACTTCTACTGAAATCTGAAGCGTGACACACCTGAGACGTCTTACAAACAAAAAATTAAATACTAAAATGTAGGTTAATACATTATATAATGCTAAAAAACATGCTAATTAATTATATATTCATGATTTAATTAGAATGGACACATTTAATCTGACTTTGAGAGGGAAATAATTTTATGGTATCGTGGAAATCGGTATCAATTGCATAATGTTACATAATGGTAAAGTTTTATTATTAAATCTGAATTCAGCACACACAACTTCATAATAAAATGCACTAGAGATCTATGTTATTTTCGTGACACTGAAATTTGTGGCACACAGTGTTATAAAAAAGAAATCAAGCACAAAACGGGCTCCAAATTCACAAGTGGATGCTTACGGATCGGGCACTGGAAAGAAGCTCTGTATTTTTGGTGAATGCACTTTAAAAAACAACATGTATGCCGTATTATTTTAAAAAATGTCCTACTTAAAAGTCCATGAAAACAGATTCCCCCATATATCAGTGAATGATGGGTGTATTTTAACTCTACCAATTTTATTTTAGCATGTTCTAACTGGCGAATGCAGTTTTGTATATGAAGCTAGAGATTAAAAATCACCTTAGCAAAATCCATTTAATTTGGTCGTATTTAAAACATTCTAATTTTGTCGCTGAGCTTGGTGTTTGTGAGCAGCCAGCAAAGAATGAATTTCGTACAAATTACAAATTGGTGTAAGAGTGCCCATGTTTTTGTAGGCGAGAGAAGTGTGTAGGGTAGATAAAAAGAAATAAAAGTGGTAAAGAAAGAAAGTAGTGTAGGAGAGTTGCAAAGAAATGCTAGGCGCTTGGTGATCAGCCAAATCGCTTTCATTATTTCTTAGTTGAGAGAGTTTTTTAGTTGTTTTTGGTATAGGTTTATTATTATGGCATTCAAGCCATTTGTCTTAAGAATCCTCCTAATATACTTTGGATGTGTTGTGTGCATTTGCTGTTCTTTTTTAATAATTTACTTTAAAATTTGGTGGTTAGTATTTTTGTATTTACTTAATTTGTGCTGTGAGCTTATGTATTTTATGTTTCTTCTTTCTTCCTGTCTTCTTTCTTCTTTCTTCATATTTTGTTTGGTTTTAAATGAGTCTTGTTTAGTACAGTTTTTTTTGTCGGTGGTTTCTTTCATAAATCGGAGATTCTTTACTCATAATTTGCTTAAGGTCACATCCTTTTACAATGGCATTTCGTCTCCGCCAGCCACTAGGCTAGCGGATCTTGGAAATCTGGCACGACTTACAGTTCTTTTGTTCTAGTTTATCATTTAAATGATTTCATCATTCAGTTCTCGATTAACCAGTTCTGGCATTTTTCTCGTCCGTTCTTTAATTACAATGTTAGTTGGACTTAACCTCGCTTTCCTGTGCAGCCTCTCTTGGCGTCTTCTTTCTGGCTTGCATGTATCTATAATTAGTAACACTCATTTATTCTGCACGACTTGTAGTTTCCTCTATTGTGTCCTCGAGACACAAGAAAGGGTAAGAGCGGAGTAGAGCAGCGTAGCTCTTACAATTGTATTGTATATCTTCTTCTTATTGCTCACTCTGAGGTTTTTGAACATACATATATAGAATTGTGACTACGGCCGAGGCTTTAGAACTTCTATCAGGGACATGTTTCCTGTACCCGGATAGAGTACTCTTCATTTCGAGTACATTGCACTCCGTGGTGTAGGAAAAGCCTCTATCGATCACCCTAACATAAGAGGACAATCTGCTGCCAACGGTGACTACTTTGAATTTCTCTTGATTCGTTTGAATCTTCCATTGTGCCTCGTAGATGTTTAATCTTTCGATTTTTGTCGCTAAGAGCTTGCATAAGTGCGTTCCTCCATGGACAATTGATTATCTGGCTTAACACATCCCCGTATTGAATGTTGAGAAAAGTGGGGTTTGCAGTGGGCGGGACATCTGCCGTGTAAATCGAGTAGAGAGTCGGGAACTCCTCCACCTCCTCCTGCGGGAGGCCCGCATTGAGCGGAAACTTTGGTCCGTCCGTGCAGCCTAAACTTTTATACGCCTTTCTAACCAAGACGTAGCCATAGAGAGATATTTCTAATTTTTCAATTAGGCAAAGGCCGATTATTTGTTATAAATTTCATTTTCGTTCTTTGATGCCTTTTATAGGTCTCACTCAGAGTACGGTTTACTTTTCCTTTAGCAGAAAAAGTGCAATACCTACTCGGAGCTGGTGTGTTGTGTAATGAAAAGAACTGCCGGAATGTTTTCTGAGTGATAGTGTTTGCAACGAGAATCGTTATTGTGAGTTGTTTGTTGTGCTGTTCATTGGGGTGTGTTTTGATTCCTACTTCTGGTAAGTGCATCCTTAGGCGTCGGCCGAGGGTAGTTGTGGCCATAGGTATATATTGGTTGTTTGGATGAGACTTGCAGGTTCTATGGGAGCATTCCAATTTGTACACCACAGTGGTAGTCTTTAGGATTTATTCATTTTCACGGAGGCTGTTTTTTATTTTGTTTCCATATTTTCGTCTTCATTTTGTATTTCTATTTTCTTCGTTCTTTCAGCCGATCCTTTGAGAGGCCTGATTCTTTGCTAAAAATATATGGGATATACATCTTAATCTAGGCTTTCGATCGCATCGTCCAAACATCTTGACTGTTGTTCGTGGAGCAACTGGTTGAGTACTTCTTTGATCTCTTGACCTTTTAGTATCGAGTCAATTGATGCATTTCTGATGTTTATCTCGTATAATAATTTCAGCTCATGGTATAAATCCTAGATGCATTCGGTCCATATATATTTTGAGATGAATGTCTACGTGTATTTGGGGATACAAGCTCTATCATCATCGATTTGATTGATATTAAGTTCTTTGAGGGCTTGGTCAATCTCCTCGAAAATTGCCTTATCCAAAATGGGAGGATGATTGCTATGGAAGATTATGCTGTGCCTACTAGCCCCTTTTGTATTTTTTTCTGACTACGGATGGGATTTGTATATGCTTTCTATTGATCGTCAATAGGATCCATATGTGATCAGTACATGGTACATACCTGGACTTGTTTAATCTAGTAGTTTAACCGCAACTGACTATTGGCCAGGTAGATGTGCCCTTTTGGATGTTTTGGATTCTTCTGTCAAATAGGGCAATGAGAGATTGTACACCGCATTTGTAGCATTTCGGATGGATTTTTTTCACAAAGTTTATATATCATTAGTAGGTTTCTTATTTTAATGTTTTTATATACTATACTTTATAATATACTATAAAAAGACAAAAGTCAGCGACCTACTAATGAGAAATGACCTACTTGAAAAACTATCCATTCTAAAGGTTACAAATATGTTGTAGAAATTCAGATGAACCCATGATGACTGCAAGACTCATCCAAAAAATCAATATATAGGTATGACAAATACTACCTTTATCCAACGCCTAACGATACAATTACAAGAAGGAGCAATCAAGGCACAGTACAATAAACGATACAAAGAACAAATTACAAGAACATTTCTGGTTAAAAACACTACCATCCTCAGAAATAAACTCGGTTTTCGCCGCCTGAAAATTCTGGAGGCTCTTCTCATCAAAGAGATGTGCCCAAACCTTAATACCCAGCCCGCCAGCTCAAGTCGATTACTCGATCTTTTCTGTTAAAAGTTAACCGTTCTCTGACTTCGACCTATAAAAGCATCAATGAACGAAAACGAGCTTCATTCTTTCCTGCTTACGTCTACCAAACGACTACCTGGCTACTAAGGCTTAGATCACACATTGGCGAATCGGCTGCGCAAATGGCCGCGAAGAAAAACATGGCCGATTCGTTCCGAATTCCGTGTCCGGAAATGGCAGAAATCGCTATTTTGAGCGAACCTCATCGCCATGTCTCTCGACCACCTCGTGTTCATTCACCCTGCTAACGCAATCGTTGGCAACCTATTCGAGGGAAAGTCACAGCCTACGGCGAGGTATCACCTAACTTGAGATGGCTATGTATCGTAAGGTTGGCGAATCCACTAAGATGTGTTGCCATATAAGGTGATCCTTTGCAATAGATTCTCGCATACATTGCGATTGCCCTGCGTTTCTCTAGAGATAACTCGCTAGACATTCTTGGGCACGTTGTGGTGGGGCACGGTGGTATATATAGTGAGTGCCCATTACCTGGCCGCACAGTGCCGTAAATACCCCTTTAGCAGTTGCATTGCTATCATGGAGTACCTTAAACTTATTACTGAAGCATTGTGGAGGAGCCTGAATTTGTGAAAGCTTTTATTTTTAATCATACAAGTCACCTAATGACCATAGTCAGGCTGTAGTTGCACCTCAAGAATCTTAGTAAGTGTCTGGGTACTCTCCTACATAACCCCTCGTTCCTCCCATGGGCATCATGAGAATCTCATGTGTGAACTGGTAGAAGAAGATCTTCTACTCTATGGGAATTGGCCAGTTTGGATGATGACCTTTTCAATCAAATTGTTAAACGAGTACGACCCCACATTGAAAAATCAATATCGTCCTGGAGGAAGCCATTGGAACCCTCCCCACGTGTTGCAATATCTCTCAGATTCCTAGTAAGCGACAATTCATATAAGTTTTTCGGGTATTCCTTTTGCCTTGCTCCCAAAACCATCTACCTCCTTGTAGCTGAGACATGCCGAGCCACTGTAGCAGCATATGGGGATGAGATCATGCAGATGCTTGACACACCTGAGGACTGGAAGGAAGTTGCCCGTGGGTTTCATGAGCGTTGTAATTTCCCCAATACCCTGTGGGCTATAGATGGGAAGCACATCTGCATAAAAAATCGGGCCTTCAGTGGGTCCCACTATTACAACTACAAGAAGTACTTCTCAATGATCCTGCTTGCTGTGGTTGATTATGACTATAAGTTATGTTCATGGATGTCGGAGCTGTGCGGTCAGACTCAGATGGGGTGTTTTTGCACACCAGGAGACCCCACTCCACACCCTGTAAGCTACTTTCTCTTGGGAGATGTTGCTTTCTCTCTCAGCAACTGGATGATGAAGCCATACCGCAATAAAAAGCTGACTAATCCAGAAAGGTTATATAACTACAGACTCAGCAGGCCACATCGAGTTGTGGAAAATGCCTTTGGCATTTTGGCTAACAGGTTTGTGTTTTGATATTTATCTGTTTTGTGTTCAATAAATTTATATGAATACTTGTCATGTCTTTAATTATTTTGTGTTTATTAACATAAATATATAGTCTCGTAATATGTGAAAATCTTACTATGTATGATATTTTATGTTGCTGACCTTAACGATTTATTTTCATGTCCCATCAACAGGTTTTGGGTCCTCTACTCCAGCATCCAGCTGTTGCATGACCGACTGGAGGCCGTGGTTATATCATGTTGCGTTCTTCACAACTTCCTCATAAGTTTGAACCTCAGCAGAGGTGAGGCAGACTCTGAGGACCTATTCACCCATGAAATTACATCTGGGGCCTGTAAAGAGCAACAGGGCTAGCCAGTCTGCCAAAGCCTAACGGGACTACATCAGAGACTACTGTCCCACACTCCATGGGAGTTTTCCATGGCAGAATTCTAAGATAAGAAGTATGATCCAAAAATATATATATATTTCTTTATGTTGTTCCACCCTTTTGCTGTTAATTAAAACTAACGCAATATTAAGATGTAAATTTTACAGTTAAATGTAAAGCAAAATCAGTAATAAAGTTTGAAAAACAAATTTTTTGAAAAAATGATACGTCCACATACAAATAAAAAAAGTAAAAAATACTGATACCTGTGAAAAAGGCACATATGTTCATACAAGGCACAAATACGATGTTCCACCACATAGCGAAAATATATCACCAAACCCACACAGACCACCCACTTATTGTTATTATCACTATGAACATGCTAGCCATCGTGATGGGAGGGGTGGGGGGTACTGTGAGAACAGCGCCTAGCCCTGCTGGTATGTGAAGCTAGGATTCCGGGGCCGACGATCCTGGAGCTAAGGAGGGTGGTGGTGGCAAGGAGGATGCAGATTGTCCGTTGGATGCTGGTGTTTGGGTGGGTTTTGGTGGTGAGGCTTTTGTAGAGGAGGCGGAGGGTACGGAGCCTGGGATGCCTCGTCAGGGTCCCCAAAACAATCCCTACCCAATGTTACTTATTTCCTTGTAACGTTGGCCTTCTCAACAACAAGGTCCATTAGGTAACTGCGGTGGACTGGGCGCAGTTTATGAGCTAGGAAATCTGTGAGGCTGGACCGCCACCACTCCACGTCCCTGTCCAGCTTGACCTCCTTCTGCTGGAGCTGGTTTTCCAGGAACTTGTCCATTGTCGTTTCGTGCCTCTTCAAAATGTAACAAAATATAATTAGTATCTGTTATTTAAGCTATCTAAAAGAAACGAAAAATCTAATATGTTTAGTTAATGTTAGTAGTAAATAAAACAAAAATGGGGCTATAAATATAAAATTGGAAGTAAAAATTATATTAACATCTTTCTAAGCGCACGAGTTCAAAATTTAGGAATCACTTTAAACGTATTTAAAGCATTCTCAAACATTAAAATTCTCATTAGATTAGAACACATGTTCCTCAGCAAAGAGTAGGCTTTTTACGGCTATAGTAATAAAAATAAATAAAAATTACCTGCGGTCCTCCTCTCATTAGAACACGTGTTCCTAACCAATCACTCTAACCTTTTCTCTAAGTATTAACATATATTTCAATTACCTATCGAAAAAATGGAACACGTGGTCTTCAGGAAGGAATAGACTTTTTTTTACGGATCTATTGCCTTGATAGAAAATTTATTTGCATTCCACTTATAACCTTTTTCAGCGTGAGATGTTCTGTGTCTTGAGAGTAGTGGCTGGGTTGCCTCCGTCTCTTTGAAGCCTGCTGGGGCACCTCCAGGCTCCCCAGGGAGACAGCCTCATCTGAAGTAACTGGTGGGGTAGAGGAGGTGGAGGCAGCCACAGGTGCTGACGAGGTAGTGGCTGATGTGGAAGTGGAGGGTTCAGGGTCCTGGGGAACAGGATTTGGGACTGGAGCTAGGGCGGCCATAGCAGCAGACTGCAGAAGGAAACATATTTTGTAGTTGACTTATTATTGTAATTTGTATGGTGACCATAATAATATAATATACGATTTAAATATCAAATAAAATTGTTCCATGACTGGACATTTGCTCTCTGTAAGATTTTATGTAGATTTTAGAAATAAAACCATGTGTATACTATGTTAGCATAAGTCTATTATTAATTACCTCTACGTATAATAAAATTTCTACATACCTTTTTTAGTCTAACGGTCTTTGGAGTCTTCTGTCTGACCATATCTTTCTTGAGGAAGCCGAATAAATCCAAAATCCACTTGTCCCGCTGTGTGATAGTTTTGGAGCCAGATCCACTTTTGAGTTTAGTAAGTTTGCCATACCTGGTTCATGCCCGTTATCTACCTTTCTATATCATGACCTGAGAGAGGGGAGTTAAGAGTGGCGCCCTTTTCTGCGGTACTCGTTCAGGCTCCTGTCGTATAAGAAAGTATTTACCTGGAGCCACTTCCTTAGCTCACTCTCCAAGTCAGCAGGTAAAAGAAGGAGCTTCCTCCTGCCTGTCCTCACTCCATCGTGGTGCATTTTCTCATGTTGGTGTCCTTTGTCATGTAAATACTTTCCTGGATATGTTAGTCCAATCCCCGTTTTCCTCTGTATCGACTTCATGTTTGAGTACGGTAACTGAAGAAGGAGTTGATAGTTTTTCAAAAATAATCATCGGGATTGAAGACCTTACTGGGGTCACCTAAGACTTTTACTGCTTGCAGGGTCCCAAATTGGGGCTCTTCTTCTCCCTAGGGCTCCAACGTAAAATCAGGCTCACTTGTAGGCAATTCAGGGCTCTCTTACTCCTGAAAAAGAGCCCTCTTAGCAGTTTTCTTGCCATTCTGGGGTATTTGGGACATGGTGGTGGGGTAGGGGCATGTGTCTTGGGTAGCGAGGAAACGTAGGTGTTAGCGGAGCGGCTGGGTGCGAGTGAGAGAGAGAGGGTCGCCTGTATTTATGGGCGAGCGAACTGAGAATGCGTGGAGATGCGTCGTTGACTCATCGTCAGTACCCGCATTTGCCAGATACACTCGGGCAGCATCGCCATTGTTGGCGTTCCTATGGCAAGAGAACGCAATAGGGCCGCTATATTATCACAGGTAATGGCGAATCACTTACGACCTTCCCGCTAATCAACTGCGATAATTCGCCCTAACCCGATTCTTAAAGGCTGATTTTCAAAAGTTCCGTGCGGTCTGAGAACCCCCCGAGATGGCACGCCAGAATCGGGAACGCTGTCTGGAAGGTAGGAGAAGGCAAGCGAATGCGTGGGCGAAGTCCTGGCTATTTCAACGTTACGGATGGAGAATCGGCCATTTGGGGGCTTCGCGGCCACCTGGACAGCCGATTCACCAATATGTGATCCCAGCATTAAGGAGGCAACATAAATGGAATATTTTACATCAATGCCGCCTCAAATATAACGAAGATTTCGGTCTGAAGATGCCGAAAAAATGAAATCTCACCGCCAAAATTTTAATTATTTTTTTACACGATCAAATTAAATCCAGCTTCTTCAGTTGTTCAATCTTCAGCCAGATATCAAAAATTATATACTTCAGGTGGGGCATTGTAAGAGAAAATTGGTAAAGTCAAAATACAACCTGTTTCATAAAAAAACATATATATATATATATATATATATATATATATGTGGATATAGATATATACTCGTATATGCTTGTTAAGCTCACAGGAAAATGGAAGGCGGATTCCAAGTGCACTACTCACGTGCTAGTTTGTTAGTTTCTCATATCCATATATATATATGATTTGACGGTGAAGGTAGGACACATAGGAGGCTGAGGTACATGTGATTTATTTAAAGAACAACGTTTCAGGCGTATCACCCATCTTCAGCTTCTAAATTCATAAAATAATATAATACAGTTAAAGAATATTAAAAATATTAAAAATAATCAGGTTAAGACCATGTAGGTAAATCAGAAGTATGAATCTAATGTAACCACTATTGACAGGAAAAAAACACAAAACACAAAAGTAAATAATTACAGTATAATATTGCTTACCGATGAAGTTCAGGAGAAATCACAAAGTCAAGAAATTATAAAGGATGTGGCTTAAAGAAGGATAGGAATTTGATGGTTGGTTGTTAAATTAAGAAAAGGTTGGTTGGTTGGTTGTTGAATGAGGTAATTAAAATTAAGAAATAAGAAGAGGAACAGCGGTATTATCTATGTTGAGTGTAGGAGATTTTGTCCATATTAGTAGGGATTCCAAAATTCTTAGACTATATTCATTGTTATTATGACCAATTATTTTAAAGTTATCTATTGAACATTCTGTCTTGCATTGTATAATATGATTTACAATTATAGAAGCTTCCTTCTTAGACAAATTTTTTCCAGTGCGATTGCTTATTCCCATGTGAAAACAAAACCTCTCTTTCAATGAGTGAACCGTACTACCAATATAGGTTCCTTGCAAACAACAAAAAGAAGTAAAAGCGTAAACAACACGGCTGTTCATTTATAGAGGAAGTTTGTCTTTTGACGAGAAGAAACTTCTGATGAAAAGTGGTTTGACAAAAGTGGTTTTGAAGTTGGTATGAAAGAAATATTTTTTGAGTAATTTGTTGCATTTTCTAGTGTATAATTTATTATAAGGTCCCATTTTAGCTACTACGAATTTTTTTTTCATTTTTATGAACATTATATGAGAGAAAGGAAGGAGAGTATACTTTGGTTAGAAAATTATTGATTAGCTTGTCAACAAAAGGTAGGGGGTAAAAATTATTTTTAAAATAATTTTAAATTACTGTTGATATTTGTGTTAAAACGAATCTTTACCACATTCACTAAGAATGAACAGAATTGGAAAGGAAAATGTGAAAAGAAATAAAAACTACAAAGATATAATTTTACAAAACTGAAGACTAACTTTCCTTTTTAAGAAGAAAAAGTGCGATTTAAAAGTAGGATTTATGCAAAGGCGATAACGGAGCGAGACGAGTCAAACTGGAGCCAAGAACCCAAATCAACGAGAAGGCGCTAAGCCCTTGCCCACCTTGCCTTTGAGACGAAGTGGGACCCGCTTCCGACGGCCAACAAAATCGCTTCCGGGGAAGTTGTATATATTTTCCAGCACAAGGACGAGCAAATCAGTATTCAGGCAGGATTCAGGCAGTACTCACGCAGAATACAAGCATTATTCGAGAGGATTCATTGGAATCAGCCAAGGACACGACGTGCCACTTCTCAACTGACTTCCGGCACCTTAAGGTTTCACAGGCCAGATGTTCAGAGCTACGGCAGCCAAGGACGTAAGGACTCATTCTGTAATAACGCGCACCGCTCCATGCCATGCAAGGATACTCCCTTAAAATCGAAATCCTCTTACATTTTGCCCTATCACCGTCGAAGAGGCGTGACGCTTTCCGACTACGAAGCTTCACCTCATCATCTCCTCTTGTTTACTTTCGGGTAAATATTGTGCTACTCACAGCTCGTACCAAAGCATTTATTATAGATTAATTCCCGTAAGGGGCGCGGCGATTTTCCTTCCTGGCCGCCGTGCTAACGGGAATCAGGGCACGTGCCCTCTTCCCTGGCCAAATAAACTGACTAGCGACACTTCTGCCAATGGGACCTTTGATGTCCTGTGGGATGGCCAAATGGAGTCCCTCCCCCCCTCTAAGTTAGACATGGTCTTTGAGGCAAACCAGCCCCAGAGGGTAAGTAAGACCTTCCATTGGGATGAATCCGGGCTCGGCACCAAATACTGAACCCAAGTCTGCTCCTTTGGTGGGGCCTTCTTAAACGGCTCGGCTCTCTCAGGCAGTACAAAGAAGGAAGGGATCTCCGTCTGCGGCTGGTGCCCCTGCGACCGCCAATACCTTCTCGATCTCGGAGAAGGACCTTGCTGAAGTCAGTTCACCTGGCCTGGTAGCTCCTGCCGGCAGAGGAGAGAAGAGGGTTCATTCCCCGCCCTCGTCTCCCTGAAAGAAAAAAAACAAGAAAAAGACTCAGGGCTCCTCTCCATCCGTGGCACAACCTAGGAAGGCCTGGGAAAGATCGGGAGGAGCAAGGAAGGGCCTATAACGGCATAGGAAGATACGTAACTGTCTGGAATGAGTTTGGGGGGCTCTAAAAGGGAATTTGAAGGCATGTGGGAGGAATTGTCTTGCCTGGTAGAGTTTCAAGAGGCTGTGGTGTCTAGTTGGGCCTGGAAGGAACTGAGAGGGACTCCATGAGTTAGAGAATCTAGGAGAACCTTGGAAAGAGACAAACAGTGAAAGAGGAAGAAGGAGAGATACAGAGGAAAAGAGAAAGACAAAGCGATTGAGAGAAAAGAGATGAGAGAAGCAGAGGAAGAGAGAAAATAACAGAAAAAACAAGAGAGAAAGAAAGAGAAAGAGAGATAAAGAGTGAGAGGAGAAAGAGAGAGAGAACTACAGAACTACAGAAACAAAGAACAGCAAAGACTCTAAGATCCGCTCAAGGCCAGTCCGCTTACAGAAGATGTTAACTACCACATTCTAACCTTAGTGTATCATGCTTTTTTTACAGGCTGTTTTTTTTTTTTAACTATTTCAGCTCTACGGTACACACTTATCTACATGTGTATCCTTTGTATATATAATTTTTACATGATTTTTTTTAATATTTATATTCTATTCTACACCCTTATCTACATGTGTATCATTTGGCATCTCTTTACATGGCTCTTCTAATTTGTTCACTTCTGCGGTACACACTTATCTGCATGTGTACCCTTGACATGCAGGTTCAGCTATCACTCAAATACACGAACACGCTTGTTCGAACCATGGGCGGGGGTCATAGGACAGTACTCTCTTCTAGTGATCAAAAGAATATACTTATAAGATTGACATTAAAGAAAAAGGAAATTCACATTCACTCTATGCAGGGAAGGGGGGGGCGTCGTTAGCATCTTTTTATTGCTCATTTCATTTTATTGCCAACTCCTTATTTCGTATGACGTTTTTTTTCTATGCTCCTACTACCGCATATTTACACTATTGAATTACTCCTCAAGTCAGTTTTTGAACATATTAACTGACGCACTTTCTTCTACACGGTTGGGCAGGCTATTCCACGTCTGCGTGATTTTAAACGTGAAGTAATTTTCAGCTATAGAAGTTAAATCGCTTGTTCACTCATTTTAAACTATTTTGGCGTGTGTTGGCCCTTTCATTCATCTCGAACAATAGTCTGTAATCAATATTAGTTAATCCTTTTAAGATTTTGAATACCTCGATGAACTGTCCACGTAATCGTCTACTTTCAAGGGATAGTAGGTTTAATGAGCGGAGTCTCTCTTCGTACGGTTTATTTTGGATTCCAGGAACTAGTCTAGTAGCCATACGTTGCACTCTTTCTAACTGTGCTATATCCTTGTATAGAGAGGTATCCCAAAATTGAACTGCATATTCGAGGCGTGAGCGCACGAGCGCTAGGCACATGACAGGATATCTTTCGATTTGAAAGTAAAATTCCGAGCAATATATCCTAGCATTCGGTTTGCTTTTTCACCATCTCTGCTCATTGTTTCGATACCTTAAGGTCCTAAGAGATTAAAATCCCCAGGTATTTTTCTAAGTTAATGGGTTCGAGGATTTAGCCTTTCATATAGTACTCTACATTTAAGTTATGACATCTAAAATGCAAGACCTTGCATTTACCTATGTTAAAGCCCATTTGCCATTTATCCACCCATTCGACAATTTTATTGACGTCTCCCTGTATTTGCTCTACACCGGGTCTCGAAAGCCCTCGGCTTCCCAGCTTTCTGCCATCTGCAAATGTAGAGATCTTACTAGACCCTCCATTATCCTTGTCGTTAATGTTAACAATAAATAATAATGGGAAAGCAAAGGTGACAGAGAGAAAAAGAGAGTGAGAAAGATATTACAAGGAGTTACAAGGAAAAGAAGTACCTCAAAGGCCTTGCGGACAATGCCGAGGAAGCACTTTTTGCGGTTTCGACTCTTAGCACGTACTAATTACTTGCTATGAGATCATCAAGTTTTCAAATACAATTTGTCAAGTCTACTCTTGAACTGTTCGAACTGCTACTCTCAACAACTCCCGCTGGTAATCTATTCTATGTGTCGCAAATACCATGTGTGAATGACTTCCCCACCGGAAGGGTATTGAATCCGGGCAGCTCCAACTTCCATCCATGATTTCGAGTCGTATTCCGGTTGAGGGTAAAGTACTTCGTGGAGTCGACATTTTTAAATCCTTTCAAGATTGTAAGTCTCTATTAGACGACCGCGCAGTCTTCGAGTCTCTAACGAATAGAGATCGAGCTTTTGCAGTCTTTCTTGGTATGTCAAGTTCCTTAGCGATGGGATCAGTTTCGTGGCCCTGGCTTGCCCCTTTTATAGACGATCGATGTCTTTTCGATAATGAGGAGACAGGAACTGAACAGCGTACTCTAGGTGAGGCCTCACCAACGAGTGGGACAAGGGCAAAACAACCTCTTTTGTTCGAAAGCTGAATTGCCTCATGATGTAACCCAACAGGCACTAATCCTTTTCCTCCACCTCTAAGCACTGCTTCGAGAATTTGAGATCGCTGCTAATCAGCACACCTAAGTCCTTCTTGACATCAGTAGGCTCAAGACGCATACCTTGTAGCTCGTAGCCTTACCAGTCGTTTGCATTGCTGATGTGAATCAACTTACACTTATCTAAATTGAAAGGCATCTGCTACTTGTCAGCCCACTCGCCGATCATCCGTAGGTCCCCCAACAACATCTCGATGTTTTCGGAATTCGCTACATTAGTTCCAAGTTTTGTGTCGTCGGCCAATTTCGCTAGACGACTCAACAGTCCATCATCTATATCGTTGATGTAGATGATGAATAATAGAGGGCCTAGCACAGAACCCTGAGGAACTCCGCTCGTTACTGACAACCACTGAGAGGTGTGGCCTACGATGGTAACCCAACTTTCTAACCATTTTGCCACCTTTCCTCGTGAGATAGAGGGAGAAAGAAAAAGAGAGATAAAGAGAAAGAAAGAAAGAGAGAAGAAGAGAGTAAGAGACAGAGAAATAGGAAGAAAAATAGAGATGAAAAAGATATAGAGTTGAGAACTAAATAAAGAAAGGAAGAGAGATAGAGATAAAAGAAATAAAAAGAAAGAGGAAGAGTAAGAAAGAGATACAGAGAGAAAGAGGGAGAGTAAGTGAAAAGAAAGAAAGGGATAGGGAAAGAGAGAGAGAAAGAGATGAAGAGAAATATAGAGAAACAGTGAGATAATAAGAGAGTTACAAGGATAAAGATAGATTGGGAAAAGAGAGACTAAAGGAGGGTGAGAAAGATAGAGAGAGAAAGAGAGAGAGAATGAAAAAGAAAGGCAGAGACAGCGAGAAGAAAGAGAGATAGAGAAAAAGGGGTAGAGAGAGAGGAATAGAGAAATAGAGTGAAAAAGAAAGACAGAGAGAGCGAGAAGAAAGAGAGATAGAGAGAAAGGGCTAGAGAAGGATAGAGAGGAAGAGACACAGAATTAGAAAGAGATAGATATAATAGGGGAGATGAAACACAGACAGAGGATAGAATTAATGAAAGAAAAGGACAGGGAAAGATAAGAAATAAGGAAAGAGAATGAGAAAAGAGACAGAGAAAAAGGGAGAGAAAGATATAGAGAAAGATGGAGAGAAAGAGAGAGCAAACGAAAAGAAGGAGAGAGAGAGAAAAAGCAAAAGAAATAGAATAAAAAATTTGAGTAGGTGAGAGAGAAAGAAAAAAATATAGTAGGTGAGAGAAAGAGAAAGAAAAAAAGAGATAGTAGGAGAGAGATAGACAGAAAAAGATAGTAAGAGAAAATATTGAATTTTTAGCCTTAGTTTTTTCCATACACCTTAAATCCCGTATTTTATTCTCTTAAAGCCAAAATGCCGACGCTTAAATCATATGATGCAAACTACTTTACTATTAGTTTTTGAAAGCGAATATCAATGCAAAGATATTTTATAGTATTAGTATAAACAACTTACCTATTTAAATATAATTGTTTGCTTCTTTTGAGAACAAAGTCTGCTTACAAAAGGTCGCATGCTTTTACTTATTTCGGGAAGACCTTTGCAATTATATTACTCGAAAGAAAATGTAAAGCAACCTAAGTGTCTCAAACTTCGTTAGTATCGGCCGAATAGAAATGATGTTATTGCTAAGAAAAAATAATCCCAGGATTAACTTTGCTGGTGGTGGTGTTAATGTAGGTGGTGGTGGTGATATAGGTTACATAGGTTGGAGTGTAGGTGTTTAAGGTGCTGTTAGTGTAGGAGGTGTCGGTGGTGTGTGTAAGAGGTGTGGGTTTTGGTGCCGGTGGGGGTCATGGTGGTGGTGATGTAGGTAGTGTACGTGGTGGTGATGATGTTGGTGGTGCAAGATTCCCCAGGTCTACGAGTCCCTTCTGGACTTCTTCCCTAGGGATCAGCTTTTAGCTGCCGTGGCTCCCGAAATTCGCGCCTTCATTAAGGATAAACGTTGTGCCACTTTCAAACTTTCAAGGAGTGCTTGGAAGAGGCCGATGTCTACGCGAGGAGTCACGATTTATACCCTAAGGATGTTAAATAGGCTCCCCAATCGCCCCCCAAAACTAAATTTTATGGCCCTAAGACCCCCTCTAAGTTGGTCCCAAGATTTACCAAAGTTCCTAGTCCCTCGAAGCCAAGGAACTTCCATCCATCTGAACACCGAGACGTTAAGCCCCTAGTTTCTTCTCCCCCGGTTGTGCCGTACCAAAAGAACCCGATCGTCTGCTACACCTGAGGAGTTCCCGGCCATTATCGCACGAACTGTCCTCCGAACTTCCGATTCGCAAACTCTCAGTCCCACCAAGTGCACCAAATCTGGGCCGCCCCTGATCCTCCTCCGTCGCCTCAGGAGACTCCCGATCCTTCCTTGCCCGCCAAAGAGCCGGGGCATCAAGTAAACTTTCTCTTTAATGGGAACAACCCTGGTGGATTGAAGTTCGAGAATGGAACTGTGAACGATCGCCGAGTATCCACCATCATCCGTGACACCGGATGCACCTGTATTATAGTGTCTGACGACCTACTCCCCCCCTGTTGGCCCCGACCACAAGAAATTTGCGGTGGTCCACGACTAATTTGGCCGGGCCAGTCGTTTCCCAGTAATTCGTTGCCACATCGAGTGTGACTATATGTCCGGTTAGGCCGAAGTGGTAGCGGCCCCAATCCAGTTCTGCTCCGTTTTGTTTGGTCAGAACCCTGTAATCCACGACCATCCCATGGCTCAGCCCGTGATTACCCGTACACAGGCAGCCCTGGAATCACGTGCACCTGTTCCCCTGGAAATCCCTATCGACCCAGAGTTCCAAGCCTTCCGGAGCGATAAGTTTTCCCGCGCCCAGAAGGAGCGCGCAACTCTCCCCCCCGCCTTTGGGAGAAAACTAAATCCTTCGAGCGTGAGTCCACCCGAGGTAATAAACGAGTGTCGTATCTCGTAAAGAAGGACTTAATGAGAGGTATAAGACCTAATTGGACCTTAAGTCACGAGAACGAAAATTCAAGCCCAGCGCAGAGGTACTGGTGCTATTTCCCACGGGAAGCAACAAACTCCTTAGCCAGTGAAAGGGACCCTACCCCGTCTTCGAGGCTAGAGGACCCGTGGATTACCTCATCCATACTCCGGCGGGAGCGAAGGTTTTCCACGTGAATTGTATATATATATCTCATTAATGTTCCTAATTATGATTTTTTTTTTGTCCACTAAATTGTTTAGTCTTTAGTCCCATATTTATGCCTCCATTTAATTGTATTTTGGGGAGGTTTAACTGAAATTTCGCCAATGTTCTCCTGTAATTTTTTTTGTTTAAAATTTTACTAGTTAAATTCTCTAGAATTGACCTGTTTAAGGCTTATGGCCGTAAATTTTCCGCTGGGCTGACATTTACGTTTTTGTGTGCGTGTGTGTGTACACCTGCCAGGGCAGGTAAGAATTTGCCGAGACCCTTTGATAATTCTAGTTTGACGGGTGGGATGATTCTTTCCTACGCAACTGCTCTGTAAAGCATCATCTTTCGGCTGGAAGATGTGTGAGGGAATTCCACGTGGAATCTCTTGTTCAGAACGGAACTTCCATGCGCTTCCATGTTAGGCTTAAAATGGTAAACCTAACCCCCCACCCCTTCCACAAGCGGTAGCCTCAAACCGCGTCAACCTCGAACTACCTTTACATGGGCTAGAATAGCCTCTGCAAGAAGATTCGAGGTTATTTAAGAGTAGAGCTGTTTCCCACTAACGCCCCCGCGGGGAGAGCCTCGGACATAAATAGTGCTCGATTCCCATGAGGAGACACAGAGGTGAGAAGACTGACTGATCACCATTTTAGAGATTTCCTTATTTTCTCCGACTTTAGGAAGAATCGATTCGCTCTTTTGGCGCTTCCCATCCCTTAGTCTGCAATTGGCTAGTCCAGAATGCGTCCCTTTATTCAGTTCTTTGTTCCTTCGTTTCCCGGGCATCTGTTGGTCCTGGGCAACGAGAAGGATGATCAGCTACCTAGCCCGTTCAGCTTATTCTCGGGCCCTTAATAACTTTGCATAGCCTTTTAGATATATTTCCCATAATAAGAGTATATTTTTCATTTGTTGCAGGACGAATGGGGTGGGTCTTCGTCCTCTAAGTTATATAATATAAAAAAGTCTGTTCGTGTTGGCCCTCGAGCCTTCGGATAGTACGCTCCCTAAAGGTGGCCCTTTGTCGCATTCACATCAGCCACACGAGAATTGCACACGGCCATTTTGTTTAATTTGCTGTTCCACTCACCTCTTGCAACTTTTTTTGTTGGGGAGACCAATAAGTCGCCCATTTTCTTTTGGAATGCTCCGATTTGTCATTTTCCGTTCGTCCTGTTCCCCGACCCTTTTAAATAACCCCACCTGTTTCGCCTTAGCTTTTTCCTAGCAAAGGGATCGTTTAAACCATCATTTTTTTTTACCTCATAGTGGACTTTTTTCATCTTTTATAATTATTTTTTTCCAGTTGACCCTACTGCCATGTAGAATCCACTTAGGTTGGGCATCTGTCCAATTTGTTTCATCTTTACATCTTAATCATTACATAATATCTGAAGGACTCTGAGGAATAAAAGGGAAACTTCATAGGCTTTTTATTTGGGGGTTCTGGCAATTTTTTTGTTTTTGGCAAGTCAAATTATAGACTCCTTTTGCGCGAGAATGTTCGTGAATATGAACGAAGCTGAAGGACAAGGAATTAATACAGAGAAAGGGTTAAATGCTGAATTGAATCGTCTTAAATGCAGTTGTCTTCATCCTCTCTACTCGTTTATTTATGAGACTAAGCTAAGAAGAAGCGGCTTCGCTTCTCGCATCTGACCACGGGGCGGAGCTTACTGATTCAAGGAAATGTGTCTGTATGTCCTGCTAGGCTGGGCTTGTCTGATCACAAAGGCATGTGCATAAATCAAGATTGTAATGGAATTTAGAACCAGATTGGCTTATCAAACTACATTTGTACCCAATCTGCTTTCGTTTCTCGCAGGTTATGCCAACACATTGGTGGGTCGGGTTTGTCTCTTTATCAAATTCCTCTTGTATACACAGCTTCCCTCCACTGTCTTCCGTTTATTTTAACGATCAAACCGCCACTCGCCTCTTCCCAATGCATGTATATGTGCTTTGTGCGTTCGCGTGGCTCTGACTTACTCGTACTTTCCTTTTTAAAAAATATGTTACATCTTTCTGACACAGAACATTAAATGGTTAATTTTACATAATTTACACATTTGTTTAGTTTACATGCTTCAATTATCATAAAGGAGTATGTTCCATTGACATACGATTTGGTTGTCCAATTCTGGAATATAACTGCAAAAGTTTCGAAATGCTGTAAAACGACATACAAATTTTCAGTTAATGTGTTTAAGGGCACTTGGCTTTCTAATGCTTGAATTCGCTTAAGTGCAAGCCTATTGTTATAAACTGTTTTCTGCTAAAACTTTGTTTCACTAAGGGAGCTAAGGAAAATATTAGTAGGGGTAGGTAAGGTAAGGTTAGGTTTGTTTCTGGATCTTTTAAATGAATATGAAAAAGTGTTTATCTTATGCAGCTTTATATGTACTTTACAGATCTGAAACTTGTTTTCACTGGAAATACTTTTTTTCTTATTGTGGAGCTTAAGGCTATTATTATGGGTGAAATATGCATTTCCGGGAAAAACGAGTGTCAGATCTGAAAAGTACATATAAAATTACATAGGAAAAGCACATTTTAAATTACTGTGCATATTTGTGTTAAAACGAATCTTTACCAAATTCACTAGGAATGAAAAGAATTGCAAAAGAAAATGTGAAAGAGATTAAAAACTACAAAGATCTAATTTTACAAAACTGAAGACTAACTTTCCTTTTTAATAAGAAAAAGTATGATTTATGCAAAGGCGATAACGGAGCGAGACGAGGCAAACTGGAGCCGGGAACGCAAATCACCTAGAGGGCACTAAGCGCTTGCCCGCCGTGCCTTTGAGACGGAGTAGGGCCCACTTTCGGCGAAGTCGTATATATTTTCCAACACAGGGACGAGCAAAGTAATATTCAACAGGAGTCAGGCAATACTCACTCAATATCCAAGCAGTAATCGAGGACACGGCGCGCCACTTCTCAACCAAATCCCCGTCACCCTAAGGGCTCGCAGGCAAGAAACCAGTTGTTCAGGGCAAAGGCAGTCAAGAACGTGAGGACTTATTATGTAATAACGCGCTCCACTCCGTGCCTTGCAAGGAAATTCCCTCGAAAACCTACTCGAACACCCCCTCCTCTTGGAAAATCGTAAGCCTATTACATTTTACTCTATCACCATTGAAGAGGCGTGACGCTTTCCGACTACGAAGCTTTACTTCATCATCTCCCGTTTTCTTTCGTGTAAATATGGTGCGACTCACAGCTCGTGCAGAAGCATTCATTGTAAATTAATTTCCCGTAAGGTGCGCGGCGATTTGCTTTCCTCACCGCCGTGCTGACGAGACTCAGGGCCCCGTCCGACCCCAGCTTAGCCTCTTCTCCTTCTTTAAGACAGCCTTTGTTTATCCCCTGCTTCCTCGTCACTTCCCTTACAACCTCTCCCACAACTTTCTCTGGTTAGCCTCTAATTTCACAGGGTAGATGCTGACCTTCTTCGCAGCCAACTATCCCGGATCCGGGCTGAGGGCGCGAGGTGACAATGTTCCCTAACCCCTCTGCTCCGGTTTGGGATGGTGGGTTTTTAACAACTTGCTTCATCCCCAGCCATATATTGCTCACGTCCTATTTCATTCTCACTTCACTATCTCTCATTTACACCGTGCGCCCTCGCAGAGCGGGCTACTGCGAGAGGTGATTAGCGTTTGCTTCCCGCAGAAAGAATAGGGTCCCCATGCTCGATGATGAAAATAAAAATAATAAAACTCTTCCCCTTTCCCCCTCACCATCGACGGATCCGCCTTCGGGCAGCTCCACTGGAAAAATGGAAGTCTCCCCCTGTGCTCTCATAGGGGACCCTCCAAAACTATTTAACAGGAGAGGAGGCTTACTTCTCTCCTTTGACTACGCGTGTAGGGGAATCCCTATCACTCCCTTTTTTGAAGTCGCCCTGTACCTCCCCCTTACTAGTTGCAGTCTCCCTTTTACTTTCCCAGGGGACTGCTAAGAAAGCCAGCAGGCAGCTCATAACCGACCGCTCCCCGTTGAAGCGACTCGGTAGGGCAAACCCTCTTAGGAGGGAAGGGAAGACAGGGCCCATCGGCCCCTTCCCTCGAAAGACCTGTTGGCTCAGATATTGAACTTAGCGGGGGTGAAGGCGCGTATTATACTTTTAAGTTATGACATCTAAAATGCAAGACCTTGCATTTACTTATTTTGAAGCCCATTCGACAATTTTATTGAGGTCTCTCTGTATTTGCTCTACATCGGGCCTCGAAAACCCTTGGCTTCCAAGCTTTCTGTCATCTTCAAATGTAGTAATCTTACTAAACACTCCATTATCTAGGTCGTTAATGTAAACATTAAATAATAATGGGAGAGTAAAAGTGACAGAGAGAAAAAGAGAGTTAGAAAGATATGGAGATATAGGGACAAAGAGGCAGAGAGATAAAGAAAAAGAAAGAAAGAGAGAGAGAGAGGAAGAGAGTAAGAGACAGAGAAATAGAAAGTTAAATAGATAGATGAAACATATATAGAGTTGATAACTATGTAAAGAAAGGGAGAGAGAAAGAGAGAGATAGAGATAAAATAAATAAAGAAAAGAGAGTGAGAGAGAAAGAGAGATATAAAGTGAGAAGAAAGAAAGGGATAGGGAAAGAAAGAGAGGAAGAAATGAAGATAGATATAGAGAAAGAGCGAGATAATAAGAGAGTTACAAGGATAAAGAGAGAGTCAGAAAAATAGAGAGGGAGAAAGAGAGTGAAAAAGAAAGACAGAGAAAGCGAGAAGAAATGGAGATATAGAGAAAGGAATAGATCAAGAGAGTCAAAAAGAAAGACAGAGAAAGCGAGTAGAAAGAGAGATAGAGAGAAAGAGAAAGAGGAAGAGGGAAAAAGACAGAGAAATAGAAAGAGATAGATATAACAGGGGAGATAAAACACAGACAAAGGTGAGAATTAAAGAAAGAAAAGGAGAGCGAAAGATAAGAAATAAAGAAAGAGAGTCAGAAAAGAGACACAGAGAGAGGGAGAGAAAGAAAGAAAGAGAAAGAGAAAGCAACAAGAAAGAGAGAGATAAAGAAAGGATAGAGAAAGAGGGAGAGAAAATGAGAAGAAAGAGAGAGAGAGAAAAAAAGAAAGAGAGAGAGAAAAAAAAAGAAAGAGAGAGAGAGCGAGAAAGATAGAGAACTACAGAAACAAAGACTAGCAAAGATCCAAAGATGCGTTCAAGGCCAGTCCGCTTACAGAAGATGTTAACTACCACATTCTAACTTTAGTGTATCATGCTTTTTTTACATGCTGTTTTTTGTTGTTGTTTTTTAACTATTTTAACTCTACGGTACACACTTATCTACACGTGTACCCTTTGTATGTATATCATTTACATGATTTTCTTTTAATATTTCTATTCTATTTTAC
The DNA here is from genome assembly GCA_963969495.1 of Ceratothoa steindachneri. Lineage (NCBI taxonomy): Eukaryota > Metazoa > Arthropoda > Malacostraca > Isopoda > Cymothoidae > Ceratothoa > Ceratothoa steindachneri. The sequence goes on from OZ018318.1 coordinate 98,667,457, forward strand.
ACACTTATCTACATGTGTATCATTTGACCTTTCCTTACATGCCTCTTCTGATTATTTTAATTCTACGGTACACACTTATCTACATGTGTACCCTTGACATGCAAGTTCAGCTATCTCTCAAATACACGAACACGCTTCTTCGAACAAGGGGAGAGGGGGTGATAGGACAGTACTCTCTTCTCCCGCAGGCGTCGCCTGCTAGTGGTGAAAATTATATACTTATAGGACAGACAGAAAAAGGAAAAGGGAATTCACATTCACACAATGCATGGAAGCATTGCTGGCATCTTTCTATTCATCATTTCATTTTAATCCTCAACTCCTTATAATATATGAAGTTTGAATCTGTGCTCCTACTACGTTATATTTACACTATTGAATTACTCATCAAGTCGGTTTTTTAGCATATTAACTGACGTGCTTTCAACTACACGGTTGGGAAGGCTATTCTACGTTTGCGTGATTTTTATCGAGAAGTAATTTCGAGCTATAGTAGAGTTAAATCGCTTGTTCAATTATTTTAAACCATTTTGGCGTGTGCTGGCCCTTTTGTCTATCTCGAGCAATAGTATGTAATCAATATCAGTAAATCCTTTTAAGATTTTGAATACCTCGATCAATTTCCACGGAATCGTCTACTTTCAAGTGATAGTAGGTTTAATGAGTGGAGTCTATCTTCGTACGGTTTGTTTCGGATTCCAGGAACTAGTTTTGTAGCCTGACGTTGCACTCTTTCTAACTGCGCTATATCCTTGTTTAGGGAGGGAAACCAAAATTGAACCGCGTATTCGAGGTGTGGGCACAGAGCGATTTGTATAGTCGCACGATTATATCTTTCGATTTGAAAGTAAAATTCCGAGCAATATATCCTAGCATTCGGTTTGCTTTTTTACAAGCTTCTGCGCATTGTTTTGATACTTTAAGGTCCTTTGAGAATAAAATCCCCAGGTCTTTTTCTAAGTTAACGGATTCGAGAATTTGGTCTTTCATATAGTATTATACTTTTAAGTTATGATATCCTATGTTGAAGCCCATTTGCCATTTATCCACCCATTCAACAATTTTATTAAGGTCCCTTTGCATTTGCTCTACATCGGGTCTCGAAAAGGCTCGGCTTCCTAGTTTTGTGTTATCTACAAATTTAGAGATCCTACTAAACAATCCATTATCCAAGTCATTAATGTAAAAATTGAATAATAATGGGCCTAGGACTCCCCCTTGTGGTACCCCGCTGGTGACTGGGGCACAGGACTGACCCCTGTGGTTCCCCGCTGGTAACCGGAGCCCAGTCTTAACACGCCCCATTTACAACAACTCGCTGTGAACGATTTTATACCCAGTTTCTAATCCATTTAAGTATGTTACCCCTCACTCCAATTGCTCTAATTTTCATCAATTGCCTTTCGTGCGAAACTGTATCAAAGGCCTTTTTAAAATCAAAGTAAATTATATCCGCCTCTTTAGTTTCATCGTAGATGCAAATCATGTTATGAAAGAATTGGAGTAAATTGGGTAGGCACGAGCACCCCCGTCTGAATCCATGCTGGGAGCCTGAAATTAAATCTTTAGCCTCACAATGGCTCACCAACCTATCACCAATTATCGATTCTATGAGTTTAACAATTACAGAAGTTAGACTGATTGGGCGGAAATTAGTAGGCTCAGTTTTATCCCCTTTTTTGAATATCGGCGTAAGATTTACACACTTGAACTCTATTAGAACTAGGCCTTCCTCTATTGATCGATTGAAAATCGTGCAGAGCGGTCTTGCTAATTCATTTTTTACTTCTTTAAGATAGGTTGGGTACACCCGATCGGGCCCGGGTGACTTCAATTTTTTCATTTTCTTAATATATGTGAGAATCTCTTTATTTTTATTTATGTTGGATAGGGTATTTTGTCTTTCAAAATTTATGTCCTTGCTTAGTGTTCCTAATTGTGTCACGTCCTCGAAAGTAAAAACGCTCGAGAAGTTCTCATTTAATATTTTATCAAATTGTTCTGGGACGTCCGTCATAACACCATCCTTACCACTGATTGGCCTTATTGAACACTTTATGGGCTTTCTACTGTTAATATGATTATAGAACCACTTCGGTTCGTGCTTCGAATTTATAGCAGGTCTTTTCTATATTTCAGCTTAGCTGATCTAATGGCCCGCTTTACCATCCTTCGAGATTCTACGTATTTTTACAGATTTGTTGTCGTTTTGTTTTCTCTAAAACTTTGATAATCTTTGTTACGCTCCCGTACGTACTTAACTAACTCGGAATCTACCCTGAGCACATTTTGCTGTAGCTCCGAGTACATTCGCTGTACTGTCTTATTATCAAAACATCTCCCCAAGTTTATCCTTATAATCCGGTCACGGAAGGTTTCAAAATTACAACTCCCAAATCGTATAAATTTCAAACCTAATTACATTATGGTCACTCGTCGCCAAATGCTCACCCACGCAAACGTTTTCTACCAAAGTTTCCTCAATTGATATAATTAAATCAAGTATATTTTGATCACGAGTAGGTTCCTCTACTTTTTGCACAACAAAATTATCCTCAGTGAAATTTGCCAATTTCTCCCCAACTTTATCCGAAGTATAGTTTGTAAAGTTAACGTTAGGGTAATTGAAATCTCCACAAATTATTGTTTTTTGTTTCTTCACCATATATAAAAGGCCCTCAAAGAGTAGTACGTTCTCTAATTCTATTAAAGAAAGAGATGAAGAGATATATAGATAGAGAGAGAGAAAGAGAAAGAATTAATAAAGAGTAGGAGAGAGAAAGACATTAAAAGAAAGTAAGAGAAAAAATTAAATTTGGGGCCTTAGTTTTTTCCATGCAACATCCAAAATTCCGTATTTTATGCTCTTAAAGCCAAAAAGCCGACGCTAAGATCATACGATAAGATCATCTCTACTATTAGTTTCCCAAATCGAGTATCAATGCGAAGATATTTTATAGTCTTAGTATAAACACTTTACCTGTTTAATTATGATTGAATGTTTCTTAATAAGAAAAATGATTCATAAATAAGAAATAGACGGAAAAGAGAGAGAGAGAGGAAGATAAACGAAGAACAGGGTTAAAGAAAGAGAAACGAGGAAAGGGATAGAGAAATAGAGAGATCAAGATATAGAGGAAGAGAGAGAACGAAACAGAGAGAAATATAGAGAGAAAAAGGAAAGAAAAAGACAGATAAAGAAAGAGAGAGAGAGAAAGACATACCGAGAGATAGTAGAAATGTTGAAAGAAAATATTTAAACAAAATATTTAATATTTTACATACACCACCCTAAATCCGGCATCTTATTCTCTTAAAGCCAAAAAGCAGACTCTGAATTCATACGATGCAAACTACTTTAGCATTTGTTTCCCAAAGCGAGTATCAATGCCAATATATTTTATAGTGTTAGTATAAACACTTTACCTGTTTAAATATAATTTGTTGCTTCTTTTGATAACAAAGTCTGATGACCAAAAGTCGCATGCTTTCACTTCTTTTGATTTTTGACCATACGACATGCAAAACTTTCAATAATTCACGAAATAACCTTGGGAGGACCTTAGCAATTATATGACTCGAATAAGAATGTAAAGCAACCTAAAGGTCTCAAATTTCGTTAGTATCGGCCGATTAGAAATGATTTTATTGCTAAAAAATAAATAATCCCGGTATAATCTTGGTTGGTGGTGGTGGTGTAGGTGGTGGTAATATAGGCGGTGGTTGGGATATAGGTGGCATAGGTTGCAGTGTAGGTGATTTAGTCGCTTTTTGGCTTTAAGAGCATAAAATACGGAATTTGGGGTCGTGCATGGAAAAAACTAACGCCCCAAATTAAATTTTTTCTCTTACTTTCTTTTAATGTTTTTCTCTCTCCTAGGACATGTGAGTGGTGGTGGTGTAAGTGGCGCAGGTGTTGATGGTCATGGTGGTGGTGATATAGGTAGTGTAGGTGGTGGTGATGTAGGTGGTGGTGATGTAGGTGGCAAATGTTGTAGTGTAGGTGATGTATGAGGTGTGTGTAGTGGCGTAGGTGTTGCTGGATGGCATTTTTTATTCCTAGACGTCTTTCGACCATGTTAGGTCATCTTCAAGGAATGAACAAAAATTTAATTATTCACAAATTGCTACATTATATATAGTATTTCTACGCGAACATAAGTATTACAAAAATCGGCCAATTATGGAGCGTGAAATTTCAAGGAGTGGCTGGCTGTTCCAGGTCACCTAGCCAGATTATGGTTAAACGTTGTTATATTTCAACTTAAAATGAAAGGTAGAAAACCTTACTATATACTCATATATGTAGCAATAGAAGGGGTTGATGTTTGTAGCAAGGGTAACCAGTTCCAAGGTGGAACAAATATATCTTCTTTTCTATCTGATTGCAAGTTCAGGACTTAAGTTCACTTGAAGGTGTTCACCAAATAGGTTCGTATTTGGATCTACATACAAATTGATAAAATGACTTCACTTTCGAACAGGAAGCTTTAATAAGATAAATGGCTGGAGCTGGCAAGCTCAGATCCTTTTTTCGTTGGAGGGAGTAAATGTGAAGACGAAACAACATGATCGACTGTGTGGCTGATGTGAATAATGAGAAAGTTCTGAGTAATATGAATGTGTGTTTAATGTCTGATTTTGTTATACGTGTAAAGAAGGTGAGTGTGACCGATGGGGTCTCTGGAGCTGAGCTATATTTGAAGTCAAAGTTTGTTCGAGAGAGAGGGAGTAGAGATTGATACCCAAAGGAATTTTATAGATAGGTGGTGTGAAAAGGAATTTATAGTAAGAAAACGATAACAAAGTTTGGAAAACAGAATTTCAGTGTAGCAGACTGGCGTTAATAACCAAATGGAAGGAAATGGTGAAATGACAGTTTTGTTGGAAAGGAAGTTTGTTTTGACTCAGAGGAGGATAAGGCGACCAAGGAAGGCAAAAAGAAGAATCATCGGTCATGTTGGAACACCGTGTACATGAGTGTGTGCAACTTTTGTGTATATGGATCACTACACACACACATATATATATATATATATATATATATATATATATATATATATTTATATATATATTATATAGCTAGAGAAGAAGTTTCTTATAGCGAAAGGGAGAGATGATGCTTGATTGTGACGGGGGTCACCAGTTCTTTATTAAAATAAATAATTCTTCTCTGCCTGCTTATGAATCTCAATTCAGAATTTAAGTTCGTTTATGAAGGTGTTCAGCAAAGAGATTCGTATTTGAATCTATAGAGAACATGATAAAATTAATATTATTTTTTAACTTAACGTTTATCAGAATCATTGAGTGTAGTCAGTGAATAAGTAAATGTGAAAGCGGATGGAAAGACTTGTGAATCCTCTTCACCGAGTACTGCTTGGGGAAATAATGAATGGATTGTAGGTGAGCTAAACTTCCTTTCTCATTGGATGCAGTACATCGTGAAGGCGAATGGAAGAGAGTTATGCTTCCTGAAATTATTCGACTGAGTCTGGTAATCACCTATAGTGTCCGATTATTTATGCGAGAATAAAGTGGGTATTTCTGGAAGGAAGAGCTTTATCTTAAGTGAATGTTCGTTGATGTATGTTTAAGTGAGAGATCAGAGCAGAAATTCTTAAGGAAAAGAATTTAGCAGAGTAGAGATAAATGCTGAGATATAATTTAAAATAAAGTCAGGAGAAAGTTTGCGAAATTTTGGCAGTAAAATAACAAATTATACCTAGCGGTATCCTGTGAAACTGACTGTTTGAAATAAAGATGTTTGAACAAAAGGGGCTCTACAAACACACACACACATAATATATATATATATATATATATATATATATATATATATATATATATATATATATATCCTGAGCAAGTTCAGATTAACGCTCTGACAGACGCCATTATACCATGGCATCATGGAAGGAATTTTGTGCGCTATTCTAGAGTGTAGAAAGTCTTTGCGTGCCATGAACGAATTTTGGTCGAAAGGCTAAATGCACTTTCTGTGTTAACGCTGAGGCACGCGTCAGAATGAAATTTTCGGTCTTTCGCAGGTCCAGTGGTAGCTGTGCCCGATTTAGTTTGCGGAGAGCTAAAGTGTTTACATTGTTTAGGCTTTCGTGAATCCGAAAGGATAATCACCTCTGCACTTTAACGGAAAAGAGACAATTAAATTTGTTAAGGGAATTTAGGGAAGGTTTCATGTTCTAACGAACACATTGTGCAAATTTGGAGATCGTTAGCAATGTGTACCATCATATCGAGAGAGAGCTTGCGCGATGACGGGTGGCGGAATTCTCCCATTTGAGATTTTAGAGCATCCGCCAATTTATGAGAGTAAAGGACGAATCTTATTTATTTGAAAGTGTAGGCGGAAGACGTATGGAGCACCCAAATATTGTCATTGCTGTTGCTGAGCTAGAGTTCTTATTTTGATAGCAATTGGTATGAAGCATTCAACGTAATTTACTGTAACATTGATCAGGTGGGGAATCGGCAGTATGGGTCGATTGAGTGTAGCATAACACGACTCGACGACACTATTATAAATAGAATTCCAAGAAGTGAAAAGATGATAAATGCAAACATTGCTAGTGAACTGAGAGACTAAGTGGAAAGAAAATTAGTCCATTGTCCAATATAAAAGTTTTGGCCAATCCGCACCGCGCAACTCATTCTTGCATAATCTCTTGAATAGATTCAACAGCGGATACATAGCGCAAAGGTAGAATCTCGGCCCATTTTGTATATCTATTCATTAGTAAGGATAAAGAATTAAATCTATGGGTTTACCCGTAGGGTCCAGTGATGGCTGTGTGCACGTTGCTTAGTCACGAGTCTGGCGGCGAAAATTGCCTGATGTGAGGCCACACTAACCGATTGTAAAGTAGAGACCGTGCCTTAAACAGCAGAATGAGGCAAGCACTAAAACTTCAAAGATTTGTTGTTTGCATGTTTGAATGAGGATGGCGATTAGCCTGTTCAGTGAGAGTCCACAAGAGTTTTCCGCTGCGTGTCCTGCAGCCAGAGGTAGGATATTAGAGAGTTTGTGTTTTGCTTACTCAAGAAGCGAGTAATAACTGGGCAACAAATTTGATCTGCGGCTACCAGGGCCATTTTAAAGAACATAGAAAAAGTGGCAACCAGGAGAGGAGATTATGAGCGGACTGCTGATTACAGTGCTAGATGGGTATTGTCAATTTGACCGGGAAAGAGGATGTCTGTTGTCGGTGTATGCTTAGACAGAGCGTCAGCTGTGGTGAAATGCTTGTCATATGTCTATTGTGAGTTGTCCACAAATTTCAAATGAAAGCCAGCTGTCAAACGCAAAGGAGAATGAGAAGACTTGGAGAGAGAAATGGCAAAGCGAGAGCCTTGTGGTAAATGAAAAGTTTTACATTAAACCCTTGTATCGAGAGAAATATTTTTAGCTGCTGAAAATGTTTCAAAGAAAACTGTGGACAATACTTCTAAAAAAGTTACCTGGGCCGACGTTTTCTTCTGATCTTGTTCTAAGGTACCTCATACATCCATCGCGCTGTCATAACCTAAAATATGAGGTGGGCTGTCCTGCAATGGATGTCTTAATTCAGTTGCCGAATAAATAGCAATCATGGCCTCTTGAAAGGCAAACGATGCACTTTGAGCTAATTCATTGGCGATTTTCTGCATTTGTGTCTACCTTTTATGAGGTCCTAAAAGGAATAAAAATGGAGGCCGCATTGGTACATGCATCCTGTAAAAATTGAATAGACCTAGGATTTTTTTTTAGAGATTTTTATGTGGCAGGTGTAGGGAATTACCATTTGTGTGGTGCTAACTTTCAAACATAGGGAGATAGAAAGTCAAGGAGCTACTATATGTATATGAGTGGAAAAATATATCGTCTTTAAAAGCGAAAAAGAACATAAAATCTCCAAAAGTTCATTAATAATGCGCTCAAATGTTTGTGAAGAAGCCCCCAAATGAAATGGCATGTGCAAAAAAACGTACAAATATGATTCAACTTTTTTGTGAAATCAGATATGATGGGGATGCACACGGAGATCGTGATTTTCGAATTTTGTCTTCCTTCAGCCTTGTAAAGAACTCATCCTTCGCGTCTGTGAGTTTGGTCAGTAGTAAGCGGCGCGTGCGTGCGTAGGCATGGGGCCTGCTGTGTATATGTATATAGTGATGGCTAGAGTAATTTAATGGGTGTCGTCACACCAGGGCTGATGTTAGTTCTGAGAAAAATGTAACTAATGTGCTTTGTTTAGTACGTATTTTTTGATGCAGGGCTGAACGAAGGTCTATGGAACTTGGCAAGTCAATTCCATGAACATAAATGTTTGGGTCAACCGCTGAGTTTGGAAGCAATTAGTGGCGTGAATAAATCTTATGGACACTCATTCCGTGAAAGCACGCCATTTTAAGTCTAAGACATTGAGAAGTGCTGCAGAAAGTCGCTCACTAAGATAGGGTAGCCAACGTTAGCACCTAAAAGAAGCCATGGGAGAGACCGTTGGTGAAAGATAACGATTGAAAGAACTTTCATTAAATAGACCTGGATAGGCTGACCTGAGTTATTTTGCAGCGAGGAACCGTCTGAGGTTGACATCCGTCATGAGCGTAAGCCGGAAGTATGTAGACGGTAGAGCCGCTGTTAACGAGGAGGTTGAGTTCCGTGTCTAGATCCCAGATGAAGAGAAAGAGGTTTGAGGCTGCAATCGCCCTCACGCTGAATGTTCAAGGAGGTTGATGAAACGCCCCAGGTGAACGTATTCATGGGGTAGAGCTGTTTCCGGGACCTAAGAGCAGTGAAACTCAGGTGTGGAGAGGAAAAAGGCCACTCTGACGAGGTGAGGTTAAGTTCTGTATTTCAACGTGATATACGTTTGTCGTTTCCGGGAGATTTGCCGACTCACGAATGGTGAAGTTGGTGTGTGCAAATTTCCTTGGTCTCCCGATGATATAGAGTGGTAGCTTCTGAGAGATTTAAGACTTAAACAGTATATTTTGAGTGTCTTCCGGCAGCTTAGAATGGGAAATAGAGGTAGGCTTCCCCTTGATTGAAGCAGACAAGAGTCATTGGTTTCTTTCTACATGGAAGTCACAGGTCGATAGGCAGCGATGGGCCTCAAATTTGAACTAATGATGATAGCAGTACAAGATGGTTGAATCGTGCCCTAGATCACCCGGGAGGAAGAGCAAGACCGAACAGAGAAACGAGAGCTTGAGTGGAAGCCAGGACTCTTACCTCTGAATTATCTTTTACCGCGCAAATGTTATGCTAAGATTTTGGACCACTTGAAAGAGTTTAGCAAACTTAGCTACTAGCGATAGACGATCCTGGGCTGTATGGGAGCGGCGCAAGTCTCAGAGCGTGCTCGGTAATTATAAGGTGTGCAATAAAGAGTCCTTGTTGCTGTTGCACTGATCAAAATCACCCGTCTAGGGCAGTGTGAGGGAGAAAGTTCCGTTAGATTTGACCCGACGGGTAACAAGGACCTTAAGTAGGGGGCCTAATTTATGTCGCTGTCAGATTGGTTTCGACTTTTAATACTCATTATAGATTCTCACAAGGGATTATGCGTACAGCTGGGCTTACCGAAGTGTCTTCATAATCGGGGCAAGAAAGGGACTTCGAAAGAGCGTGGCAAAAGAAAATAAATTTATTTTTAAATTAGCCTACTAAAATGGGAAAGTGGAAACGTCTTGAGTTCTTTGCGGTCAGTGAGTAGGCTTCTGTTTTGCGCTATGTATCGAGTCTAAAGCCACAGGATTTAGGCGAGTTAACGGGGCTTCGTAACGCTACTAAGGCACTGATTGATTCTCTTAAGACTGACTTTTGACTTAATGCTGGAATAAATTAACTGCCTAATTGCATGTTTGTCTCTCGGTCTTTCTAAGGAGCGTGACCTTGACTTGTACGTGGCGCGGACAGCGTGATCTAGTTTTTGGTTACTTCCACCCCATGGGCGGAGTTCCGACAGCTATGTGTTCCTGTTGTACCTACATATCTCCCATGTTTCAGATTTATCTTAATTATAGGAAATCACTTGTCTCGTACAGTTCTTTGGGAAATTTTGCTGCCAATGATTGGATTTGTTCAGCTTGTCTGTTGTCTCTTGTTGTGACCATTTTGCCGATGATTATTCTCATACCGCTTATGCTATTGTGTGTGCGAGACTCATTTGTTCAGGTTGCGACCTTTGATAGCTGTTTCCAGCATCCATATGTTTATCTGTTTCCGCGAACCGCTTGCTATATATCAATTTGATAGATGTACAATTTGATATATGTATTTTGTTTCTTTATCCACTTCTTTTTTGATCTTTATTTATTACAAGTGGCATATTATGTCCTTAATTTACACAAATAGCCATTTTTAGGATTTGATAAATTCATCGAGCGTTCCTTTGTTGATTTCTTCACGGGGCCTATTAAATCCTACAATTTGGGTGCCACATGCCTACTTATTTTATAACATGAGCCCCACTGAGACCGCCCTGCAAGTTATGGAGTAACTGAGAAATAAAGCATTATAAATACATAGATAGATACATATTAAGTATGTACCCCAGGCAGACCGACATAATGTCTAACAGCATTTTAATATTCATACAAGGCATTGGGAGCCGTAAGCACATACATCTGTACTCAACAAAACGAGCCTATTCATATCTGAAATGAAAAACTCACAAAGTATCACGTGAGGGTAGCAAATGAATGCAATGTCCCGTTGGAAAAAATGAAAAGGTGTTTCCAAGTACTTTCGAACTTTATTAAGTTCCTTATCAAGGATAAAGTTCGAAAGTACTTGGAAACACCTCTTCATTTTTTCCTGCGGGACATTGCATTTATATATATATATATATATATATATATATATATATATATATATATATATATATATATATATATATATATATATATATATATATATATATATATATAAATATATATATATATATATATATATATATATATATATATATATATATATAAATATATATATATATATATATATATATATATATATATATATATATATATATAAATATATATATATATATATATATATATATATATATACATAGTTTCGACGCTCAAAAAAGTTATAGAGTGATGAGGCGTGTTTATATTTTGGCCTCTTCTCCTTTCACTATAATATGCCGCTCCAATATAACGAATACAATAGGATTAAATAAAAATATAGGAATGGCGGGTTTCTGGCAAACGTGACTTGTCTCCCGGAGAGCATGAAGACTTCTGGCCTGCCGTTATTCTCTCCGGTTCCTATAGAGGTGTCTCGTCGACTTCCTCTGGTATTATTGTCTTCTGTCCCATGCACTTCAAGACAACAAGTGCAATCGGACTTCCTCCTGTTCTCTGCCTGAGTTCTCGGGCGTCGCTGATTACCCCGCAAGTTATCACTGTTTGAGGGAGGAAGCCTCGCCCGTTTTAATCTGTCCACTGAGACAGTGTCCCTCTTGCCATCAAGTAATTCCAATTTGCAAGCCTTTCCGTTGCGCTCGATAACCGGAAAAGGGGCAGCATATGGCGCCTCCTGTGGTTTTCAAACGCGATCTATTTGGACTCACACATGAGTCACCTTACGAAAACCTTTGGTACGAATGGCTTGGGCAACGAGTGCAAGTGTCCTAGAGATGCCTGTTTCAAATCGACTTGTGCCATGGTTGAGCTAATTCTTTAATAAAATATAAATCGGTCTTTTTTGACGCTCACGAAACTAACGATTTCGGGCACAAAAGTGTAGCTCCCGGGACTGACTTGAAAGGCTAAAATCCCGAGGTCTTAGACAAGGAACGAAAGCCCAAAAGGACAATTGGAAGTGCCAACAGTCAACGTTGTCAACGGGCCATTATGGAGAACTTCAAAGTCTGGTGCACCATTTCCGCCATCCTGTTCGTGGACGGGCGATACACCATGGTGCAGAGACGATGAAAACCAACGGCAGCAAATAGTTCCTTGAGTAGCTCGGATTCGAATCGGGTACCTCTATCGGTCGCTACGTAAAGCGGGAGTTTCAAATCTGGGAATCCACCCATCTAGGAAAGTAAACGCGACCGTTGCAGCACTTGTGTCCGGAATCGGTAGTCCTTTGATCCATCTTGTAGTTCAGTCGATACACGATAGTAAATACCGATTGTGCGACGGGTAGGATTGTCCAGGCAATTTACACTGTGGAAGTGGTCCAGCAATACCAATACACACTGTTTCGAAGCATGAAAATGGAATATCAATGAGCAGGGGGGGGATTTCGTATGGCGACTGATCTTGTAAGATTGACATGCGAGGCATTCCCTTGTTCACGGCCGAATATCCATCTCCATATTGGGTCCGAAATATCGAGATTTGATACGTCGAAGTGATACTTTTACTCCAGGGTGTGACAAATTATGAAATTGACCAAAAATTTCCTCTTGCACCCTATAAGAATAAAGGGCGAGGGGTACCTTGATGTTTCTTCACACCATAATTGAATTTCACCTGGCAAGGGGAAGAATTTTAATCGTGATTGGCCCTGTTTTATTCCCTCGTCATCAAGCTGTGAAGCCGCCAAACTTACAGGTCAAAGGAGTCCACTAGGACCAAATTGACGATTCTCGATAGACAGTCCGCGACTACGTTGTCCTGACCACGCACGTAAGTGATGTTGCTGATATACTCCAAAATAGCCGTCCAATGGCGTTGCTGCCTGTCCGTTTTTGCATTTAATGGCGACGAAAAAGCCGATACTAATGGCTTGTGGTCCGTGCACAAGGTGATATGACGTCCTTCAACCATGTGCCTGAATTGGATAACAGCAAGATACGGCCCTAGGAGCTCTCTGGCTTATGTGGAGTATGCTTGCTGTGGCTTGCTTAGCTTGCTCCAAAATAATGCCACCAGTCGTGGCAATCTGTTTACCATTTCGTGCAGGGCAACACCTGTCGCGTATTAGGAGCAATCCTTCACCATCTGGTATGTCGAATCATTAGGCCGTGGGTGACAGAGTTTGACGGAGTTGATCAAAGCCGATTTATTATTCTTAAATGCTCCTCGGCCTCATCGTTCCATAGGAGCTCACGAGCCTTAGGTTGCAGGCGTACAAGTTCGGTCATCGGAGCTGCAATCGCGGAAAAATTAGGAATCATTTCTTGGTAGTAGCCCAACATGCCCAACTATTATCGTAGTTCCTTGTAGTCCTTTGGTAAGGGCATGACCGGTGGGCAAATTCCTTCCACCGAAATGTAATGCCCTAACATATCCAACTATTTTGTTGGATCGCATTTCTCGAGAGATATCCTCAGGCCGTTTTCCACCAGCATTTTGAAAACTTGGTCCAAATGCCTCAAGTGGTTGTCCATATTGTCGCAAAATATCAGGATGTCGTCTATGTATATATACACGAACCTTAATACCAGAAACAGGTTGTCCATGTGTCGTTCAAATGTGCAACCTGCATTCCGGCCGGAGGCCGAATAGAAGCTACACGTACTCCCCTAAGCCAAACGGCGTTATCACGGCAGTCTTCTCTATGTCGACCGAGCTCATAGGGATTTGATGGCAAGTACGAACCAGACCTAACCTTGAAAAAATCCTTTTGCCATGGAGGTGGTTTGCCACACTTTAAATTCGCCGCAATAGATACCTGTCGGTCTTCGTGATCGCAGTGAGCGCTCGAAAATGGCCGACCACCCTGTACTCACCCATCGATTTCTTCGGTACCATGTGAACGGCGAAGCCCATGGTGATTTTGACGGGCGCACGACTTCCTCCTTCAATAGTATTTCGAAAGTATCTTCGGCTACCTGCAGCTTCTCAATTGAAAGAGGTCTCGGCCGCACAAATGTCGGTGGAGCACTATCTGTCTCAATTGTGTGCGTCACTGAGTACGTGAAGATGGGGAGGGATTAGCGGGCGCGAGATTGCACAAATTCTCATATATGTCCAATGTGTCTCTGCAATGGGGCAGTGGGTGCAGTATGTCATTACCGATTAAAGCTACCACAGTATCTCCTGATTGTTGTACTTCTGATACGAGTTTGGTTTGTTTATCGACAACTATGCCGAGCGCACAGTCCGCCAAAAGATTTAAATGCCTCAGAAAGTCCATTTTCTAATAACGCTGAATTGGTATCCGCGACCAAAAATGAGCACCTGAATGATCGGCGAAGACTAGTAATAACTATATCGGTGTGTAACTCGCGGTGCTCTTTAATTTTTCCGCCATTAGCCCTATGTAATATTTAAACTGGACTCACGCAATTTACCCGAATTCATTAATTCATCCTGAATTATCGACACACTCGCCCCGTATTAATTAGAAACACATTTATTTTTATTCACTTTAGTGGCGACGGTGAAAACAGATGGCATACCAGCGGCCGCGCTTTCAATGGCATGTTCTGCTATTTTTCCGCTGGGGCTGGCGAAGATGGCCTGAAGGAAGGTTGTATTTGCTCGTGTTTTCCTCTCTTTGACCACCTGCACCAGGGTTTGCAGAATTTCACATTCTCACCAACTTACAAATTCGAACGGCAGACTACAGGTCTTTGGTTCCTTCGAAACGGTTGCAATCTTATCGGTATATTATAAGCACTGTGATTATTACTTTGATGCACAAACTTGGGACGGTTCCCATTAGGGTTCGCAGACATGAGCACTGACCGAACATTTCCCGCCGAATTCACATTATTTCTGTAATCAGCACTTGTACTGTTATTGACATAGCTATATACGCATCGGACACTGAAACCATCGCTTTTTATTGACTCGCTGCAGGTATTTACATTAAACTATTGCGCTTTATAGAATGTCATTAGTTCATCCACCAGTCATCCTAATTGTGCTAAGGTTAGTTTTTTTGTGTGGCAAGTATAGGCGCGATGTTGACCGGCAGGGATTAAATAAACTTGTGTCTCACTTGTGTCTCCTACCTGTAAGGCAGTTCTTCTTAGTTCCTCTAAATTGGTAGAGGATTAACCTGTGAGATTGGAGGATGCAATAAGCTTCTCGAAGATCTTGGGTTTAGTCTTCTTGAAGAGCCCAATCACTTCAGTCCTTAAAAACTGGTAATTTTGGGTCGATATGATGGCCGCGGGAAGACGGTCGACAGTCAGGGAGGAAGTGCAGCCCATACATGAAAGAATTTAGCTTCCTCCTTCTTTATTCCTGAAATGTGAAACTGGGCCTCTCACAATCTGGAACCAACTTGCAATTGCTGTCCCATTAAAGATGGGTGGTTGATGGTGATAGCGTTAGGAACTCCGTGTCTTTTTGTCCTGTTTGCCGATTGCTTGATGCGTCCATTTCTTCGTCACCTTTACTGTCTGGCCGAAAAGAGGATCACCAGTTTATAGGTAGTGGAAATGTCCTGTTATTTCTTTGGGGCAAAGGTTACTAATTTGTGTGTGCGTGCTCAGTAATTATAATGGGGTTTAATTAAGAGTCTTCTTTGCTTTTGCAATGCTAAAAATCACCCATCCAGAGCAGTGTGCGTGAGAAGGTTCCGATAGAATTGACTCGACGTGCAACGAGGACCTTAAGTAGTGGACATAATTTATGTCCCTGTTGAATTGGTTTTGACTTATTATACTTCTTATAGTTTCTTAAAATGGATTATGATTTAAGGTGGACTTACCGAAGTGTCTTCGTGATCAGGGTAATAAAAGCACTTAAAAAGGACGTGGCAAAAGAAAATAAATTTATTCTTAAATTGGCCTACTAAAAGGAGAAGGGGAAACGTATCGAGTTCTTTACGGTCAGTGAGAAAGCTTCTGTTTAACGCAAAGTATCGAGGCTAAAGGCAGCATGATTTAGGTGAGTAACTTGGCTTCGTAACGCTACTAAGGGACTGATTGATTCTCTGACTAGCCGATTCTGATTGACTGATCTTGACTAATGAATTTTTTACTTAATGATAAAATGAATTAACTGCGAATTGCATGTCTGTCTTTCGGTTTCTCTCTATATATTATGTGCCGTCTCAAAGGGGCGTGACCTTGATTTATCTGTAGGGTGGACCCAATTATCTAATTTGTTCGTTACCTTCACCTCTTGTGTAGAGTTCCGAGAGCTATGTGTTCCTGTTGTACTTACATATCTTCCATGTCTCAGATTTATCTTAATAATAGGGAATCACTTGTCTCTTATTGTTCTTTGGGAAATTTTGCTGGCCAAAGCCTGTATTTTTTCAGCTTCTCTTTTGTCTCCCTTTGTGACATTTTGCTGTTAAATATAGATGTATATAGATGTATAAGTAATTACAAGCGAATTAGAAACTGCATACTGGGCTCCTTAAGATGCCATTAGTATCCATAGTGAAGATCAGAACTATAAGGTGAAAACAATTCAAGGAAACTTTTGATTTTTTTTATTCTCTTGGATACATCCTTATTTCTTTTCATGTAATAGGTAATAGATTTCGTTGAAGACACTACACTGTGAAATATTAACCTAACCAAAAATTAAATTACCTTTTATATTAAGAAAATAAAAAAAAATCCCCCCCCCTTCCACTCATGAGTTAAACGAGGGAAATCTAACGGCAATTCTAAATAAGTGCATTAGAGATTGATCATATGAAATCTTCGAGAAATTTTTATTACTTCACTCGTTTGTAGTTTCTTGGATTCCATTTTAGACAAGATTGTAAGGTATCAGGAGGTAAGTAATTAAAAAGGACAGACTATTGAGTTGGACGTGGATGCTCATGTTTATCTAATTTTCTTGATTTTTTCACGAAACTAGGAAAACGTTTTCCAAGAGAAAGTTGAAGGTGAAGTTCATCTGACTTCACAATTTCTTTTGACACCGTTCCAAATAAAATAATTATGATGAAGCCAAAGTGCATAGAATAGAAGCAGAGTAATATAATGGATTGAAGACTGTAAAACAGTAACCACACAGTTTTTAATTAAGGAAATAGTTCATCATTGGCATCGCTTACTAGCGGCGTTTATCAAAGATCTGTTCTCATTCCCTTGCTTTTTAAAAATATATATAAGTGACAGGATGAATTTTTCCTATAAATTAGTCAAAAGAGCAAAATATCATACTGACTGTGAAAGCATGCAAAAAGATGGAGATATAGTAAATAAATGGTCGTAAATATAGCACATGCAATTCAACGGGGACAAGTAAAGAGTAATGCACATATTTCAAAATAATCGACAATAAGATTACAATATGGATGGTCAAAAATTAAAATGGGTTATTATGGAACACTTTTATATATCTTAATCCCGAAAGATCTAAGATTTTCAAAAATATTGCACTCTGGCTTCACAAAAGTCAAATAGGGTACCAAAATATATAGCTGGCTATATTTTGTGTATATCGAAAGAAATCGTTGTACATTTCTATAAATTCTGGTTTGCATATATGCCAAAGAAAATTGTAATATTGTTCTTGAATTAGGCTGTGATAGAACGGTTTGAGACCGCTTAATTTCAACCGTTATCACATGTTTTTAGAAACAAGATGCTACCCACGTGCATCTTCGCCTTGAAGCCGGGCGCATTATAGCCGCCACCTGAGTCAATGTTTAACCAAAGAGGTTTATCTTCCCCCGTTTCGCCCCATGCGTTGACCTCGCCAGATTGAGTTAGGCTTATGGGCAGATAAGGTATTGTTCTCAGGCGCGGCCGTACATTCCCTCGAAGCCCCACTCCATTGTCCCGTACGCCAAGGGGATGGCTCGACTATTTATACGAAAACTTTACAACTAAGAGGAGATTCGAGATCTAGATTTTCTTCGCGAGACATCTCTACGGTCTAGTCTCACCTTGTGCACCAAAGGGCCGTCTACCTCGAGATCCACCATCATTTGTCCAGAAGAAGACAATACCCCTTAAGGGGCAAGGTTCGAGCCTTGATGACGCCAGGTACACAAGGCTTCCCCTGTTGTTAAGAAAGACAACAACGTTAGAACAGCCATTGTTCTTTGAGCCCATTGACAAGAAACGGTTCTCACCCTTCCCCCCTGTTGTTCAGAAAGAGAACAACATTAGAACAGCCATTGTTCTTTGAGGCTGTAGACAATAAACGGTTCTCACCCTTCCCCCTGTTGTTCAGAAATAGAACAACATTAGAACAGCCGTTGTTTTCGAGCCCGTATACAAGAGACGGTTCTCACCCCCCCCCCTGTTGTTCAGAAGAGAACACCGTAGAATAGCCATTGTTCTTCAAGCCCATTCGCCAAGAAACGGTTCTCATTCCCAAGACACCACGTCAGGATCATTTAATTCCCCCCCCCCCTTCGGCTGGAACTCGCCAGCGGACCGAAGATTCCTTCACGTCGCCTTCCTCTGCACAACAAGTGTAATTACGTAAGCTGAACGTTACCTTTGAGTATTTAACCCTTTTGTCAACCCTATCCTGTGCTTTAAATGGTTTAGCGAACCATCCCATCCCTTTAATTTTTATTTGTTTTACCTTTTTAAATCTTTTCCAAATCTTAATCCTCGGATTAGCTAGATTCCCCACGACCCTTCCCATTCTCTGTTTATGTCAATATTTTCCGTTTTGTGTGTTGTTGATAGTTTTATTAATAAAACTCTATTTTATTAATGATAGCCATATTATTATCCTTGAGCTCAGTTCCACTTCTTAAGCATATTGATGATTAATAACCTCGGTCGAACAAACACTACGCACTCTAAATATAATTGAATAAGTTCCCTCAACGAATAGTCATATATGGTATATCGTCGAGATTCCATTCTACGACATAGGCATTCTCCATTTGATCCGTTTACTCGATCACTCCTTGACCACAATTGTCCAGTGGATTTTGGTAATGGGAAAAGAAGAGTGAGGAAAGAGAGGGAAAATTTGGAGATAAAGATTAAGAGAAATATTTGTAAAAAAAGTCGAATTTTAATATTAGGTTGAGGAAAAAGTTTTTGCGTTTTTTTTTTAATGTCGTGTTGATTTAAGTTTTGTTGGCGTGATTTGTGCACATATTAAGAAACAATAATAAATAATGAGAGCAAAATTTGCAAAGGTTAGGCTACGTCTCTTAACAGCGTAGACTATTAGGCTTTTGCTTTAGGCTACGTCTTGAAGTTGAGTAATAAGTCATTGCGGTTTATTTAAAAGTTGTGTTAATTCAATTTTTGTTCTGTACCCTCAAAATGGAATGAAAAGTTGAAAGAAAGGCGCATTTTCGACACTTGTTGTTCTTCATTTTCAATCGAGATGGAAACAATGCAAACGCAGCCAAATCTCGTCGCGATATTTGTGCTGTGTATGTAGAAAATGCTTTATGAGAAAGGACAGCTTAATGGTGGTTTTCACGTTTCAAAAATGGTCATTTCAATCTTAATGACGAAGAACGTTCTGGTCGCCCAATTAAGTTGGATGAAGATCGATTGAACGACCTTCTTCATGAAAATCCTCGTCAATTGACTAGAAAATTGGCTGTACAATTGGCGTGTGATCAGAAAACAATAGTGAATCACCTTCATTCGATGGGGAAAGTTAAAAAACTCGGTGCATGGGTTTCGCACCCTTTGAGCAAAAGCAACAAACTTCAACGCTCCACGATTTTCGCAGGTTTACTGGCTCATCACAACGCTACTCGTAGATATAAGGCCAGATTTATTCATCGGATCATCACTGGCGACGAAAAGTGTTGTGTTTATGCCAACATGAACCATCGAAAACAATGGCTTAGCCCCAATAAAAAACACTTCAGCGATTAAAGCAAGGACTTCATCTACGAAAGACGATGCTGGGTGTGTGATGTGGTTGTGAAGGCATCCTTCTTTATGAGCTCCTTGCGAACAACGAGATTGTTAATACAGAACTCTACGTTCAACAAATGTATCGACTCGCCGAAGCTATTCGTGAAAAGAGACCTCATCGACTTTATAAAGTCCTTCTGCAACACGAGAATGCTTGTCCTCACATTGCCAATATGAAAAAGACGCCATCCAAACGCCTAATTGGGAAATCCTGCCGCATCTTCTATATTCGCCAGATTTGGCTCCATCGGATTTCTACCTGTTCCGATCGCCCTCCAACAATTTGCGCGGCGTTTCGTTCAATACTGATGTGGAATTAAGAACCTGGTTAGACGAATTCTTCGAGTCAAAATCCAGAGATTTTTATTGCAGAGGCATCGAAAAACTAGTTGAACTTTGCCTATTGTTATCAATTAAAAATGAAGTTTTTCTAAAATTGTTAATCGTAATGAATAAATTTGATAAAACCGCAAGAACCTATTCCTCAACCCAATAAGTGACTCGTTCTCTCATTTTGCCTAATAGCACGTGCCTGAGACCTTATGGAAACATATACTTAACAGAGTGCCTTGACTGGACTGTGTTCATAGCTAGATAAATAATTAATATTCGACTAGAAGAAAAGAAAACGAAATACAGAGATCATCGAATTTGCAAAAAGGATAGACTTAAAGATGGTTGAACATAATTCTGGAATAGATGGGAGGGGAGGACAAGAACCGTTCCAAAATGATAAGAATTTCAGAAGTACTAACGATGGTAAGAACTTCGTGAGGACTGATTCGGACAAGAACTTCAAAATGATCGAATAATGAAGACGTAAAAAAAGAAAAATCCTTTTCGACGCATAAAGGTCTCCAAAGAATTGAGAATGAAAAATAGTTTAAAGTTTTGAAAATAGCATTGAATAAGAAAGATGCGAGAAAAATAATGATCTAAAATTATTAAAAAAACGATCCTCCCTTGAAAAAGATTGAGAAAAAATAAATTGAAATGATCATTTGTAAGAGTAACTTGAAAATTATCTAGAATGAGGAATTCTAAAGATTTGAGCGTAACAAAACATAGAAGAGGTAAGAAAACGATTTTAATTCGCGTGTGAGTATAGTCGGTCGGTCGGTCTCGGTTTTGCTTTTTGTTTTGCATTTTTTTCTAATTACATTGTAACTATTTGGCCTATTAAACAAAATTTGAAAGACTTATGTTGTTTTAGATTCTCTTTCGAAAGATATAATTGCCAAATGCCTCCTAAGGTTTGCCCGGGGATTATTTTGTTTTGGCAATAATATCATAACTATTCGGCCGTGTCTAACAAAATTTGAAACCCTAATATTCTTTTACATTCTCTTTCAAATGGTAGAATTATCAAGGTCATCCCAAGGTTACTATTGAAAGTTTTGAAGGTTGTAAGGTCATAAATCAGAAAAAGTGAGAACACACGACTTTTTGGTCAGCAGACCTTGTTTATGATTACAACGACTAAATGATGTAAAGTATGTATGATAATGAAAGTGACGAAAGAATCCCACCACCGTAATAATGGTGATCTTGGACGGCCGCTCTTAAGAACTTCCCAGATGAATTAAATACAAAAAAAAATGGAGGGAACTCAAGAATACCAGCTGAAGTCTCCCTTCCAGCGGATGATGTCTCGAGGGGGAGGGGATCTGATGGGGCGGCTCGAAAATCACAACGGAGGCAATAAAAGACTAAATTGACTTTATTCCAATTTTCTTCAGATAATCACGCAATAAAGAAGTTAATTTAAATGCAAAATTCCGCCATTAATTCAGGAAAGTTTCAAGCTCCGTTTTCATAACGACCTTAAGTTTGGTAAGAGGGCTTAGGATTGGGCGTAGCAAGGAGTTCGTACCTCCTAATTTAGAGTTCTTGTGTTTGTTTTATAGTTTCGTATTACACCTTGTTTCGGATTAGAGGTCAAATTCTTTCGTATAAATCCTTCACATTTTGGTCATTTGAATTTCATAACTTCACTCCTTAAAGTCAAATTCACTTTCACTTTAAAGTTAATTTAAAAAAACTTAAGAAACAAAGGACAAATAAAGCGGAACTGGTAACCATTTATATTTAATTCTTTATTTATTCAATCTACAACTTCGGTTGCCAACAACCATCTAACCTTCAAAAGCATTCATGGATGCTGTTACGAGTGTTTGATTATAGTCATTATTATATCGGTTCATTGATGATAACGCAAAAGAAACATGCATATGTAACAAATAAGAGCACTATCATATAATGTATAAAATTGAGGTACTCGCAGACCAATTAAGGAAAAATGTACATAACTGGAAAGTAAAATAAAACCCGGCAATGTCGACAAACCTAGCAATGAGAAACATTGTCAGCGCAAAATAGGAAGCAGGAAATGCGTATTATGGATCTTTCTGAACGAATTCCATAAGAAGTAGTAACGCAAAAGTCAGAATTTGAAACCCATTTGAGGACCAACGTGCTCGATGAAGTTTGAGCCTATCAACCTGTGAAGTGAGAAATATGAGCCCGAGTTTCGTGGGATTAAAAACCCGAGGATCCTCTCAAGCCCAGATCTGAGTAGATTGCTGCTACCGAGGAAGCCTCTCAGATGGTGGCAGAACCAGTAGAGCTGGTAGGTCTACAGAAGGACTGCATTTAAGGCTCAAAAGTAGTTTCAGCGGACGTTTAGGTTTGGTTAGGTAATACGAAAAAAAAACAGGTAATTAGATTATCAAACAATATAAAACATTAACATAAGAATACTAATTCGAACAGCAAACAACTGTTAATTATACTATATAGAAAAAACTCTGAGAAGATTAACTTCTCTACTACATCTGTATTTGAAGATTAAAAGATTTTTCAGTATACTTATACTATTTGAATAAAGGGGAGTTTAGTTTTATAAATATACTGCCAAAAATGTTCACTGAGTTAAAGAAAAACCTCTAAAAGAATTGTAGAACACTTATTTATCTTCTCCTGAAAATTTACAATTGCTTATTTTTATACTGGACTTGCTCTATGATATATCTTTTTCAGCTGCTGAGTTCTTATGACCTTGTTTATGGAATTAGTTTCTATTTGACTTAAATCATTGTAGTAGGAATTTTCACTAAAATGAGTTGTGAATTGCTCACCTTTTGCATGTCTACTCTCCCTGACTAATTGAGGCATCTAGATTTCTTTGTCTCTCGTTCCATCGCACCTAACACAAAGAAGTCGAGTGAGTTGCAGTCAGGAGAGTAGTCAGGTAGTGTGTGATCAAAGAAATTCCCCAACACCCAAGTCCGGTCTTCCGGCTGCCGCAACCTTTAAGGCTTCGGTGCAGCTACCCGGTCGGACCAGGTCTTCACCACCATGCTCAGAACTCAGATTTAGCCCTCGTTCTTCAGCCTGAGCCATTTAGGTAAATTGTAAGATTGCCTGACGTCATCTTCACTAGTGATGACATCGAAGACCATAATTGTCGCTGAAAAGTTTATTTTGTTCTTCTGGTAGATGATCTGATTTTAGGAGTAATTATGCTCATGAGAAAAGGACCATAGTATGAATGGCTCCAACTGGTGTTTCAAATTGTTGCTTAGGTTCTTAATGTGCTTGAGTCCTTTTGCACCACCACATTGATTTGTTTTCATCAACACCTTTCTTCATTGCAATGGAAGTATTGACGTTTTCAGATCATTTTTTATGATCACGCAGATTTCAACGACGAATTCCGGTGTTCTGCTGGCTTCAGATCGTCGATCATGGGTTTTGCCTCGGCTTTCGCCTCGTAGTGGAATCCTGAATCTTCCAGCAACTTTCTGACATTCTCCAGCATCCTTTTGCTGAAGGTGAGGAAGTTTGAAATCTGCTTGTCTTTGTCTTCCCAGCACAGATTCCAAGGAGGACTCCATTTCTCTCCATAAACGGGGATTGAAAATTTTCCAGTCAATTATTCGGCAAAATCAAAGCAAAAATCTTTATTGTTTTTAAGAAGAAAAATGCCGATAGAAATATCCGTAAAAATAGTTGAAAATGGCGAACGAATACCGTCAGCACTTTGTAACAAACATCATTATCATCTATTTCAGTTTGTTTGCTCTTAATGGTTTTGTCCATACCTCTTTTCTTCTTAATTTCCTCTAGGTCTTTCAATCCCAGATTATCTTTAGCTTCCATTTGGTAGCACCTTTAAATGCGCTAACTCAGGTGTTGTATTTTGTGAAAAAGATGAAGGATTGCTTCTTGAAGAAATGACACTTCCAATTACGAATTAATTGTATATGGAATATATAATTAAAAGTGAGCGATTATCTAATTTCGCTTTTTGAATCGATACGGATTACGAACAGGAGAGGTGAAGCAATTTTTTGACTTCAATAATAAAAAGTGGATTCAATACGATGAGTAATAATGTTTTGAGATATTTATGGTTCATGCGATAACAATACGTATACAAAAATAACAATGAACTAAAAACTCGAACATTTAATAGCGTAGGACATTTGCTGTGACATAACCCTAAAGGATTCTTTTTTATTCAGTTAAGGTCTATATTATCATGTTCTTTCCCCTAGTTCTTTAGTCCATTAGTATTGATTTTCATATGTATTAAATCAATTGAAACACAAGCAATACAAAAATATCCGTTTCTTTTCACTAAGAAAATCAACTACTTTAAAAGCATAAGCTATTTTTCATTCGTTTTCACCGGAAAATATCATTACTAATTTTCTTCTGGAACAGCACAACAAACGTTTAATTAATGTAAACAATTTTTCAAACAACTCGAAAGGATTAAATTTAAGGAGTATTCAAATCAACTTTAATTATATATTGCAAAAACGCATATCATTGAGGCATTACACGAAAACTTTAATTACTTGAACATTAGCGTTCCATAGCTAGTAACATAAAATCTACTTATGTTTACCATTAGGCAGTGATAATATAACGTGGCTGTATTTATGAGAATGGTTTGTTTGCAAACATTAACTTTTTAAAATTTATTTTAAATATTTCAAATATTACGAGCTGATTGCTTTTGTAGTATCTGCTTTTGTATGATTTAGTGTTTCATTTGATTAAATTAGATTTCCTTTTTCTTTATTTTGCGAAAAGAAGTTGTTAAATAAAAATTCGAATTTTGGTGGGATGAAAATAGGTGGTGGAAATTTCTTTGCTCGACGGATTAAATGAGAACACAGCATGCGGGGTGTGATCGATAAGATTGAATGAAGAGTAACACAAGTCGTTTTTGGACTTGAAGCAGTGAATATGGGAATGATTCGCATAATAAATAATCATGAATAAGTTAAAAAATTGAGTTCAAAAAGAGAAAAATAATCTTCAATATCTATCTCTCTTGAACGGCTGTCATGCAAATAGGTTATTTGTAAGGAAATGCAGGGAAAAATACGAAATGAAAAGGAACGACCAACAAGTCATCTGGTTCTGTTTAAGGTAAAGAAAATACTCCGGTCTATTAAAGTATATTTTAAATAATAATTGTTTAGGAATTAAATGCAATAAAAGGTAAGTAAATGAGCACAAATGTTAAAACTAGACAAAATAAACTTCCTTTCATTGCAAGATACAAAAAAGGGCCGCATGTTCCAGCAACATTTTATCTGATTGTAGCTTTTATCTTTTGAGAAATTGTCCCTCACTCTCAAAAGGTGTAAGAATGGGATAATCACACGAACCTACGGTTACCCATATATTTATGTGATATCATGAATCTCTCTGGCTAGAAGATTGTCCAACAAACATTTCCATCGCTTATATCCGGTTCTTTATGGACGAGTGTTTCTTATTATTTTGCCATCCTGACCATGCTTCCAAATTCCTCCTTCATCTTGACAATTAACATCCAAATATTAAATTGACGAGTTAACAAGAAGAAAACGTCTCCTTGTCCTTTTTTGATGTAAAAGTTACCAAAGCAAGGTTCATTTCTGACCAAAATCTATTGCAAACCCACCTACACAGGATTAGCCATAATCCTTATCTTAGTTTTATTTCTTCTTTTAATCATACGCCGTTCCACTCCCTCCACCAAAGAGCCTTTTCTACAAAATTGGGCTATAATTTGGTCCTTATGACGTCAGACGTCAAAAGGCGAAACCCCTCATTTCAAAAGTAACTAAAAATGTTAATTCTTTGGCGAAAATAGCCTAAAGTAGGCGACACTATCGTCTTTATTATTTCGATAAACGTGCAGAGCCGATAGAACGTTTATCAAAATACTAAAGACAATAGCACCGCCTAATTTAGGCTACCTGCCACCGAAAATTAACATTTTTTTTAGTTACTTTTAGAAATATATTTCAGCTGAAATCTATCGGGACCAAGTTTCTTTTATGTTTCGTTCAAACGCGCAGAAACGATTTGTTAAAAAAGCAAAAACGTGAGAACATTATTCTATAAACAATTACGATTATATAATGGGGGCTGCGCCCCCCAGACCCCCCCCCTAATTGATTGAAATCCTCAGGGTCATTGCAAGTCGACCCCTTTCGCGAGCCGTAACTCAAAGTTATTCAAAAAAAGTGAAACATATATGAACATGGACGAAATATTATGCGGCCAGGACCGGGGAACAGTGAAGGCGAGGGCGTGACACAGATGTTCAGGTATACCCTATCTTCACCTTTCACTATTCTAATTGACCCGCGCTTCTTTTAAATGAGACCACGATCTATAGAAAAGTCTATTAAATTGACTGAGAAACTAACACAAGTCGTATTGAAGACGAACAAACCGAAGTCAGAGGTATTGCGCCCTTTTAACTGCTCGGTTTCAGGGTTACCAATGTTGGAAATAAGGTTGAATTAAAGGTTGCCAGTGTGGGAAATTAATGGTTTTGTTTCACAAAAATAGTTAAACGAAACATACAAAGTTTAATACATTAGTAATTATGAAAAATCAATGCATTACTAACTAATATAATTAAGTAGAAGTGCAGGCATTTAATAAATAATAAAGAAGAAAGGAAAAAAACAAAATAACAAAACAAATACAACGCCGTGATTGGCCCCTTTTGAAGCTACCGTCTGATGTCATAATGCTTAGATTGTAGCCCAAAATTGTAGCCAAAATTGTACCTCGAAACAGCGCCCCCTATTGTGTGCCCCTAAACTGAACTATTACGAAAAATTGGATGTATAAATACGGATTTTGATCCTTTTAGCAAATGTTCGTTTTGATAATTGTGTTTGCTTTATGCTTTTTAATTATCCTGGAGATTAGTCTGGACCTCGAAACGTCGATATTGTAATAAAAAATTTATTTTTTCCCACAGCGGCCTTAGGCTTAACCTTCTCGTTCAATCAACTAGTTACACAGAACTTTTCGATCGAATATACACCCTTAGCCCAAAGTATAAAGCACCCATAATAGATTTATATATTTAAAATATTAAATCAAACTTATAGGGAATTTGTCATATTATATATTATAATAATATAATAATATATATATAATAATAGTCTATTTTTATTATAAGTTGGAGTATTTTGTTAAAATGCTGGAATTAATTAGTATTTTACTAAATAGTGGATGATTAATAAAATGATATGTTTACTAAAATCAGAATTTAACTATTAATTCCCATTTTTCTGCAGCGACATAAAATGTCTAACAACACTTAATTGGTAAAATAATAAAAATAATGAATATATATAATTAATTCATATATCACAAATATACAATTACATTATAAGAATATTTATGTCCAAGGGTGTACGATATATATATATATATATATATATATATATATATATATATATATATATATATATATATATATATATATATGAAAAACTGACAAAGTATCACGTGAGGGTAGCAAATGAATGCAATGTCCCGCAGGAAAAAATGAAATGGTGTTTTCGAGTACTTTCGAACTTTATTAAGTTCTTTATCAAGGATAACTACAAAAAATAATATTATATTAGAGATAAATATACAAACGAAAAGTATAAAAGACCGCCTCAAAACAAGACATCACCAATGAGGAAGACGGAAGGGGAAAGGTAAAGATTCACATTAAGAATTACAAGAAGCAGGTAGTAAGGTCAAACTGAGAAGACGAAAAGGGTAACAGATTAAAAGAAATGAAGATAGCCTAACGAAGGAGATTATAAGAAACGAGGAGCGAAAGAGTGGTGAAAATACAGTGTACATAAAAGAGCAGAGACATAATTAAAAATTAACAAAATGGCTCCACATAACTAAAGATTGTATATAAAACTAAAGACAAAAGTCAGAACTAATTTCTTTAAGTATTATTTTTTTATTATTTCCTGTAGTTATCCTTGATAAGGAACTTAATAAAGTTCGAAAGTACTCGGAAACACCATATCATTTTTTCCTGCGGGACATTGCATTCATATATATATATATATATATATATATATATATATATATATATATATATATATATATATATATATATATATATATATAGTACAAAAAGAGAAATTGGACGTGAATGAGCAATAAGACAAGAAAAAGGAGATTTTTAGAAGTAAGAGAAAGGGACATTCGAAGAAAACTAGAATCAAAGGGAGCAGAGGGCGGCACAATGAATGCAATCCTTTACCGAGAAGACAGAGATAACGCCAGGAGAAAAAGTTTGAAATTCCTGGCCGGGACTCTAACCCGGGTCTGCTGATTGCCGGTCAGATGCTCTACCGCTAAGCTACCAGGCACAGACTCTTCTTCGCCCATAGCGTTACCCCATCAAACTCAGTATCTCCCTCTTTGCTAGGAACCTCCAAGGAATTTTGATACCATATCTTCTTACACGCTTACAATTTAAAGGCTCATCCCCCATGTCACTTTTTTCCCCTGGCGTTATCTCTGTCTTCTCGGTAAAGGATTGCCTTCATATATATATAATGTGAGTAAACGAATAAATTAAATGTAGCTGATGTGTTGAAAATAACATTTAGAGAAAGAGGTATTTAAAGATAAGCAGTTAAGAAGGAATTCGAGACCTTGGATGCAATGGGAATGTGAAAATCATGGTGGAGCAATCAAATTTCGTAAATGCAAAAATCAATTTTAAAAATTGATGATAAAGATTTTTCTTTACATCTGGACACTAATTACTGGATAAAGTACCCGCATAGGACAACAGCTATCGGAGCAACGATGCTTTGGGGAAAAAGATTTCTATATTGATTGGATATATGTAGAGCTACCAAGAAAGGTCCAAATGTTATCGGCCCAACCCTGATAAATTTTTTAAAATGCGTTTAAATACGAGTATGTCAATTCAGGATCTTCCATGTCTGAACATGAAATGCGGAAGTTTTTTTTTATTAAAATACGTTTCTGGATTTTTAGTGAAAATTATTCAGTTTCCAGTAAGCCCTTATTTAAAGATGTCGACTATTGAGCATAGAGTAGTGATTAAATTTCTCACGAAAGAAGGTGTCAAACGGAGTGAAATTAAGCTCCATTGGGATGATGTGTACGCAGGTTCTTCCCCTTTTTACAGCACCGAAAAAAAACGGGTATCGTTATTCTCTATGTGTCGGGAAACATTAGAAGATGATAAAGGTTGTGGACGACCAGTGACTGCTATAACCCCTAAAAATTTGCGCGTGTGGAAGAAGAAGTAAATGATGACCGACGTTTAAAGGCAAAGGAAATAACAACAAGAGTGAATGTATCCAGAACAGATGTCGTCAGGATTTTACATGATCATCTTCAGATGAACATGTCCTGAACATTGTCTCACCTGAAATAATGCACGAAGAAATTGATAATAATTATAATATAGGACAAAGATTTTGCTAGCCCTTTATCGGTTAGAAAACTGTTATTGTCCAGTCTCCTAAAATGTTATATCATACTATTAAGAATAGAGATACTTTTAACACTAAAAATATCCTATAACTCCCTTTCAACTATTCAACCAACCCTTTTTACATCCCCCAAGTCTCATTCGGCATTCAGATATATAAAGCTGTATTTAAATACATGTAATTTATTTAGACAATGCAAGTTCTATTTCAAATTGTAACTGTGGAGAAATGGCTACATTAGGCATCCTGGAGGAGTATAGGTACATTAAAGCCCCCCTCCCTTATGAGGAGAAGCGTGGGAAAGGTAGCCGGCGAAAATGCTTACCATGTGTGATCTCCCCGCCGCTGTGGGCAGTTGGAGCTAACATCTGTTTGAAGGCGACCACCTTAGGTCCTTAAACGACGCTCTAACGATCCAATTACCTACGAGACCCATAAACCCGTGGTTATGGGAAAAAAAAGCGGTGCGAGTCAGAAGGCACGCCAAGTAGCGGTGCGGTTGCGAGCCTATAATTTGTGAGCTGACTTGGGCACCCCTGTGCCACCTCAGGAATTCTCGCACTCCCCAGATGCTAACTCACCATTCGCTCCCCCCCCTTTGCCTCTGTGGCCTGGTCACTTCCCCCTTTAGATGGGGCGGTGATCCGCCTATAAATAAGCCCCGCAAAGAAAGACAAGATGATTATCAGAAATCGATACGCCAGAGGAGGATTAGTTCGTGAAGATCGATCCATCGACCAGACAAGAAGATTATTAAAAGTCGATTCGCCCGAAGAAAGATTAGTTCGCGAAGATCGATCTTTCAGCCAGACAAGAAGATTAGAAGTCGATACGCCAGAAGAAGGGTTAGTTCGTGAAGATCGATCCTTCGGCCATACAAGACTATTTCCGTGAAAAACGATAGGATCAGATTGAGGAAATCGATCCCCCCTTTCAGGGCCGTATTAACCTAAATAGTCAAGTTTTATATCGGTGCCATACCGAAGAAGTCTTTTCAGTCTGCAAAGAAGTCCGACTGAAGAAAAGCAAAGCCGCTCACACTCGAGCGACTCTCACATCTCAAGCTCCGTAAGAGTGAGAGGAGAAGAACCCAGCCCCAACGAGCTCCCGTTCTTTAATTACGTTGAAGAATTAGCCCCCGTCACAGGTGACAAGCAATCCCTCCACTAAAATTTAACCAGCGGCTACAACACTGCAAAGCGAGAGATAAGTCCTCCAACGACATCCGGCAATCCCTAATACCTACCTGTAAGTTAAAAATAACATTTGTATCTCTATTGCGATAGTAGAAGTTTAGTAGGTCCCAAGTTTTAAAGGAGTGTAGAAACTCTTGTTCTTGAACCTAGGTCAAATGTGTTTGTAGACGAGAGTACGTTAATTTAATGTTTAACGCTAATCAAATAGAGTCGCGATAAAAAAATACTAATCGGCAAGTGGTATGTTTACGGGAAGCCTATTTGTTTATGTTGGTCATTGAAAGATCTTTGAGGCCAAAGATAGAAATGTGTTTACTGTTGGTGTGTAATATTTAAGTTTTTAATTTAAAATACATGTTTATTTTGGTAGATTCTGGTGTTTCCTCTTATCCTTATGTGTTTAAAAATAGCTCTTCCTTAAGAACTAAACCACTAAATTAGCACTCTTAGAACAAAGCCTACTTCATCATAGAAGTAACTCACGCCCCTTAAAGCAGACAGATACTAAAAGGGTGTCAAAAAGTATAGTGATCAAAACCAAGGGTCATTCTACGACATATTATAAAAGTGGTGTCAGGTCTAGAGGTTTTATATTAGAAAGAACCCAACAGTGTCTATTTAAGGAAGAGCTAACACATAAATGGAACACCAGGAATAATAGAATATTTGACGAGTGGAAAATTGGTAAAGTTAGAGGTGGATACCATCTAAATGTAATTGTTAGGCCAAGTGGTAAGTTTCGGTGGTGGAGTAGGTCAGGCTTGATTAAAAACAAGGTAGATGACTGACATAAGCGCGATGGCATTGTTTGACCTTTTTCGGAAGCAATGTCAAAGCCTCGGACTGGAAGGAACCGAGCTGAACTCGTTTATTCAGCAGAAAGAGAGAAACGAAAGAGAAGAAAGAAGAGAGGAACGTAAAATGAAAATGGAAGCTGATGAAAGAAGAGAAAAGGAGAAAATGGAAGCTGATGAAAGAAGAGAAAAGACGAAAATGGAAGCTGATGAAAGAGAGAAGATAAGGGCCCACGAAAGAGCTCTTAGCAAAGACGAGTTAGAGGTGCAGTCAGTGTCATCCAGAACAGGAGTGTCACCAGCGGCCAGCATGAAACTCCCGGAGTACAGGGACGATTAAGATTTATGCTCATATCTCTCCCATTTTGAGAAAATATTTGAAGTCAATAATTGGGACCTAGAAGAAGATGGGGTTGCCAGACTGTTAGCGCTACTCCATCTTAGGATGAGAGAGATATTCTTATCTTTACCCTCAGAAGCGAATGTGGACTATTCCACTCTCAAAGCCGAACTTCTCTCAGCAAAAAACCTTAACCCGGAAGAATATAGGATGAAGTTCAGGCAGTCTCGTATAAGACCTGGACAAACATACAAACATTTTGGCTTTGAGCTTCGTCGAAGCCTACACTTTTGGATGGAATCAGAAGGGGTAAAGAACGAAGTCGTTGCGGTCGTCGACTTCATGCTTAGAGATCAGTTACTAAGTACATTACCCCAGGAAATCCGTGCATTCGTTAAGGACCGAAAAGCTTCTACTTTCAACGAGTGTCTGGACGAGGCTGACCTCTACGCGGTAAATCATCGGTTATATCCGAGGGAGTACAAGAAAGAAAAGGCTCCCTCCCCAAAGAAAAATGGGCCACCACCCAGGCATGTGCAGAAGAAGCCCTTGAAGTTCTCAGTAGCAAAAGGAACTTACAGGCCAAATTTTAGGGGAGAAAAAAATCAAAAAGAAGTTAGGATTCCACAAGGATCATACCCTAATACCGGCACGTATTCCAGGAGGCCCGTCACTTGTTATACCTGCGGGATAATAGGTCACCTGAGTTTCCAGTGCCCACAGAACTCCCGGCTGAGGGAGACTTCGAGACAACAGGTGCAAACCTTGACTGCCGCGATCCCAGCAAGACAAGCTGATTCGTCCTACGTCCCCGCGCCAACATCCGAAGGGCCCCAGCAACAGGTAAACTTTCTATTCAACAAAAGTTCGCCAGGCGGCCTAAAATTTGAAGAGGGCACTGTTAATGGGTGCCGAGTATCCACTTTAGTCAGAGACACCGGATGTACGTGCATAGTGGTATCCGACAAGTTGCTGCCCCCAGTAAACCCTAACCATAAGAAATTCGCAATCGTCCACGACTTTTTAGGACGAGACAATCGATTCCCCGTCGTGAGATGTCATATACAATGCAGATATTTCACCGGTTGGACGGAGGTGGTAGTAGCCCCGATTAAGTTCTGCGCAGTACTAATCGGACAAAACCCCCTAATTTCCCAGCAAGAAGTGGCCCAACAAGTAGTCACCCCGGCACAAGAAGCCCAGAGGAAAGAGCAACCTGCTAAGTTGACCCCGAGGATTACTCTCGAAGACAATGGGTTCAAATTTACTTCCTTCGTCAGTGCTCAGAAGGAATGCCCCACTCTATGGGAGAAAGCTATTAAAGGTGAAATTCTCCAAGTGAAAGGAAAGAAGCCTACCTAGTATATCGTAGAAGACTCACTTCTCTACCCTACTATCAGCGAGGAGGATACGGAGAACAAGAAAGCACTGTGTGTACCTCAAGAATACACGCAAAGAATTTTGAATACCGCGCATGATGGAATATTAGCCGGACACTTTGGGCACAACAAAACGGCGCAGCAGATATTCCGACACTTTTATTGGCCCCAGGCCGCCAGGGAAATTGTGGCCTATTGCCGATCATTCGAGGTGTGTCAGAAGGATCCCTCCAGAGGACGGGTACCTCCCGCTCCCTTACAAAAGGTGCCCGTTATTACCGAACCATTCTTACGAGTGGCTATTGATTTGGTGGGAGCAATTCACCCCCCTTCAAGTGGAGGACACTCCTAGTGGATTGTGGCCCTACGGAAGATTGACACTATTTCCTGCGCGGAAGCATTAATTTTAATTTTTGCACGAGAAGGCCTGCCTAAAGAAATTCTATCGGATAGAGGGCGCCAATTCACCTCAGAATTGATGGAGTATTTTAATACACTACTGTTAGTCAAGCCAATTTTTACGAGTCCATTTCATCCATCCGCTAACGGAATCTGCGAAAAATTAAACGGGTCTCTCAAAAATATATTGAAGAAGTTGTATCAAAACAACCCTACACAGTGGCACAGATACCTGCCTGCAGCCCTTTTCGCCTGCCGAGAAATACCTCATCGGATGTTGGGATTCTCGCCCTTTGAGCTATTATACGGGAGAAATGTGCGAGGTCCTATGAGTATTCTTAAGGAATTATTTTCCAACGCGAAGCTCGAACAAGAAATCAAATCGTCTTACGCCTACGTGATGGATATGCGCAAGCACCTAGAATACTGCTCTGGCTTAGCTCGAGAGAACGCCGAGAAAAATTTAGCCAAATACCGGGACTACTTCGATATGAAAGCAAAGGCTCGAAAATTAAAGGCAGGAGATGAAGTCTTATTATTACTCCCGACCGAAAATAATAAGTTATGGGCCCAGTGGAAGGGACCGTTCGAAGTAATCGAGGCATGGGGTCCAGTCGATTACTTGATAGATACCCCAACAGGGCGAAGAACCTATCACATAAAAATGCTAAAAAAATATCACCGCCGCGCGTGCATAAAAAATATTACCCTTATAGACGAAGAAGAACCGATGGATGCCGTTTACCCGGGTACGCCCCTGCAAGTCATACACACCGTGTGTGTGTAACAAGACGAGGAATACGAACTTCCCTCGCTCTCACCTACCCCGGAAGACCCTCGGGTGGGTTTAAAGATAAATCCCCACTTAGAGATTCAACAAAAAGCGGAAATGTTGAACTTGCTCATGGAATTCCCAGAAGTCATTTCTGAAAACCCCGGATGTGCCAAGGATTTTATCCATGAAATAAAACTAAAAACTAATTCAGTGGTTCGGAGCAAACCATATCCTTTACCGATCCACCTATGAGAAGCTTTCAATAAGGAAGTCCGGAATTTACTAAAATTGGGAATTTTAGAGCCATCGGAGTCCGATTATTGCTCCCCCATAATAATGGTTAAGAAACCTAATCAATCATTTCGGATGTGCGTGGACTTGCGAAAATTGAATTCAGTGACCGTTTTCGACGCCGAGCCCATCCCACTAATAGATCAAAATCTCCATTTATTTGAAGACGCTAAATTCATCACCGAATTGGATTTGTGTAAAGCGTACTATCAAATACCTCTCGCTAAGGAGCCCCAAAAATTGACGGCGTTTGCGACCGAGAGAGGTCTGTTACAGTTTACCAGGCTACCCTTCGGACTACTTACAGCCGGTAGCAATTATAATAGGATGATGAGGCGAATTATCGCTGGACTAAGTGACGTGTCGTTTTACTTCGACAACATGTACGTAGCTACCCGTACATGGGAGTCACACTTACATGCCTTACGCTCATTGCTGGAGAAATTGAAGGAGCAAGGTCTAACCGCCAGGCCGACCAAGTGTTATTTTGCCTACGAATCCATTGACTACCTGGGATTCAAAAAAGGACAAAAACACTTGACTTCCCAGCAAGAAAAAGTGGACGCCATAGTCAAGATGCCCCGGCCGAAAACAAAGAAACAACTCCGATCGTTTATGGGAGCGGCCTCGTTCTATAGGCGTTTTGTACCACACTTCGCTTCCATAGCGGCCCCACTTAATGATTTGTTAAAAAAGAGAGCGTCAGACCATGTCACGTGGAACCCCCATGCAATAACTCAGTTGGAGGTTCTAAAAGGAAAACTCGTAACTGCGCCCATTCTTCGCTTACCAAATCCCAACAAGATCTTCGGCTTTCGCACGGACGCTAGTCAGGACGGGTTAGGCAGAGTATTGCTTCAATACGAAGATGACGAAACAGCCTATCCCATAGCTTATGTCAGTAGGAAACTGTTGAGTAGAGAAAAAGCCTACGCTACTATCGAAATCAAAACTTTGGCCATAATATGGACCATAGGTAAATTCAAATATTATCTAATAGGGCGCGAGTTTAAGTTGGAATGCGACCATAAACCGTTGTCATACTTAAGTAAAAATAAGAGTAAGAATGGAAGAATCCTCAGATGGAGTTTACTCTTGATGGAGTACCAGTACTCCATTCACTATATAAAAGGGTCCAACAATTGTATGGCCGACTCGTTAAGTCGGAACCCTGTCGACGATTAAGGAGCAGCCCAACTATTGTATAATAGCAAAGTTAAGTGTAAATCAGTAGAATTGTAAGTAAGTAGGGGCGAGTAACCCCCTAGTGGTAGGTAAGAAGATCCTAAGTTGGCACAGTAATATAAGAATTAATGTAAGGTCAGGTAAAATGTTATCGAGGCATTTTCGGGTGAACTAGAATTTATTGTATAATATAATGTTCCGTAAGTTACCCATGTATATTATTGTAAGCGTCGGATTGGAACCTTCCCCCTCCCGTTATTCTCTTAAGGAGGGAGGTAAATGTGGAGAAATGGCTACATTAAGCATCCTGGAGGAGTATAGGTACATTAAAGCCCCCTCCCTTATGAGGAGAAGCGTGAGAAAGGTAGCCGGCGAAAATGCTTACCATGTGTGATCTCCCCGCCGCTGTGGGCAGTTGGAGCTAACATCTGTTTGAAGGCAACCACCTAAGGTCTTTAAACGACGCTCTAACGATCCAATTACCTACGAGACCCATAAACCCGTGGTTATGGGAAAAAAAAAGCGGTGCGAGTCAGAAGGCACGCCAAGTAGCGGTGCGGTTGCGAGCCTATAATTTGCGAGCTGACTTGGGCACCCCTGTGCCACCTCAGGAATTCTCGCACTTCCCAGATGCTAACTCACCATTCGCTCCCCCCCCCCCTTTTCCTCTGTGGCCTGGTCACTTCCCCCTTTAGATGGGGCGGCGATCCGCCTATGAATAAGCCCCGCAAAGAAAGACAAGATGACTATCAGAAGTCGATACGCCAGAGGAGGATTGGTTCGTGAAGATCGATCCATCGGCCAGACAAGAAGATTATTAAAAGTCGATTCGCCCGAAGAAAGATTAGTTCGTGAAGATCGATCTTTCAGCCAGACAAGAAGATTAGAAGTCGATACGCCAGAAGAAGGGTTAGTTCGTGAAGATCGATCCTTCAGCCATACAAGACTATTTCCGTGAGAAACGATAGGATCAGATTGAGAAAATCGATCCCCCCTTTCAGGGCCGTATTAACCTAAATAGTCAAGTTTTATATCGGTGCCATACCGAAGAAGTCTTTTCAGTCTGCAAAGAAGTCCGACTGAAGAAAAGCGAAGCCGCTCACACTCGAGCGACTCTCACATCTCAAGCTCCGTAAGAGTGAGAGGAGAAGAACCCAGCCCCAACGAGCACCCGTTCTTTAAATACGTTGAAGAATTAGCCCCCGTCACAGGCGACAAGCAATCCCTCCACTAAAATTAACCAGCGGCTACAACACTGCAAAGCGAGAGATAAGTCCTCCAGCGACATCCGGCAATCCCTAATACCTACCTGTAAGTTAAAAATAACATTTGTATCTCTATTGCGATAGTAGAAGTTTAGTACGTCCCAAGTTTTAAAGGAGGGTAGATTCTGGTGTTTCCTCTTTTCCCTATGTGTTTAAAAATAGCTCTTCCTTAAGAACTAAACCACTAAATTAGCACTCTTAGAACAAAGCCTACTTCATCATAGAAGTAACTCACGCCCCTTAAAGCAGACAGATACTAAAAGGGTGTCAAAAAGTATAGTGATCAAAACCAAGGGTCATTCTACGACAGTAACAATAACTTCTTACGTAATAATCTGCTCTCTCCTCTTACTTATTAGCCATTCAAAATGTCTATGTTCTAACTCCAAGAAGATGCTTCTGAGAATAGATAAGAAAGCGCTCGGAATCTTTTTTCATTTACCTTAGTGTCTTGTCATGATTTTTGTACTCACGTACTATTTGTGAGTTTGGTCGTCATATATATATATATATATATATATATATATATATATATATATATATATATATATATATTTATATTTATATATAAATACAGGGTCCCTTCCCCCAAAACGGGCCCCAACTTTCGATAGGCCTCATTTCTTAATTTTCTGCAAGGATTGAATGAAACTTTAGTGATAACTAGTTTAGTGTATTTAAAAACATATTAAAACATGAAAGTCTTTGGACTTTTCTTCTTTATTCTAGAGCATGTGTTCGAGATGACCTCTATTTAGCTCTTTGCATTTCTTGAGGCGCAGCACAAAGTTGTCCCTCACGTCTTTACAAACCGACTGACTAATGGCGCTGATCATCTCCCTAATGGCTTCATTGAGTTCCATGACGTTCCTGGTCTCCCTGCGTATACTCTATCTTTAAAGTTTTCCGAGAGAAAGAAATCTAGGGGCTAACGTCTGGGCTGTGAGGTGCCCACTCAAAATCAGTTTTGAGACTAATCACACGGCCACCAAAGTTCTCTTTCAGCCAATCGCGGGAAAGGTTTGAGGTGTGAGAGCTTGCTCCATCTTGCTGGAACCAGAACTTCCCCATAAGCCACGGGAACAGAATCTAAAGCTACCTTGTGAAGGTTTTGAGGACCTTAACATACCGCTCCTTGGTGACTGTCACTCTCGCACCAGATTCCTCAAGAAGAATGGCCCGATAATCCATGTGGCTGAGATTGCATCCACACCGTGCACTTAGGAGAGTGTAGGGGCTTAGTGGCTACATCATTTGGTCTGGAGGTCCCCCAAATGACATTTTTTTTCGAGTTTACCTTTCCTTCAAGATGGAGGTGAGCATCGTCTGAGCTCTAAAGTTAAGGAAAGTTGGGGTCTCATGAATCTTCTCCAGTACATTGACTGTCATAGCCTTTCTCTGCTTCTTGTCTGAGGCTGTAAGGGTCTGCTTCCTCTGTATTCTGTATTTGAAGGCCTTTACATCCATTACTAGCACTCTCCTCTAAGTCTCACGGGATATACCGATGGACTGACTTCGCTTGCGCACAGAGCGTTTTGGACTGCTGAACTGACTTTCTCACGCTCTCGACCAGCAAAGCTGTACGCTTAAGGGGCGGCCTGAATGGCTTCAACGGTTGTCACTTGCTGCATTGAGGTTCTTCAAAGTCCCATAGTTCTTAAATTGGTCCACATAGTCCAGAATTATGCTCTTGGAGGTTTTTTTTCACATTCGAACTGATGCACGAAAATGTCCTGCACTTTCTTGAACGAGCCTGTCTTTTAGTAATGTTTGTCGCAGTATATTCTTTGCTTGAGCTCCCATTGAAATCTAGTTGTGTTTACAGGCGTTGCTTCTGTCATGCCCTGCAAAGTAAGGTTGATTAGTGAAAGAATGAATGAAGGATATATTACAAAATGTGTGTGCAGGCCCGTTTTAGGGGGGTAACCCTGTATATATATATATATATATATATATATATATATATATATATATATATATATATATATATATATATCATATCATAAAATGATACCGCCCGCTTCCTATAACCCCCTGGGGAACGCCCTAGTTACCACCAGGGCAAATCAAGTATCAGTTTGGCATTTCTAGCGAGCCCCCAAAAAACTCATTCGAAATAGCAACCTTATACTGTAAGATCTCTTGCTCTTTTGAAGAAATAACGAAGAATTAAACATAATTTCTTGGATATTTATGCTAAACACTTTGAAAAATATTATTTTCCATATTAATTTTGTGAAAAGTGAGAAAAGCTCACAAAGTGCACGTCAAAAGTGTTTAGCATAGATACCCAAGAAATTATGTTTAATCCCTCGTTTTCTCCTCAAAAAAGCAAGAAATCTTAAAGTATAAAGTTGCTATTTCGAATGAGTTTTGGGAGGTTCGCTAGAATTGGCAAACTGATACTTGATCTTCCCTGGTGGTATCTAAGGTGTTTCGCAGGGGGCTATAGGAAGCGGGCGGTATCATTTTATGCTATCTACTAACCGCACCAACTGTTATTATTTTTCATATATATAAATATATATATATATATATATATATATATATATATATATATATATATATATATATATATATATATATATATATATATATATATATATATATATATATATATATATATATGCAATGTCCCGCAGGAAAAATGGAAAGGTGCTTCCAAGTACTTTGAACTTTATTCAGTTCATTCTCAAGGATAACTACACGTAAAAATAATATAATAAGGGTATATATAAGACAGTAAAAAATAAAGGAACGCCTCTAAGACAAGAAATTACCAATGAGGAAGTAGGCAGTCATTTATTTTATAATGTCTTATATATATACCCTTATTATATTATTTTTACTTGTAGTTATCCTTGAAAATGGACTGAATAAAGTTCGAAACTACTCAGAAGCACTTTTTAATTTTCCTGCCGGACATTGCATTTATTGTAAGCCTCACGTGCTACTTTGTAAGTTATTTATTTCATATATATATATATATATATATATATATATATATATATATATATATATATATATATATATATATATATATATATTTATATTCGGCCGATTCTAACGAAATTTGAAACCTTTATGTTGTTTTACATTCTCTCGAATGATACAATTGCCAAAGTCCTCCCAAGATTAGTCCGGAAATAATTGAAAGTTTTTAAGGTCGTAAAGTCATAAATCTGATTAACGAGAGATCCGAATCACTATACATCATCCCTACTTAATTATTCATTAATAAACTATGGATCTCAGTGTTCTGGATATCCAACTATTCTCTTCCGCATATATTTCGATTATTAAAATCTTTAAGTCACGTTTAATTTCATTCAGGTCTTACACTATCGTTATGTAGCTCTGTGTTTTCATATGTCTTATTACCTTAGTTTTAGTTATCTTGTTTCTGTTTTCAGTATATATTTTTTTCATTATCGTGTGTCATTTTGGGTTCTCATATTTAGAATTCTTTCCATTACTCAATTTCGTTACTTTTGTTGTTCTGGTTTAGTTACGTTTGTCATCATCGTTTTTGGGGTTCGAAATTAGTGAATTTTCTTTCGCTTTATTTCGAATTTATAAAACTTTTGTACTATTTCAGCCTTCTTGGCCTTTTCAGTTTTTGTTTTCTTCGATAATAAATTCTTTTCCATGTTTATTGTATTTTGATTTTCTCCTTTCTTTTGCCTCTTTTTTTTATAATTCTTTCTGACTTATTCACGTATATATGGATGCCTCTTATCTGCTCAGCCGATGTTTTTTTGAACTTTGGAATTGAAGATTCTGTGATGTTCCTTTGGGATAGAGATGTGTTCTGTGAATAATTGAAAGGAGGTTGTTTATTTTGCTCTATATGTCTCTGCCCTTTTCCTGAGGACCTTATTTGATGGGTGTACTTTGGCTTATTCATGTAGGTCTCTCATTTTTCTCGTATTTTAATTAACCTTAGGACTTTATTCTCTACTCTTTATATTTTATACGTACTTGTTTTTGGCATCATATGCATTGGTATCGGAGGGTATAATAGAGCAGCTGTTTATAATTCCATATATATTTTCCTAGTGTTTTTCGCTGAAATTTCTCTGAGTTTATATATTCGTTTTAATGTTGGAGTTTATTCTTTAACTTCTTTCTCTTGCGACTTTTTTTTATACCTTTGATGTGTTTTTTAGAACAAAAACGTTACTTTCCGTTCTATAATAGTACCTTTCTATTTCATATATGATGTCGGCTACTTTTTCTGGAGATTGGAATTGCAGCAAAATTTTGTATGTTCGTTCGTATCTTACAATATTTTCGTTGCTGTGTTGTCTATTTCCAGCGCCGTTAACTTCGCTTGTCTTCTTCCTTGCTGAGGAAAATGATCAGTTAACTGATATCATCTGGGAACTGGAGTTTCCGTGTCTTTGACCTTACCGCTAAAGCGATATGCGTTGTGTATATTAAATACAACATTTACTGGTGTACTCACCCCTGCGGTAGTCCGGCTTCTCGAATTCTGATCCCTCGTACTCGTTTATTATTAGCTAGTTGTCGTTGAGTGTTTTGTTTTCTATTTTCTTAATGTCATCCCAGGTTTTTCTTGCTGTTCATTTATTTAGTAGATCGTTTCACTTTTTACTCATCTTAGTTTATTTGATTTTTATAATTTTTTTCTTGCTCTCCATATAAAATGGTATGCCCTATTTATCCTTTTTTTTTCTTTCGTGGCATATTACACGTATCTAATACAATGTCGGGCTTTGTAACGGTGTTCGCTGAAATATAGATAGGGTGATCTGGTCCTACCTACCCTTTCGAGGATATTTCTCTCAAGTAGCATATCTAGGTCACCCATGAATATTTTGGGGTTTACTTTTATTAATATTGTTATGAAGTTATGTACTAGTAAATAATTTCGGCGGGGGGGGGGGGCGGTTGATACCCTATTGCTCGCAGTAGTGATCTTATGTCTAGTTCTGTTATAACGGCTAAATATGGTTCTTCGATGATTGGTATTTATATGTATTGCATGCCTCTTCATATTGCTATATTTGCTCTGTCATTTTTTTCTCCTGTTGAGTTGGTTGCTATGAAGGTGGAGCTAAGGATTTTTGTTTTGTTATCATCATTTCTCACTACATAATCCGAAATGAATACATTGTCTGGATTGATCTTTCTGATGGTGTTTCCAATTGTTGATCATTTCCCAATCCATTCATTAGTATTTATTTTTATAATCTCAAGTTTTCTATCTTTTACGCTTCACATTATTGCGGTACATTGCTTCAGTAAGATTTGTTACTTGATATTTGTTTTCTTTAGGTGCGCTTTTCTTTATTGCTCGCCTTGCTATTTCTTTCTTGGGGTTGAATTTTGCATTCTTCGCCTGGTCAAATGGCAAGTTTCAGAGTGGTAACACATTCGTCTAACAGATTCTGATTCTACCTTGCATAAGAACTTTTCTACTTCCTTTTCCTCTTGTTCTCCTTTAAGCGCTCATTTTGACATCTCTTCCGTGAATGTCTGGACCATTTTTCCCACCTTGTTCGTGGGAGTGTTATAATGTAGCTTTCGTAGATCTTTATATTAATATTATTTATTGGCTTCGCACACCATTCCTTCTTTTTTTGTTTGAACGCTCTAGTTTGGTTTTGCTTGGCGATGATTTATTTAGTTCTTCATTCGTCGCCTCTTTGGCTGGTTCTTTTTTTATTGAATTCCTTTTTAATATATCCATTCTGATAATTTCAGTTAATTTCTGCTCTATGAAAACAATATTTCTTTTATTTCATTCTTGATCAGAAGTTGGTTTAGGGTCTCCACGAATGTTCCTAGTTTACCT
This sequence comes from Ceratothoa steindachneri, assembly GCA_963969495.1. NCBI lineage: Eukaryota > Metazoa > Arthropoda > Malacostraca > Isopoda > Cymothoidae > Ceratothoa > Ceratothoa steindachneri. The sequence goes on from OZ018318.1 coordinate 98,710,438, forward strand.
GTTTGCAAGGTGCACATAGAGGATGCATACTAATATGTCTCAACATACTTCCTGTGGATAGTTATATATATTTTACCCTCTTTCATTTTGTTCATTGTTGCTTTAGCAATTACTGCATAGGTGGCATTTTGTATTCTTTGCTTTCCTTGGTCTTTTTCGTTTACTTTCCTTTCTATTATTACTTTTAATTTCTAGCAACATTGCTGGTGATCGGTGGGGGTTTCGAAATTGAGGAAGAAATCTTTTGCTAGTTGAGGTGCAGTCTTTCTACTTTTCATCCACTCAAATTCTGAGTATTTTTTGGGGGGGGAGGGAGTTACGATGCAGTTTCACCTGAAGTTTAATATATTTTTCATTTTTGATATAATGTGCAGGAATTCTCAGGTTAAATTCTATTATGCCTTTGGTCGTAATCTTTTCGCAATATTTCGGCCATTTTCGTATTAGTGCAGACTACTTTAATAAAGACATGAGTAGACTGTCCGAATTTGATGTACATTTGTCACGTCTTTCTATTTTTAGTTTTAATTATTCTGTCCTGTTCGTTCTCACTCATAGATCGCTATTCCAGCAGTTACGTTTTTATTTGCAATATTACTATATATCGTCGTGGAATTTTCCCGAGGTCGAGGATAAGAGTCTTTATTGTCATAAGGCAGACTTTTATTAAGACGCCTATACGTGAGTTTGTTTAGAGTGTACTTACTGCTGGACCTTCAGTAACCACACAAACTTCACAAGCATTCAGCTGCGTCCAATGGCAGGGTGAAACGATCGAGACGATCGGAGCTAACAAACATGTTGCAGCCTTCTTCAGCATTCACAGCCGTTGAGTTTTGATGAAAACCTCGTCCGGCTGTTGCGCCGTGGAGGATTTGCAATATTACTAGGTTAGTATTGATTGGTTTAGCCCTTTTTCTAAAGATCTCTAATACTTCTTGCGATAATAATATTTATGCATCTATTTCTTGGTGAAAAAGGGCTATATATTCTATGTTGTTGTATATTAGCTTGACGAGAGCAATTTTCATGTCTGCAAAGTGACTCTGCCAATTTACCTCGAACCGTTCGTCGGGCTTAACCCGTTTTACGGACTGCGATCTTCTTGCACTTTATATCCATTTTACTTAAATGCCTGGGGCACCCACTTTTGTTTTACTTCCTCTCTTTTTAGTTTTATTGTTGTTCTCTTAAAAAAATAAGTGTAGCCAACTTGTGTTTTTTCCTCTAGTAGGAACTTTCCCTAGTTATTCTTATTATTAACTCTCCATCTATAATTTCGCTAACTCCTCCACCACCTTATCAAAATAGGCCTATCCCTACCAGCAGGACACTTTTAGGCTCGGGCTTATGGCAAATAAACAGCCCTTCTTTTCTGGCCCCCTAACGGGGTCTCCTGTAGGAATTCATTATAATCTAGTACCGAATGCCTCTCCGGATTTGCCGGCTGTCGAGTTATACTGTGATATGTAGTGAAATATTGTGGAAGTTAATGAGTACTTAAACAATTTAAGGTACATAATGAGAACAAATTCAATACTACTTTGAGTTAATACCTCATTCCAAGGGAACAGGAGATGTCTCCATCAGTCCATGGAACACAAATCTTCTTCTTTTTTGGTTAATCACTTAGTAGGCTGTGCTTTATTTATAACGATAGTTCTATTTTTAAGTCTGTCGTTACAGAAAGCGCAGGACTTATATTCTGTAATCAGAATACATAAGTCCTTTATTATCTTCACTTTATATCAATTTATATAGGTTTTAAATTGAACATAAATAAAAAACAGCACCAATCGCTGAATGTCAAGCATAAAAAACTGTAGTAGTGATAGAACGGGGTACATAAATACTGAGCACGTTGAAGAAAAAATAAATTTGTTTAGGACAGCATTATTCCAGGCAAGCCAACAAAAGTATACTTTCCAGATGAACTTAGGTGGCCAGAATGGTATTTGTGCAAAAACCAGGAAAACCAACCACTCAAATTCAAAATTTCAGACCAATATCCCTTCTGGATTTCATGGGAAAAGTTTACGAGAAGATAATTAATCGTTGAATAACGGAATTAGTAAAGAAAAACAACTGCTAAAACACCTGGAAATTTTTATTCCAGAGATGGCGCTAATCGTTATAATAGAAAAAACAGCAAAAGCCAGAGGAGAAAGTGACATCATAACAATAGCATGCAAAGATATTTCCAAAGCTTTCAATAAATTTGGCAAAGAGGAATACAATATAAAATATTTAGACTGGAAATTAACAATTGGGTCTAGTGAAAGCTATGTGACAACGTAATGGATAAGTATGTCTACAAAGAAATCAACACCACCAAGGAAATCTATTTAAGCTAGAAGCTGGACTACCACAAGGAGTATGCTTAAGTTTCACACTAAACTTGGTGTATACCGCAGATAAACCACCCGCCTATAACCAAGAAATGTGTACATTCACAAAGAACAGCTTATAACAGGTACTTTAGTTACAGAATAGGCCAATTTCTATGATAATAAATACAAAAAGGGCGGAGTTCAGTAACCTACATGAGCTGCCTGTTAAAGTAAAATTGTTATAGCTTGACAAAATAATGGAAAAGATAAGCAAATGATAGAATATACTGAAGAGGAGTTGAAAGAAGAAATTTCCAGCGTGTTAGACCAAAAGAAATCCTGGAGAGTTCATCATCTTTTTCTAAGTAATTCAGAAATAATGGAAAAGAAGGGGCCAAAATATTCAATTAAATGGAATAATACGAAAACTGAAAAATAAAAATAAACCCAACTTAGAATCAGAAGGATAAATTCGAACAACAAAAAAAGACTAAAAAATGCAAAGTAGATCTTAAATAGTAAAGATATTATAGCTATAGATAAAATGTAATACAAATAATACAAAAAGATATTGAGTAAGCAAGAGAGCATGTAAAACAGATGCATTTAGAAAGGATAAATCAGTTTGAATACTGTACAAATACACATAAAAACTAAGAGCATACAACTAAAAAACACATTAAGCTAACACTTATGCACATATATTCTAACTTAAATACCATAAGAACATGCTAGAGATTAGCTTGACCTTTAGGCAACCTAGCAACAGTATGCAAAACTCTTACTTCCTTCAATTTCAATCTTGTAACCTTCTCTCTTCATACACTCACCGGGCCTCCAATTAACACACGGGAGAGGAAAAAACAAAATTCTGAATAGAAATTGATAAGAAAATACACACGTCCAACGCATTACACCATAACTGTAGATCCAATCAGTATCTAGGTCACCTCCATCACTTCCTAGTATACTTCATGCTGTTCTATCTTCAACCTTTCTTCCTACCACCTGATAGAAGGAGTTCGCTCCCCCCCGCACCCCTTTGTCCTGGCCAATCCAAGGAGTGCCGTGTTGGGGTGAGAAGTAGCTAGCTGGACGATCTGATTTTCTTTCTCTGACTTTCTTTTTTATTTCCTTTCACAAGAAAATTTAAGGTATGCTACGACGCTGAAATAGCAACCACTGTAATTTCGGCAGGTAAAGGCGGTAAAGCATAGGAAAGTAGATTGACTGGTAGCCATGCAGTGAGCTAAGAGATCGAGTTGTTGGTAAGATGGTTTCTGGATGAAGCTGGACATTAGTTGTAGGTTTCTTTGACGAGATGATGAGGGCTTTAGCCATTCTTAGACATCGCGTAAGAGTAAAGGTGTTTATGCAAAGTATTTGACGGGTTAAAATAGTTCAGCGCATCTGGATGCATCTATTGATGGCTCTATCGTGTAGGTGAGCGGTTATGCATTTCGATAGTGTTGTGGAGTTCACGCCGATGTATGTGGAATCGCGTTGTTCGCAGTCCTGACATTGGTTTTTTGTAGTTCATATGTCGGGGGAGCACATCTGTTCTTCAGAATGGAGGGTTGGGTCTCTTCCTGTCGTAGTAAATGATAGTATTTAATTTTGTGGCTGGATTCGTCGGGGTGACTTTCCGATTTACGATGGCTTTGAGTGCTTTTTCTTCTCTTTTGTAACCTGTGTACTAGTAGATTTAAAGTAAAGCTTCCGTATGCATAAGGCGACGGCCGAAGCTGGCAGTTGAGTCCATTTTTCGCTTTATAGCATGACGAAGAAAGAGAAAAAGTTCTTGGAGCGTTATGCTCCCCCAAAGGACGCATTTAAACAATACCTCAAGTTCTTGACTTAACCTTCACCTAGGTGGTAAGATTACCCCCCTTAGAGTGGATAAGAACATCTAGAAACCGTAGGAGCCTTGATCTTCCGTTTCGTAGGTGAAGCTCAAGGAGGAATTATTTTTGAAGGTCTGTACAATAGCACTTGCATGGTCAGGGTATCATGATTTAAGAATACATCGTCTACATTATTTTAGACCGCGCCGACAGAGAAGTTGGAAAACAGAACACCGAATGACAAACCCATTGCGACCCTATAAATTGGCACATACCTTTTTACGTCGAGACTTTACAACGGGGTTTTCTTTATACGTGCTTGGAGAAGCTGACGCGGGATATCTTCTGGCATGGTTAGGGGTGGAACTTTCATTATAGTAAATTTCAATACAAATCAACTCAATAGTTTCGTTCACAGGGATATTTGAGGTCGAGATGTTTGAGGGATGTGAAGAAGATTAGAAGTGGAACGCAATGCATATTCTGAGGAATGTAGGGAGTGATGATTCAATTAACATATTTTGAAGAATACTTCAACAAAACGATAACAATGTTCTATGACGAAACTAAATTCAAGACAATCACACGGAATCCCACTAATAATTTAAAAATGAAGCTGAACAATCTTAATAGACGAAACAACAGAATTCCCAACTTAGAGAAACTAGCCATAATTGGAAGAGAATTCCAAATGATATGTATTCATATAGTAATTTAGAGTCAAACATACCCGTCAACCCTCTTTGGTACATCGTAAGTTAAACACCAACTGTCACCTATCCCTTTACCAAATATCTTAATATCATTTTAGATAGTGTTTTTTTTCTAGAGCACAGACTTCACCTGTCTAAAATGTTCAGCTCATAAACTGGGTATTGCTTCAATGCCTTTTTCCTTATTGAACTGTGTATGACTATGCTTCTCCTGTACGTGTAGAAAGAAAAATATTCCGGTATGGGTGCGTATTCTTCCTGTATACTGTTATTTGTAATGTCCACTTAATGTCTCTAATAAACAAAACTTTCAAGATCGGTAATTTGGCGAGTTGTTCTATCTCGATCGTAAATTTTATCTCAGGCAACAAAGATTGGATGTTATAGTGAAATATCAAAAATGTATCGAGGCCATAGCTCAGCCACACAGAAGGAGTAAGGGTAGCGGTTGGCGTTAGCCTCTTAAACCATTTGATGACAAATCCCGCTGTGACGACAGAAATGGGAATCTCATTGGTGTACTCTTCTTCTGGTGGTAAATATTTTAGGCATACATGAAAACGGTTGAATCAAGGCTGAAGTCGTTTAGACATAGGCAATTATTTTTAGTGAGTTTTTTGTCATGAAAGAAGTGTTGGTCACTACCATGGGTAAGTGAGACAGTTTCTCAGGCAAGAAACAATAAAATGGATGTGAACAGGGAGATGATGTAATAAGAGAGCAGAAAGTCTTCCTTCCAGAAAGTTGGCCCTTAATTTATTCTATGGATTTAGTTTCTTATTCAATCTGTGGTTGAAAGCCAATTTCAGGTGTCTAGTTTCTTAGACAAGCCACTTAGATAGCCTATTGGTGGGTGACCCTCTAAAGGAGACGATAGATCCCAAGGCAAAGTCTTCTTTGTGGATCTTCGGGACTCCGTATTAACTAAATATGGTATCTTATATCTTTGCGGTTTGTTGATCTGGTTTTGTTACGAGAATGTAGTATGTGTCAACGAAGGTTATTAATGTTTTTCCTACTCTGTCCTTCTGTTTATGATGTGGCGTCTGAATTGAGGAGTTGGATAGTTTCTTCGTCTTGAAACAAGGAAAATACTTTCCTGCGGTGCTCTTCTTTGTTCTATTTTGATTTTAACCGTCTTCTTGTACGACAGTTACACTTACCACCAGAAGGAGGGCACAAGAATGAGGTCTCCATATATGTTGTCATCGCCGAATACGCCATGAAAAGGTTTGAGTGACTAGCACTCATAGGTTCCCTTACTCTTGATATGTGGAAACCATCACATCAGTAGCATCCTTTCTAATATACCTGCATTTTAAGAGGAGGGTGGAACAAAATGCAGAATTACCTTTCTAGGATGTTTTTGGTTATATGAGAAACAAACGAGACACAACAAACAACAGCATACAGGATGAAGACCAAATCAGACCGGATTTTTAATTTTTACAGTGTTCATCTGTTCTAGCACAGTTACCACACTGATCAATGGGGCCAAAACGCATCGGATTAATGTCTAGTTACTAGAAGAAGTAGAAGGGAGACTAGTAAACTTTTTTTTCTGAAAAAAATATACAAATTGGTTTTTAAAGAATCAAATAAATTGGGAGGATACTAAGGTTTGTGGAGGACTCAGAAAATAATAAGAGCTGAGAGTTCTTTGAAGCTTGGTTTTCCGATAACCATTGTATCACCAGGCACATATATATTTCCGAGCAATACAACAGCATCAAACAACATAATTTACTTGATTTATATTTAAATTATCTTTGTATTTTGTATTTTACTGTATGATTGAAATTTTAAATTAGTTTCCGATTACATCTTCATCTTTTGTAACTTTCCTCAACTTTGCCTAAAATACTCCCGACTCTCATAGTTTGTAAGATTTTTTTTTTTTTTTTTAAGAGCTCATCTGGCGACTGCCTACTTGGGCATTAGTCGCCGTATTAAAACTGGCCTAGTTCTAGGCTACTTTAAAATAAAATAAAAGAGAGAAAAAAAAAACAACACCCCAAAAGGGGGAAAGGAAGCAAGCTGGTGCGTCGGGAAGAGGTCCCCCCGGCGCAGGAGCGTGCAACTAAAGGAAAAAAAAACAAAACAAAAAACAAAACAAATGCAAAAAAACAAAAAAACAAACAAACCTTGCTTAAATAATAGGGAGAAGGCCGGCCTCCCCCAAGAAGTCAACAAGTCCACAAGTCAATGTGCACGAATCTGTCCCGAGCACAAGGGACAGGCGGTAGCGACCCCGCCCATCCCGGTACTGGGACAGGTATCGTGCGCGAAGATCACCCAGACTGGGACATTCGACAAGAATGTGCCGAACAGTCTGGGGGACGACGCAGTCGTTGCAATAGGGCGCAGGCGAGCGCTCCATCAGATAGCGATGCGTCACACGAGTGTGTCCGATTCGGAGACGACCGTAAGCAACCTGAAGCCGCCGCGGCATTGGGGGATAGGTCCATGGGAACAGTCGCGGCGCAATGGCACGCAACTTTAAGTTCCCTTCGACCGTCTCCCATCTTCTTTGCCAAGCAGTCCGAAGAGCTGCCCGTATTCCTGCCATGTAGTCGGTGTGAGGAAGAGCGAAACGCTGGTCGAGTCGCAGAGTCCTCGCGGACTCTTTGGCGCCCTCATCGGCGCGCTCATTCCCCGCAATTCCTACATGTCCAGGAACCCAGCAGAAGATAATCTTGACATCTGCCCGGCTCGCCAAAACCGTGGCGTCACAGATATCGCGAACCAGGGGATGCGGAGATTCCAATGCCCCGAGAGCACTCAGGGCGCTTTGTGAGTCGCTATAGATCACAATCCGGTCTCCGAACCGGGCACGTCGCGTAATCTCCCGTACCGAGTGGTGTATTGCCACCAGCTTGGCCGTGAAGACAGACGCAGCGCCTGGTAGAGCCCCGCTGACTTCAAACAGAGGGGATACGGCGTGGAAGCCGACCCCCTCTTGGGACTTGGAGCCATCCGGATACACTGGCACGGTACCAGCGTGACACGATGTGTGCTCCAAAAAGGTCGAACGCAATACTCCCGGCGCAGTACAAGCTTTGGGAGCAGAGGCGTGGCGACAAATAGCCAAATGTGGTACCCTCCAGGGTGGCGTCCTGGGCAGAACCAGGGGCACCACCGGCCCGAGAGCTATATCTACCTCTCGAAGGAGTTTCCTGGCCCTAAACCCAAAGGGCTTAGGGTATGACTGGCGTCTCTCGGCGGCATAGGCACCATCGAGATCAGCTGCGGATGCAGTGAGAGCTGTTGGCGACTGAGGGAGGCGCCGGGCTCGCGCGTACAGGCGAGTGATGCACTGCACGCGGCGCAGAACGAGTGGCATCACCCCAGCATCGACCAACAGGCTCTCAATGGGGGAAGTGCGGAAGGCACCGGTCGCAAGGCGAAGGCCGGTGTGGTGGATTGAATCCACCTTCCGCAATAAACGCTCGGCTGCGGATGCATAAAACTCGCATCCGTAGTCGAGCTTCGAGCGAACAAAGGATCGATAAAAAAGTAAGGCGGTAGCCCTATCAGCGCCCCAAGCGCTGAACGTCACGGAACGGAGAATGTCCATGGCGCGGGTAAAAGAGACCCTTAGGCTGCGAATATGAGCCTCCCAGGTGAGGTGTCGGTCGAATACAAGACCAAGGAAACGGTGCGACTCAACCACATCCAGGCGCACCCCATTAAGAAACAAATCTGGGTCGGGGTGAAGCCGTGGATGGCGGCAGAAGTGCACCACCTTAGTCTTGGCCAAAGAAAACCGAAACCTGTGCGCTTCGGCATAGCGAGAGACGCGGTTCAATGTCTGTTGGAGTCGACGCTCCAGAGTTTGCATCTGGGCCACGCCAAAAGAGATCGAAAGGTCGTCCACGTAGAGCGTAGCGAGAACATCTTCTGGCAGCACCAAGGTGATGCCGTTGATGCTCAGGGCAAAGAGTGTGACACTGAGGACACTTCCCTGCGGGACACCCTCTTCCTGCTCCTTTGGGGCAGAGAGGGCTCCCCCCACCCGTACGCGGAATCGACGATCTCGCAAAAATTCAGATATAAACATTGGGAGGCGTCCCCTCGCCCCCATCGTGTGGAGAGTCTCCATGATACCGTATCGCCATGCGGTATCATAGGCTTTCTCCAGATCAAAAAACACCGTGGCGTAGTGCTGTCTACGAAGGAAAGCCTCGCAGACGGCATTTTCCAGTCGGAGCAGAGCATCCGACGTGGAGTGAAACTTACGGAAGCCACACTGTGCAGAAGACAGATGGCCTCCGCTGTCCAGAAAATAGGCTAATCTAACATTTACCAATTTCTCCATCAACTTGCACACGCAAGAGGTTAGAGAGATTACGCGGAAACCGGTCGGAGTAGAGTGATCTCTCCCCGGCTTGCGAAAGGCGAGCACAGTAGCGATTCGCCAGGAGTCTGGGAGAAGACCTTCCACCCAGATCCTGTTGTACAGATCTAACAGAAAGGCCATGCCTCGCTCACCCAGGTGTCTAAGCATGGCGTACGGGACATCCTCCGGACCATAGGCGGTGTCCGCGCACGAGGCGAGAGCGGAACGCAACTCACTCACAGTAAACTTGTCGTTGAAGGGTTCTTCGCCTCTGGAGGTAAAGTCCAGCCGGCGGCCTTCCGCGACATCACGACGTGCATTGAATGCTGGCGGAGCAGCATCACGGCTAGAGAATGCGGGAAAAGCAGTCGCTAAGGATTCCGCCACGGACGCGGGGTCCGAGATTGCGGTCCCATTCTCCTGGAGAACGGGAGGGGGGTCCTGCGAGAACTTGCCCCGAATCCTTTTGACTCGCTTCCACACCTCAGCTGAAGGGGTCTTCCCGTTAAGTGAAGACACGTATGCCCGCCAAAAAGAGCGGCGGGCGTGCTTCGAAATATACCGGAACCTAGCCCTAGCCCGACGAAATTCAGCGACAGTGAAATCGTTCGGGCGGCGCTTATAGCGCATGTAGGCATAACGCTTCTGTTTGAGGGCCGTCTCACACTCGGACGACCACCATGGTAGTGGTCGGCGTGCAAAACGGCCAGACGTCCTAGGAATAGTAGTCAGGCCCACGGCGATGAGGTTGCCGGAGAAGAACTCAACGGTCTCATCTACCGACCTAAACTCCTCGACTGAGATAGAGAATTCAGTCATTTCCTGAAATGCAGGCCACCGCGCCCGCGCCAAGCACCACCGAGGTGGTCTATCAGGCGGCAGTTGCCCTGAAAATGATATTTGAATGGGAAAGTGATCACTACCATGGAGGTCATCGACCACCACCCAATCAAAATCAGGCTGTGCATCCGAAGAGCACAAAGATAGGTCAAGGCAAGAAAATGAAGCGGTTCTCGGACAGTGATGCGTAACAATTAATTATTTTAATAAATTAGATCCAACTAGATTTGACTACTCATTTGGTGTCTCGGAACAACCCTGACACCATTCTGAATGGTTTCGTTAAATTTACTTAATGCAAAGTAATATCTCTTATAGTTTGTAAGAGAAGTTGTGTTACCTTGGTTTACATTACCAGTCGAATCTAGGCTATAAATATGCCCCAATCACAGTCAAAGGACCTGATTGTTTGGAAACTTCGAGTACTCACCTGCTCTACCCAACATGAGGAAAAGATTCTCAGCTATTTTCGGATTCTCCTTGCGTCTTGCTATACGCACAGAATTAAAAAAAAAGGTCGCGCGCGCCAACCTGACTCCAGCTCTACCCTACAGCAGCACACTTGGGGCCTAATAACCTCACTGCTAGTTAAGGTCTTTAGATACCACCAGTGACTGTGCGTGTCCGAACCCCTGAAGGATGCCCTACTTGGGGCGCAAAAATGGAAACCCCGTTCGGGGGTGCAGTGGTCAGAACTGGCTGGTAGGCTCTGTTAGACAACAGAATAGGTAGAGAGGTCGAGGCGGATCCGAGATTAACTTTAGGCATACGCCCGCGTGATAAGGGCCATAAGAGAAACCCGACCGATCTACGGCTTTGGGGTCGTCATGGACGACCCTGGGGTGAGTACGCGTGTCTCCCACTTGTAACCAAAGAAGGACAAAGGAAATGCCAAGAGAAAAAATATTCGAAACAACCTTCACCAAACTTGGAATTGCGATATGCATAGTGAAAGAGCAACATAACGGATACCTGACCACTTGTGACACAAACAAGGACAGGGAGAACATGCTAAGCACAAAAGGAAGACAGGAATTTGAAAAAATTGGGCTCATCCCCCCCCCCCCAAATAACAGCCCAGAGATCTATTATCAGCCGCAGTATTGACCCAAATGTAGGCTTCCATTCCGCCAACGAAATAAAACAAGAAAGTAAAGACATACAAAGCTGGGCTAAAATAGACGAAGTCTACAAATTTAAAAATGGAAAGGGTGAAGAACATACCCATGTCTTCAAGGTTACATTTCAAACTACTGAAATTGCACAGAAAGCAACGGAACAAGGATCTTACTTATCAATTAAAAAATCTCGTCATCATGCATCGAACGTGAATCCTTCATACCAGTACAGGTGTGTTTTGCCTGCTACGCATTAGAATCGCACGCAACAAAAGATTGCACATTTAAAGGCAAGAAATGTTCGGAATGCGCTAGTGAAGAACACACCTGGAAGGAATGCAGTAGCACCTAAAAGAAATGCCTAAACTGCGGTAACCCCCATCGTACCCTGTCTATGACCTGCCTAATGAACAAGTCCTACATCATGGAAAAAAGTAAACAATTGATAGAATAAAAAAACAAAAAGGCCAACACCACTTACGCACAAGGGACAGAATCGTCGAGCCAAGTGAAGGCCCTGCTACAATTAGAACCCGGAATGAGAATGGACTTAATTGTGGTCATCCTCCATGCACATTTCGCGAACCTGATAAGTCCAGGGACATATGCAACAAAAGCGAACCGCATGCTTGTGAACAACGGGATGAAAGCAAAGTTGTTCCCGGATAACTCCACAAACGCCGAACTCTTTCGGGCACAGATCCAGGGCCCTAAGGTTAAACAAAAAAGCAGTTATGGAACCTGATCATAGTTCTTCTGTAGCATCTCCCGCAGTCTCAGATGAATCCTTTCAGGCACCTTAGGATAGACAATGACCACGAACAGGACGAAATGAAACCAGCTACAATAATGCATAGCTCAAGACAGGCTCTCAACTTGAAACTTTTTGGCACCTTAACCAACCCACTTTCCAAACCCATAAATTCAATGGAAATCATGAATAGAATAATGGATAGAAGGTATAAATGGGATTATGATGCAGACTAAACAGAAGAAGAAGTCTACGAAGCACTGACTAGCGGACAAATAGAAATCAGACCAGAATAGTGCCTCACCATCACCCAAGACACGTACAAAAGAAAGAGAACTTGCAAAGTGAGATCTTCAGTCTGCGAACAGAAGAGAAGCCAGAAACATCCCCCGTAAGAAATAGATAATGGAATACAGAATCTGATACATAAAAAAGGCTAAAAATATTTACAATGTATGTTAATGGCTGGCCTAACAAACGACATATCTATAATGAAATTATAAGAAAAGTCGATCCGGATATAGCCCTGATTACCGAACATGCAATTACCCCAAATAATGACCATATTAAGATCTACAATTACGAAGTAATAACGACCAATTCCTTAAATGATAGATACGATGGGGTGGCTTTATCAATGAAGACAGGAATACCTTTCCAAAAAGTGAACGACCTAGAAGAATCCTATCTCGCTGTGAAGATCAAAATGACTTACGACGACCTAATAGTAGCTGCCGGATACCAACCACCAAGGCGCCAATATCTCCCTGTCTTATCATTTTTGCGCATATTCCGCAGGAATTTATTAGTCATCATGATTGGCAATCTCAATTCAAGATGCAGAGAAACGGGGTATAGCACAGCGTTCAACGGGGCGGGCAGAATGCTAAGTCTACTAATGGATAGGAATAAACTGCAAAAATCTGGCCCAGACTTTCCAACGTTCTTACAGAAATATCTGTAACAACGCCCGATATATTCCTAACAAATCCCACATTCGCCTTTAACCACGTCACAATACCGGGACCATACATTCCATCGGATGATCTGAGCATGATCACAACAATCTCAACTACTCCAATATAAGTGGAGATTTCCTGACGCAAATGTCTCAGAAAGGCTGACTGGGACCAATACAGAAGACACATGGAAGATAGACAGTCCAAGACAATTGACGGCTATACAACCCGCGAGATCGAAGAGAGAATCATATATATAACGGAGAGCATAATAGTAGCAGATCGTCATACGATACCATGGACCCAACACAAACCTCCCCGCTCTGAGATAGGATGCAAATATCCAAGAGGAGATGACTAACCTAGAAAATCTAATCGTGGAGATTAACTAACTTGGGAACTCGTACCATAGTAACTTTGAACAAAATAGACTGAGGGACCTCATAGAACAACTAATCACTGAAAAGAACAACGAAAAATTGAATAATATTATAACCAGGATAGACACTGAGGGAAACCCCAGTAAACTTTGGAGTGAGATAAGGAGACTTAGAGGAACCCCTCCTAAGGAAAGGTTTAAGATCAAAATGAAAGGTAAGGAGATCACAAATACGAAGGAGATAGTAAGGCATTTTAGGTCGCACTAAAAGAAGAAATTTGACATAGGTCAAGATGAAAATAGATATTTCGACGATGACTACGAAGCAGAGGTTGTCGAAAATCTTAGAACAAGACGAGAAACGATGGTGCCGTACCCTCAAGTTGACGGCTTAAGGAAGAATCTTGCAGAAGGTGCACCATTCAGTCAAGCAGAATACTAGAAAACCTTAAAGTCATTCAAACATAAAACACCAGGCATTTCAGTTATCACAAAGATGCACCTACCAAAGGGTCCACCAAACATCAACAAGGAAATATTTAGTATTTTCAACGCCTGTCTCAATACAAGATATTTCCCAAAATCATTAAAGACCGCAAAATTATATTCCTTCCAAAACACGGGAAGTCAAAAACCGATCTAAACAGCTAACGACCGATATCCTTGCTCGAATTTATTGGCGAGATTCTCGAAAAACTGTTAAATAACAGATTAATAAACCATATGGAGACAAACAACTTATATAACACGCAACAGCATGGTTTCCCAAGAAAATTAAGCACGGGAACGGCCCTGGCTCTTATCACTGAGAGTATTGCCTTTGCTAAAGCAAGGAAGCATAGAATCGACGTGGCATCTGCCTTCGACAAAGTCTGGATCCCGGGCCTCATGTCGAAAGTAGCTGGCCTCGGCCCGGAGGACAATTTTAGCAGAATTATATGTAACTATCTGGACGAACGGAAAGCTAAAATAACTATTAATGGCTACGAAAGGGAACTCTTGAGGCTGAGTGCCGGAGTGCCCCAAGGAGGCTGCCCTAGTCCCACTCTTCCCTCCTAGTCCACTAGTCCCTCCCCCCGATTATGACTTTGCACAGAATATCTAACTGACCGATGACATCACACAGATCGTTTCAAGCGACTATCCGGACCCTAGGGACGTTGCCAACAGAACAGGAGCAGAGATAAGCACACTTAACAACTACGGGAGAAGAAGTAAAATCAGAACAAACGAAGCTAAATTTAAAGTGATTCCAATAGGACGCCGTAAAACATCGAACATCCGTACAAACGGCAAAAACTACCCTTATACGCATGACGGCAAATTTCTGGGACTAAAAATCACGTCAAATAGATATGTTTCACACTGCAAGGAAATAAACAAAAATTATATACTACACTGGTAAGACTAGTCCTTCTTTACCCGACCATGCCGCTCCATACCCGAAGTAGATGCGCCCTAATGAAACTTCAGGTGATTCACAATAGTTCATTAAAATGAATTGCTGGTGTCACACTGAACGACCGCATACCCACACGCCTACTACATCAAGTTACCTTTTTGGACCCCATCAATGTAACACTCCATAACTGAGCGAAAAAAATATGCCAAAGGATTCAAAATAACATGGACCGCGAGATAACAAACCAAATAAGACTAACTGATGTTAACCACGAGCTGACCTTCAAATACTCATTTCAACGCAGCCAGATCCTGTCTCAAGGAGATGCTACAGCAATATACTAATGACCCACACCGAAACCAACTCCAAAGGTACATTAAAATTATGAACAAATGATTTTAGTAAAAAAAAGATCCATAATAGACAAAAAAAAGATCCGTAGTGGACAAAAAAATAAATAAATAAATAAAATTATATTTAAAAAAAGATCCGTAGTGGATAAACAAAAGAAAAAGCGGTGAGTCTTCCGTCAACAAAAACTTTTACTACACAAGACAGCCAAGGTAATTGTTATTCGACCGCAAGAAGAAGAGATTTAGCCAGTTAACCTGGTACACACTTCTTACGCTTATATACACACCTTCAGACTTTCTTCTCCTATCTATCCATACACATTTCTAACTTACACCATCATTGACCATTGATCAAAGGACCTCACTGCGATAACATAACTGATGAAGGGCCTTAGCTAAAGTTCGAAAGCTT
This sequence comes from Ceratothoa steindachneri, assembly GCA_963969495.1. Taxonomy (NCBI): domain Eukaryota; kingdom Metazoa; phylum Arthropoda; class Malacostraca; order Isopoda; family Cymothoidae; genus Ceratothoa; species Ceratothoa steindachneri. Next base: position 98,725,878 of record OZ018318.1, read on the forward strand.
CCTTTCATCTTACAAAAACTATAATAAAAAATTATCTATGTTAAGTTATTTTATTTCATCTAATAAAGGGCCCCGAAATGTCAATTAAATTATAGATTATGATTGTAATTAAGTTAGATCTCAATGATTATATTGAAATTCTTTCGTCCAGAGAGCAGCAATAACTTATCCCAATTGGTTCGAGATCCAAAATTATAATGTGAACAAAATGTGTGACGAGCGTTTAAACAAAAAACTTGGATAGCAAGCGACGGAAATTGGAAAATATAGTAAGAGAGGCAACTATGATTGATTTACTTATTAAAATTTACTATATAACAATTTACATAAGTGTTCGAACAGAAAACCACCTTCTTCCCAAAACTTTCTTGCACATTTTTAAGCATAGAGTTATTCCCTTTTATGCTTTCGATATCTTGTGTGATGTTATCTTTTAGAGCTTGTAATGTACTTGGTTTACTAGCATAAACTAAATACGACCAATAAAACTCCTCGATACACCCACCTCCTATGAAACTTTTCTTAATTACTTACGTGAGCTACCTTCGACATGTCTGCATACTTCTGCAGATGTTTCAAGATCGGTTGAACTTCTTTTTTCCCTACGGGGTCGCTCGTGGACGCTTCCTGTTTCTTTAAAACGAGTGAAATTTTGCTCACAATTCTTTGTGTAATTGGTTGCTTATTCGGCTACTTAACATTAAAAATATCTGCCGACTTATGCACGACCCTGCATATATATATATATATATATATATATATATATATATATATATATATATATATATATATATATATATGTATATATATTGTGAAACACTCACAAAGTATCGCGTGAGTGAGCAAAGCCTACAGGAAAAGTTAATACGAGGTATCCAAGTATTTTCGAACTTTATTTCGAGTTCTTTATCAAGAAATAACAAAAGTATTTAAAAATGTAATATATATATAAGGATAATACAAAGGAGAGGGAACACCCCAAAAAAAAGCAAAAAACCAATCAACAAAATGAATTAATATGAAATTGAAACATTAGGAGGAGCGAAGAGTGACAGAAAAAGGAAGATAAATACAAGGTAAGATATTTAAATTAGGTAAATTTTAAAGACTAAAGGTTGACAAAAGGATTAAAAACTTACCTAAGCAATTAGGGAGGGAGAAAATCTATGCGAAAAATTAACATCAGAGGTCAGGCTTCAAAACCTAAGGTAGAATAAGTAAAAATGTTCGAAAGACTTGACTCAAACGAAAATAAAAACACACACATAAACATAAGGCTACATAGATGCCCCCCCCCCAACTTAAATTAAATAGTTTATTAAGATTAATATAAATATTTAGTCTCAAATTAAAAGTTTCGACAGCGCATTGTGAAATTAATTTAAAAAATAAACATCGAGTTTATATAAGCCAGGACTTAAATTAAAATTTGGGAACTTACTAATAAAGGTCGATTCAATGATATTTCGTGAAATTGTATTGTTATTATGACAGATGATTTTAGCATAATTCCAATCAATATTGTGATTAAGATATGACATATGTACATAAAATGAGCTGCTTTCTCCACCGTGACGGACATTATATTTATGCTGAGAAATTCGTTTGTTTTAAGATTTAGCTGATTGGCCAAAGTAATATTTAGAGCAATCGATCCATTTTACACAATATACATTACCAATAGGGGAAGGGGCGTTCTTGACTAATAGTTTAGAGATAGTATTATTATAGTTAAATACTACAGAATTGCTTAGAGATTTTAAAATATGAGGTAGGGAAACAAAGGATGGATTAAGAGGAAGTATAAGAGAATTCATGTTATTAAAAGGAGCTCGAGGTTCAAAACGATAAAAAGACATTTTCAGCTAACTGAAGGCATTTATCAAGGAAATGAAAAGGATAGCAAAGTTTATGGCCCATGTCAAAAATTTTAGAAACTTGAGAGTCAAAGAATTCAAGACTAACCACACGAAGTGAACGGAGAAACATTGAAATAAAAATTGATCTTTTAACCTTGCAAATGGTGAGAGGAGTAAAAGTGAATATAAGAAAAAGAATTAGTTAGTTTCCTATAGACAGAGAATTAATACACCACACGCTTTCTGATTTCAAACTTTCTGTCTATTGAAAGAATTTTAATAACAGTAAAAAGAATGTTTAATGAATTGGGGACAACTGCGATTTTCCTTTGTTTGAATCGTTCTCGGAAAATTCCATTCTTCACGTTTCAGGGAATCTTTAGCTCTATAAAACTGACCTATTGATGACTATAACGGAGATCGATAATCGGTATGTTGCATAAAATCGAAATGCATGGACGTCGTCCTAAGAAGAAACTAAATGTGCTTTGGTTAGAAGAAAGGTAGATCAAGTTATTTGGTACAAATTAATTCAAATGTGTTTGAATTGAAAGTTAAGGGGCTGGTGTTCCAATTTACACTATTCCATGAGAAAAATATGTCGGTAAAACATGGGTCCGTTTCCTTGCAACAAACGATTGTAAAATTGATCAAATCAACGGAACGATGAATAAAGAATACTTAAAAATTATTCTTGAGTATTCTTTGAAAAATGATTCTCAAAACTCTGGCATATGAAGAAGATGGGTCTTTCAACATGATAACGATCCCTAACACAGCAAAATTCGTTTCTTCAAATTGAAAGAAGGTAGAAAAGCGTTTAGGAATAGCTACTACGGCCACCAGACTTCAACCAGATCGAAAAGTTATGGCATGAACTGAATATTCGCCCCCATCAAAGATCCCTTCAACCCAAAACACGAATTAATTGAGAAGATTTTCAAGGACGAGTGAGACAAAATTCCATCCCAATTTTGATGTTTGAGAAGTGTTACTAAGAAAAATTGTTTATTGTTAAGAATATTAGTTATCAAGTTGTATTATCCTATGTTAGAAATACTAAGCGGCAACTAAAAATTGGAATCTATTAACATAGAAATGGCAGTGACGAATGCCTCGCCCGTTTTTAGTTTCTCTTTCAACTATACGAGGTCGTGCCAATGACGTTAATCACCTTATTAATATGAAATTTTAAAAATTCTCGATAAAGTTCAAAACCCATGACTTGCTTCCTCTTGAAACAACTATATATTCGTGAAGAAACTCTCTCTCTCAATATTCATGTACTACTCCATCTTGTACAAATACTTCGTTGATTCCTCCTCGAAATTAAATCATGCCCTTGGATTTAATCTTCTTCAGGTCGATATTAGAGAAGGTTAGTTGCTATTTTCCTTGGTATATGTGATAGGAATTTTCCTCTTGTATATTTTCGTGTCCTCTGTTCAGTTAATTTTACATATTTAACTTAGGAGGCAATGAATGACTATGTCCCATTTAGTAAATTCTACCTAACCTCGGTGGAAGGGCTTCCCTCTTACCACGCACTATCTGTAACGGAGTTTCCCTATTAGTCCACTTGGAACGGCCCTTGGGAAGCTCCACTTCATTTATATAGGTTCTCTCTCCAACCTCTGGTCGGTCAGAACCTCCTTCAAGTAGGTGGCCTCTGCTTTATCACTGCCTCTCCAAACATATCCTAGCAGAAATGGAAGATCCTCATTTCCTTTCTCAGGTACTCGCCAAGAAAACAGCGTGACAGAGGAGACGCACTGCCTCGATTCCCTGCCCCCTCAACTCTATAAGAGTGGTAAGAGGAGCTGTCGTTCCATCTGCCCTGCTATTTGATCATTTTGGTCCGAAGTTAGTGAATTTGATTGGAGCCGGCATGGCACTATGATATGTTACTATTACCTGTCTATCTTTTACTTTGTTACTTGTAGCTTCTTTTCTGTTTTGTTCTTTCCTTTTTCTGCCTCATAAAGAATCTTTACAAATCGTTATCCTTCATTTTATAGTGTTAATATATATACTTCGGGAACATCTGGATTAGGTTAATTTTTCCCTATAAAATACTGCAAATTTGTAAGGATTCTTCACATCATTCATCATCGTTTTTTTCATTTGTCACCGTCATCATCGACCGTGCTGATCTTCTGTGATATTTTTACAACTCTAAGGAAGAAAAGAGTCGATGAAGTCACAGTCTATCTTGCTAGCAAGGCGAACCAAACAAGTGTACCACAAATAAAGTTATAAAATAGACTCGAGTACATCGACTAGAAATCATGACCATCGACTGGCTCTCAAACACCCTTTGCTGCTTTACCTGCAGGTAGACGGGGCAAACGCACATCAGCGGCAGGAAGAAGGGACATAAATACAACGAAACTGACAAATTAGGAACAAACTAGAAAGAAAACAGCCTTATGTTCATTTCTTACTTATATAGTGTGGTCAAATTGTAAGGATTCCTTACATAATCTATCATACGCGTCTCCATTTTTCCTCCTCATCATCGATCGTCCTGAACCTCAGAGATATTACAACAACTCTGAGGAATGAAAGAAGAAGAGAAAGCAAGGTTCTCTTCTTGCAAACAACAAAAAAAAGAGCCATCTGATCCAAAGCTCTAGACGTACATCATGTATGCACATATGGCAAATCTCTCCAATCATACCGGCTTTTTCTTTCAAGATCGTTATCCTCAAAATCCAGAAAAGAAATGAAAGAAAATAGAAGTTTTCGTACAATTAAGAGGATAATAACATTAACTGCAGCAAGGAGAGGAGTAGAAGGAAATTAGAAGCCCAGATCACCACTGTCGAGGAGTCTGATAATCTCGTAACTACCAATTCTCCCAATTAACTGAAAGGATTTGCTATCGATGGAGTCGAAATGAGAATAGAACCATTTGCTGCACATACCGCAATATTCACAGAAGATGAAAGGAAATCACATCTAAAAATAATGGAGTAAATAAAAATTCTGTAGTGAAGCTAATAAAAGATATCCGAATATAGATATAAATATATATATATATACAAATTCACACATGAGCATTTATTTGGCATAGGTTTCGGTAAATCTATAATTAAGTAACATGAGACCGTTAATTATTAATATTTTTCAAGTTACATTTAATATGAAGACCAGAAGAGCAGAAATAATTAAAAAACACAAATTATGATCACATACATTAATGAACGATTCCTTATATATTCTAACCACAATTTGGAGAAATTGAAATAGTGGTTACTCTAAGAAAGGATATTTTATTTATTTTACAAGGAGATACCACGAGGGAAAGATTGATAACCGGCACAGATCCCTCTCTACTCTTCTCTCGCAAATCGGAGAGAGGGACGAAAATACCCCCACTTCATATAGCGGAAAAATTTGATGGAATGGAACAACTCCATTGTGTGAAGCCTACGGATTTTATAGTGGATTCCGAACCACCTATCCCTCCATTTGAACCTTATGTAGGTAGTAGGTTAGACGCCTAAACTCTTTTTTTCCTCTGCAGTTTCTCTTTATTCGTGTGTTTAATGTGGCATTCATGCCGTTGTGTTTTTAAGCTCAAAGTTATATGAGATTGTTTGTTGTTTATATAAGTATGTTGAGGTGCTGTTTTGTATGTTTTTATTTGTTTGTTATTTATTTATTTAGGAAGAGATCTAATGGGGTTAATTAGAAATAAGGTATCAGCGTGTTATGTGTAGAATATAAAGTGGTACATAATTATTTAGTGTAGGTTTATTAGTGAATATATATATAAAGTTTTGAGAAGGAGTAAATCATAAAGGTGAGAATTAGAAAAAAAATTAATTTGTCCGGTTTATCAGATGATTAGCTTCATAAGCGTGATCCTGAAAAGATAAAAAGGAGTAAAACCTTACAAAGGAGGCAACCTGCTTGAACATTAACATCCCTGTGCTCATCGATTCTAGTTTTTAATTGTTGCTTTGTTTGGCTAACATAAGATGACATAGATTAACTACAGGAGTAAAGATAAACGCTCAAAAAACACAGCATGTCAGAATGGAAGAGGAGCCAATGTCAGTTATGTAGAAATAATAAACCAAATACCAAGAGATATATTATTTACCTTCCCAAAGGCAGTTTTGAGGGCTGTACAAATTTACTGCTGCTGGCCTTTTTATTTCTAAACTTTAATAAGGTTCGTCGTTTTTCTATTTCTTCAAATTTTACCTCAATTTATTTACGGTCTCCTTCATTGTTTCAGATCTGTCGAAATTATTTCGACAGTTTAAGAAATACGTAACTCTTCGTAATATGAACATTTAGGCATCTTTTTATTTCAAATGGAAATGCAGAATATGTTTCTAATTGATTAGAATTCAGTTAAAAAAATTATTCATCTTTGGTTGAAATAATTTTTGGAAATTTCCACTTTTAACTGCATCTGAAAGGGGCAGAGAGAGATCAACTGCAGCAGAACCCTAGGCAAGGCAAGGAGTAACTTTTATTGGCTAGAGATTTCGCCTCTCCGGGATTCCTTACTTCTGAAATGGACCCCATCTGAAGATGAAATAATCGGAGAACAAAGTTCTCGTAAAGCATTCATGAAGAATACTTGCATCCCCCTGGCATGAAATTCAGTTTAAACACTAAGTGAATATGTTAAAAGTGTCTCTACCTGACCTTTGTGAATCTTCAACGGTTAATTTTGTGCTATTATAGCTATAAATTATTTCTGTGGAAGTCAGTTAGTAGAAAGAATCTCTGATGAATTTTACGGAGGAAGTAGGAATTTGAATCATCAGTCCAGCAGCTTTGAGTAGCCCCATACTTACTTAAATTGGTATTCTTCAGTTAATTTTAATACAATACAGTTACAGGTATCATTAAATCTACTTTTCGGGCCACGCACAAAACCGAATTGGAGCCTAGCGTCTCCAATCCGCATAAAATGCAAATCCTACTACTGTTGCCAAGTGAGAGCATAGATTCCTATTTCGACATCAAGGTACTCATAAATATTTGCTATTTGAAGTCTTAAACGGAAAATTTCCAATAAAAAATTAATATTAGTTAAATTGATTTTAAAATATTTGTTTTAATATGTCTTCAGTGCCATTTTCGTTCCTTTCCAAATGTTATCTCTCCTTAAAAATTTGTCATTTACCACTTAGCAAAATAACATTCGGGAAAAACTATCTTCCTCTTTCCTTGTAAGGCAATCAATCATAAATTAAATAGCACGAAACATTTCTGTATCTAGAGTTCCAATAAATTTGAGCCTATCAAGTTCATTTCAGAAAGATCATTGTCAAAGTCTATCATTTAAATGTTTAAGTGGTACTCCGTTATATTATTGAAAGATCTTCACATGAAAATACATATCGATCATTGAATTTGCAAGCGAAACGCTTCCATCGGACATGGCATATATGGTTAAATATCGAGGTGAACAATAGTTTATGCGAGATAAGTATTCATTATGCATGTTCCTTGTGTGTTCGAGACATAGGCCGTATCCTTAAAAGTATGTTCTTTAAGAATCTTATATTTTAAGGATAAAGGTTAAGCTCGTTTGTGCTCATTGTTCGTAGTTAACTTATATTTATCCACTTTGCAATAATGAATGTTTTGGGGATTCAGATATTTGCCAACATTTTACAAAACATACTATCTTTCATAATTATAATGGTTTTGATGCTAGTTTTTTTAGAGATTCTCATTCTTTTCTATGCATCCATCTTCATTAAGATTTAAGCTCGAAAACACCTGTAAAATAGTCCCTTTCACTTGTGAATTTTTCATTTTGTTCCCGAGAAGTTGTTCAAGTTCATACTTCCAAATACTCACACAGTTGAACCTGTGGATATATGATAGCCCATACTACTCTTAGAATTTGGGCTGGATAAGTTTTCTAGGCCAGCTTTTGTTCTTTCTAACATATTTTTGCGAGTAATGTTTAAAATACTTACATTTTCCCTTCATCTGTCTGCAACTCTTCATACTTTGTCCTCTGAGTGAACATGTTCTCGTTGGTTTGATAAATTATTTTGTATATGGTTTATTTTTATAATTGCCATTAAATCTTAATTTTAATTGTTATGTATGTTATTGAGGTCTCTTTAGCTTTTTCTACCCATTGTTACTCTTAAATCTAAATATGTCTTTTAAAATCACATCATCGTACAAGCTAAAGAATAAAATACGAAAAATCCATTTTCTTGAAAATACTCTTGCTAATTTTCATGAAAATTGGACATATTTTATGAAATATGTTACACACTGTGAGCAGGTTTCATTTCATTGAACAGCAAATAAAATTTAGTTTGAAAGTAATGTGTATTTTAAAGAAAAGATAAGTCTAAAACTAAATACCGATGACTTATAATTTTCAATTATACCCAAAATTTCGTAAATTTTGTATAACAACATTATTTCATGTGTATTATAGATTTATACTTATACTATTACTCATTTATCAAGGTTACGAGAGGAATCAAGGTCTACAAATCATTCAAAAAGCAGGTTTTCCATTGGAAGAGTGAAGGAATAGCAATATCTGCTAATTCCTCCGGAGCATTTTAATCGGTCAAAAAGAGCAATTTCATGTATGACAAAGCTTCATGAGGATTTTAAGTCAGTTAAGATAGATGAGAGGCATATCAGAATCCCCTGATCAGAAACTACTCACAATTTTTAAAAGATAAATTTCTAGGTGGGAATTCGTTACTGAACATGTCCTGTGTAGTGTTAAACAAAGGCGACTTTGTCAGCGAGGAAAGCAAATTTAAGTTGTTCGACTCGGAGGGGGAGCAGCATGTGAGGCGTCGTACATGTGAAAGATTGAATCACACTTGCACGAATAAGTTGGTTAATTTTGTAGGTAGCAACGTTACGGTATGGAAAATGTTGAAGAGCATTTGAGTTTGCGTCCATTCGTGGGTCCATTTAGGCAGCAAATTAACGCAGCGGTATAAAAGAATCTGTTTCAAGAACATGAAATCCCATTTCTGCGAACTCGGGGAATAGGCGATTTTATTTTCATTCAGGACAATACTCAGTCCACACATCGATACCGCCAAAGCAGTTTTTATGCTAAAAATATTGCTTTGATGAAATGGCCTGATTAGAGCCCACAATCAAACTGAGAGAAAGCCTATGAAAGATACTCGGTTACAAGGTAATATCCGGAAACCGACGAATATTGAAGATCTCTGTCAAATATGGGAAGAACGAGTAAACTCACCCCAAAATGCGAATAAATGAAAATGACCTGAGCCTAAAATGTGTCAATTCATTCATTTAGATCTATTTTTCTCTAGTTTAGCACGCATTCATTCTTTAAATACACATTAGTTTGCTCATAACTATTTGTATCCGCTTTAATATTAAAGGATTTTGGACACTATCAAAGAAAAATTTCAATTAATTTTCTGTGGAATTTAAGTCGAAATTAAAAGAGGATTTTCAAAAAACTGTAGATTTTAGTATGTTGTTCTTGAGTTTGAAACGGTTCTGTTCTCAAATCCGTTGTTTTGGTTCAAGAATAACTAGACTTATCTGAAGATTCCCTCGATGAATCGAATGATGGAACTGCCTCTCGCCTTCCTTCTCTTTACCTGCTCTTCCATGTTTGCTTAACGAATACATTATTATTCCATAACACTATAATTTAGTAATGCATTTTTTTTAACAGTTTGAATTTTAGTTTCTGAGTCACTTGGTTTATTTTAAGCTTTAATCCAAATTCTTTTTGAGATTTTCTTTATAGTTCTTTTGAAGAAAATTTGTCCCCCATGACCCTTTTTAAAAACAATGTTTCCAGTTTTGGCATTTTGACGAATAGGTGCCGATGAAGATTATAAAGAAATATAAGGTAAAATAAATAATAAGGATTAGTACTTTATTTAATGCTTTATTAAGTAAATCATATTGAAAATTACACATAAATAGAGTAATTTTTGTTACATAAATCAAGTTAAAAATTACACAAATACTGTTTTGCAATTCGAGCACAAAATAACACTGTAACAAAATTTCACTTCTGTCTTTTCCTTGGATTAAAAATGTTATTTGTCAATTGTTTTGTGCCTCTATTAATTAAAAAAAATCAATTATAATCACAAAACTTTGCTTTTGTGGCTAGGACATTGAATTTTTAAATTAGCCTATTTATGGTAAATAACATTATTTTGATGCAAAGAGTCAAAATATATAAAAAGATTCAAGGCTTATGTTTTTTTACAGCTATGGTATAAACATGATATACTGTATTAAAAAAGTTATAGAAACAGTAATACAGTATTAATAGCTATTTTTTCCCTTTTATTTATTTTTTTTTTTTGCGACCTGGACAGCAATGGCAGTTCTCTTACATTCGACATAGATTCAGCACTAATTTAGTGAAAAATAAAAAAATTATATGTTTGAAGAATTCTAGAACATTCTGGCAACGTAGATGACTGTATGAAAACAGAGAATGTCTACTCAACATATCAGTTTAACTCTTGTCGTCACAGCGCAGACATGGTCATTCGTCATTGATAGGAGCATTTGTCACACATGGCATAAAGAGGTTGTAAGCATCCAACAGACGCATTTTGCTATGTCTGCGGCGAATTTATTAGGACAAGAGCGAAAAAGTACACTGTAGAGAGATCTGCTAAAATGTGTGAGGACTCACAAGGCATATTTCGGCATGCCGGTCAGAGATCAAGACAAACCACCTTGGGCACCTCCTTTCACCTGCGAGCTGTGCAAAAGAACTCTGGAAGGTAATATATATATATATATATATATATATATATATATATATATATATATATATATATATATATATATATATATATATATATTATATATATATATATATATATATATATATATATATATATATATATATATATATATATATATATATATATATTAGGGTGTTTCACTCCCGGGAGTAAAAAAATTAAATATTTTGAAAGTTGTCAGCACGGGTGTCCCCTTGTTTCTTATGACCCATAAATACTTTATGCAAAACTTTTGCTTGATTCGTCAATATTTACTGGTCGCCCGGTTTAACAAGATCCCTCTACATTTCACGTAGGACTTCAAAAAAATCAATTAGCGAAGATAAAAAATTGCCACGAACGGTATTTAACTAAAAATTACCGAACAAAGTTGTGAAAAATTTCAAGGACACCAGAAATGCAGAACAATTCGGTAAATAGAGTAGGGCAATAAAGTCGTTGGTGAATAGGAGTCAAGTAACAGGAGGAAACTTAGTGCCCACTCCAGTCTTTGTTCTCTTTACGGTCTTGTGGTCATGATGAAGAACTTTCGAGAGGAGCTGCTTGTGTTGCTCGTATTTGGTTCGCGCTTAGATACTTTTGGATCAGTGTCGGTTCTCTCTCTCTGCTGCATCATTGGCAACATGCAGGCTTCGGAGGGTGGCTCGAGTTCGTGGATTTTGCAGAACATGTTCCACGTTCTGGGTAGTGACCATCTTCCCAGCGAAGACTCTAATGGCCTCTAAAGTTAGCCTTATTACAAATTCAGGAAGACCATCAGGGAGAGTGAAGTTCTTCTTTTTAAGTCTCTTGAGTGCTTTAGAGGTTACTGGATGGTTTAGGTTCTTGACCATGCCCGCCTGGTCTTTGGGAGACACTCGTTTGTCGAAGAACGCTAGGGCCGCTCCTTGCTCCGAGAGGTACCAGAGGTTCTTTCGGAGGGCCTTCTCTTCCGTTGACCCAAGTTCTCTATCCACAAACATCTGGATGGTCGCCAAAAACTCCAAGTCATTCTTCGGTGCACAGTTCAGGATGGCTGCCTCATGCCAGAATCTGACGTAAATGAGACTGACGAAACGGGCCAGTCATCGGACTCCGCGTTTTTTAGACCTCGTCAGCTCCAGTTGTTGCGGAAACAGGGCAATTTTAAGGATGTAAATAGACTTTGCCATCCATCTAGTCTGATGATAGGCTCCGAGAGCTCTAAATCTAGGCAGATCCACGCTCCATCCTCTCAGGTACACAAGAGAGAGCTGAAGTAGTTCAAGATAGTACTTCCTTGAGTTGGCTCTGTCACGGATGACTCCCCTGTGGAAGTCTATCTTCTTCAGCCTCTGTGATTTGCTTGACTAATCCAAAGGCTCTTCATCGTTGAGTGTAGCGACCGATGTCTTGTCCAAGAAGTCCCATCATTCTCGGAATCGCTTGAACAGGGAAATCTCGGGACCTGGAGGAGGTCCGAAGAGGAGTTCGTAGTAGTCCTTGAGTACCACCTCGTGAATGTGATGCCGTCATGCCAGCCAAATACGAGGTTTTCCCAAGCGACTGTTTAATTATGGTGCAGGCTCCGTTAATCATGCCACTGATGGACGCATTTGTATCAAAGGAGACAGCGATGATCGTTTCAGTAATATGATACGTTTCTAGCAGCCGAAGGACAGTATCTGCTTCTTTCTCACAGTCCCATCAATGGCAATAGGTACTCCAATAAGCTCCTCAAGGTTGATCCCAGTAAGTACAACAGCGATACTCTCCTCTGAGATCCGAGATGTGGCAGCACTTTGAATTAATTTGCCATCCCAGTGGAGGACAAGGGGAAGCGGATCACGGAAGGCTCTTCCTTAATGCGCTTTGATCAGTTTCTAGTTTCTTTCTTCTCATCTTAAGCACCTTGGAGGTAGAGGTGGAGATCTCCAAGACATCATACTACAAGCTTGAGGCTGCAGCAATGAAGGACGCAGCAACTTTACGACATGAAAGGTTTTCCCTGTCCCAAGTCGTGATCAGGGATGGGGTGATTGGGTTTTTGGACGGCCTTTTCCTCCTGCGGTCTTTAGCGGGAGAAGGGCAAACTTGGAAATTCTTATCTGAAACAGATGATCCAGAAGAAACAGAGGATGAATCGGAAGTGGCTTCCAGGGCAACCTTCTTCAACAACTTCTCTGCTTCTGTCTCTTGCTTCCTCTTCCTCATCTGCCCTTTCTTCATTTCGTTAGCCTTCGTGGCGACCGCGGATGCATAGAGTTTATCGACACTCCCCATTGAATAGGACTCTATGTCCTCCCTCTGTAGTTCCAGAGAGGCAAAATCTTCTTCTGGGACTTTAGCCTCCGCCATCTTACCGCTCGCGATATCGAAGACATCCTCTAGGTTGCTCTTCCAAACCTCCCTCTTTTTTTCCGGCGGCAGGTGTTTCCCGCTTGGATTCCTTCTTGAGGCTCACGTACTCATTGTGAAGGTTCCTGATTTGACAAGGAATGACGTGATCCACCTTGACAGTGAGGTTCACGATCACCCACACTTCATGCAACTTGAGAGAGGTGCTCTTGGCCGCCTTCAGAAGGGTCTCCCTCTGCGATGGTGATGGAGGAAGACCAGGAGGACATCTCCCCGTCAGGGCAGGCTGGTTCCGCAGAAACCTGGATTCGGTGACTTCTCCAGTATCCAGAGAGGATTCTTGCTTCATGAGAAAGATATAATCTGGAAAAAAAGTCAAGCTGTGACTCAGGAGGAAAAGTCAATGCACTCACCATGAAACTCAACTCGCTCCCACCGGACACCACAAAAAAGACAAAAGTGTAGACTCTGTCATCATGGTTCGATTTTGTTAGGATTTTCCCCTGAACACTTTTTATAGAAAAGGTCCAAAGGCAAACCCGCGTTGATAAAATTATTGCCCCTACATCATACGAGAGGCGGTCAATAGGTTTTGCAATGGGATATAAGGAAACGAGATATGACGAAAAGTGTTTTATTATTTTTCAATATAACTACCCTCGACTTCAATGCACTTGCGCTACTTGTCCCTGAGGCTTCGAAGTCCCGACGACCAGAAATCTCCCGACTGCTGTTTAATCTACTCCTGGACGGCGAGCTGGACATCTTCATTGTCTTCAAACCGGCGTCCACGCAGTGCAACCTTGAGCTGGAGAAATAAAAAGTAGTCGCTAGGGGCCAGATCTGGACTGGAGGGGGCATGGTTGAGCTCCTAGAATCCGAACTCACGCGGGGCAGCTTGTGAAACTCTGGCCTTGTTGACTTTGACGACGTTGAAGTCGATCATGGGGCGTGAGGTTTCTATAGACTCAACGGGCAGAGACCTTGGTCATGGCCAAATCGTCCTGGATAATTTTTATAACACTTCCATGTGATATTCCAAGTTCTTGCTCGATTTCTTCGACCTTCACCCGTGGATTTTCAAGGATCATCCTCTCTACACGGGGCACATTGTCCTCGTTGATCACGTCTGACGGGCGTCCTGGACGGAGGTCATCTTCAAGGGACTCACGATCATGGCGGAACTCCCTATTCCAGCGAGCAATAGTTGCATAGGAAGGGGCGGTGTCGGTGTACACTGCAACCATGCGTTCATGGATCTCTTTTGCATTCTTGCCTTCCTTGTTCAAAAATATGTTCACTGCGTGGTGCTCAACCTTCTCGATTGTTGAAACATTTGTGACTGACGATCTACGATCAGCTACTGCTTCTTAAATAGACGAGAAAGGCGCGTGCGGCTGCAGTTCTTGACTTGTCCTAACTTGTCCTAACACCCCACAAACAGCCATCCCCCTTCCTCTGTTTTGCTCTACCGAGTCACAAAACTTATTGACCGCTCCTCGTGTATAATATATATATATATATATATATATATATATATATATATATATATATATATATATATATATATATAATTCGTTATGTTTATTTGATACCGAATTATTATTTTTTTTCACATTTCTAATAACACTAAGTGAAAATATTTGTATATTTATACTTATGTTTTCGTTTCGTATTTTGACTGGATGGTCCAAAGGATAAAAGAGAGCTATGAATTTTACAATCCCACGAATTTGAAGTGAACCAACTGACCACTCAAAAATCGTTTCTTCTGCATGGTGAACCCTTGCAAACGTCGAGCAGGCAAAGATGCGCCTGCTATCATTTATACAGACCTTCAGTCATTTATTGCGCCAGTGCCACACAGTTCTGAGCTCCCCGTACCATCTCCTTCAAAAGAAGAGCAGTAGTTTCTAGAAAGGAAAAGCACTTCAGATGAAGATGAAGTCATTGATCCAGAGTAAAGAGATGCAACTCCTTAGAGAAACTCATACTATCCCAATCAAAAAGATCTCAACGACCTTGTCAGAGATCTCAGTCTCACAAAGTCTAATGCCAAGCTTTCAACTTCGAGACTCAAACAGTGTGATTTGTTAGATGGCAGTGTGCAAAGATCATGTCAGAAAAAGCGTCACCAGTGTTTTCAAGCTTTTTACACGTTAAGATGAGCTTTGCTTTTGTCACAATGTAGCCGGTCTGTTTGAAGCAATCGTAATCGCCTGTAACCCCAACGAGTGTCATCTCTTCATTGACAGCTCATCCAGGAGCCTCAAAGCAGTGTTCTGTCATAACGGAAAACATCTCTTCCTCTTGCTCACTCGGTCCAGCTTAAAAAGAAATACAGCAGAGTCAAGATATTGCTAGATTCATTGACATATGAAGAGTATGTTTGGAAGGTTATCGGAGACTTCAAAATGGTGGAATTCTTGATGAGTCTCCAAGGCGGCCTTACCAAGTTTCCTTGTTATCTTTGCCTTTGCGACAGCAGCGACACCGTGATACACTACCATCAGCGAGATTGGCCACAACAGACCAAGTTTAGTGTGGAGAGAAACATCGTTAAATTGGAGCCTCTTTTGGACTTCGAAAAATACTGTTTCCTCATCTGCACTTAAAATTTGGCCTTATGAAACAATTTGTCAGAGCTCTAGATAAGGAATCTGTAGCTTACAAGTATCTCCAAGATTTATTTCCTAAGCTATCTGCGGCAAAGGTGGGCGCAGGGGTCTTCGTTGGTTCACAAATAAAAAATATCACGGGGTGCAAGGAGTTTCCCGAAAAGCTCACTAGAACATAAATCGCAACGGGGGACAGCTTTATCGCAGTGGTTCTGGGCTTCCTAGGTAATCACAAAGCTTAAAATTATGTAGAGATTGTTGAGAACTTGGTGAGAAACTACAGCAAGATGGGTTGAAGGATTTTCCCTGAAAGTCCATATTCCTGACGCTTATCTTTATAAATTTAGCTTGAACATTGGAGAGTACTCCGAGGACAATGACGAGCGTTCTCACCAGGATCTACTGGAATTTGAACGCCGCTATCAAGGATCATATAATGAAAATCTGATGGGTGACTATATTTAGGGGCTGATTTGTGAGAGTAATTTACAGTATAAGCGTAATTTTAGGATAAATAAATGCTATTTTTGTATCATGTCGTTTTGCTTCCACTTTATGCAAATGAAAGTTCAAATTCGCCACTTCTTTCCAGAGGGAATAGGGAAATTTCATATATATATATCATTATGCTGGACACAAAAGCAAAGTTTGAAATGAATAACACAAGCAAATAGAAAATAACAGTTGCTACCCAAAGACAAAAATCGTGTTACACAGTGTAATCAAATAAATTTTCCTGATACCGCTCACAATACATACATTCTTGTAAATAGGAGGGTAAGAATTCTTTTATGCATCCATGAATCTTCATTATTTTACCTTTATGTTCATTCCAATAGGATCAACAAGCTAAGCGTGAACAAACGGCTCTATTATTAACAAAACGTAAGGAATAAATAACAGTTTTATGTAGGTATCCTAGGTTACTGATTTTCTGGTAGTTCTTCCATTCGTTTGAGCGCTATTCGAGCCTTGCCTAACAACCTTCTAAGTTATTGGTTAATGAGTACCAGTATCGCGTTGTTGGGATATGAAGGCTATCACTGGTGTCGTCGATGTATCTACAATTTCCCAAACCCAAATTTGGGACTGGGAAGTGGGTTTACTTCCTCTGTTGAGATTTGTCGATTTAATCTTTTCATCATCACTTCATCACTAACTCTATAATTTAAGAAGGGGATTTTTGTGAGTATTTGAATAATAATTTCTTCTTAGTTTGGTTATGACTTATGTTTTTTTAGCAAAGTTATTTCTAATAATTCTTTCGTAATATCAAAAAATAAAATAGTGAGTTCAGAACTAAATATAACGGTTGTATGCTAAAAAAAAGTGAAATGCACTTTTATCAGATTTAGTGTAGCTTCACAATTATTTATAAATCTAAAATATGCAAAATGCTAAAATGCAAAATACATAAAAAAATAGGATTTTTTGCTCAAATGTGCATTTCACATTTGTTTTAGCATACGGCTGTAAGTATCGAAATTTTGTGATTTTTTTAAAAACCCAAAGAATTACAGATGGTGAAGTTCAGAAAATTTATTTTTATATATCTACTTCTATTCTATAACTATATTTTAGCAACGTGATATTTTGAAAGGGGTGAAATTTAGTTTTGAGTTCCTTTTTATAATTATTATAATTGACGAAGTTCAGAATATGTAGACAAATTTAACCATGGCTGCTTTTTTTAGATTTTAAATTTTAACATTAGTAGCCAAGCGCAAGCACCCCCCATATGGGGAGGTGGCTAAGCCATTGCCTGGTTTCAATAGTATTTTACATATAGAGAAAATTTTAAAAGCTGGATAATAAGCTCCACATTCTCGACTAATTTTCTCATTTTTGCTCCATTTTCTTGTAAATTTACTTGCTAATTTTAAATGTTTATAATAACATTGAATTTGGGTATTCACGCTCTTAAAGCAATATTTATCGAATCTATTCTGAAGCATGTTTAATTTAGTGTTTTAAACCACATAAACGTAAAGTTTGCGAAGTTGTGCTATATATAGGAATTTGTGGTAATTATGAATAAAACGGGTGCACTCGTTTTAAGCTATTAAATCCCGTAATAATTCTGATCGTTGTTTCAGTCGCCTGCCTAGGACTAATATTTAGATGCCGGAGATGGTCTATCACCTTTTTTGAAGCCACAAAAAGAATATTCAAACCCGATTCTTCAACTCAGGAATTCTTCCACGATACTATCTGAAATGCCATGAGATGGTTTAAGTTATGCTTGAGGGTTTGTTTTTAATATTAGTTCATTTTTATTTTCTGAAGAACTCTATAGAAGGTTAGGGTACTAAGGTTTAATGATTTGTGGCTAGCTCTCGCTCTCTCTATTATTCTAGGCTAAATATGTATTTGCATCATTTTGTATTATATATAATTTTAAAGGGATATTTTACTGAATTAAAATATGATATGGACATTTTACTTTACTCAAAGTATCCTGATTTAATTAGCATTCACTAGCAGGGCTTATAAGTTTGTAGACAAACTTATAGAGCGCCTAACGACTTATAGCATTCCTCTTTGAATTCGAACATTTTGCTAGACCTTCGATTGTTTATAGTACTAGCTGATTAGAAATAGTGGGATATGGGTACAATCTCCTATCATTAAGAGGGTATGAGGGCGAAGCCACCCATTTTGAAATAATCACCTTAGGATTCGAATTCAAATGCAGTTGCCAGACCTTGTTAGGCGCTCCAATTTTGATTGATTTTCTGCACTGCTAGGCCCCTTCGCGAACGAGCTAGAAATGGATCCATTCAATTTCCTTGAAGCGGGTGAGTGTTTATTCCAAATTTAACTATTTCAGGAATTATATAAACTTAAATCTATATGATGCTTTATCTAAATTTAAGACTTTAGCCACTTGCATAATTTTAAATGTGTACAATACAGCTCCAGCTCTCTTTTCTTTGATACTAATGTTTTTCTTGTAATATATAACCTTTCTATTCAGGGGGCAATCTGCATCTTGTCTTATTGAAATTTTTCTTTAGTTTTTATCTCTTTTCAGTCAATTAAAGTAAAATTTGGCATGTCGTTTCCTTAACCTCCTAACAGTTATGACAATTTAATTGAGTTCAAGATGCCAGACACGGGCAGGTATCTGACACTCGAAATGCTGGCCGTATCTCCAACTGGCGCAGAAACTGTTTGACTCTTCCGGCACTGGCTATCCATCGTCATTCGCTTTGTAGAACCTGTGAGTGATACGACGAACTCTGGAAAGCTGAGGTTCCTAGCTAACCTAGTTTCTCCTGGAAACTTTGATATAATCGCCGAATGTAGGACTTACTCTGAAGCCCTCGAAACCCTAAAGAATGTTTTTATCCAGCATGGCAATAAGGTTTTTGCTCGCCATCGACACGCCGCTCGCACCTTAGTCCAATCTAATTCTATTGATGAATTTTTGCCCTACCATAAAAAGTTTGGCCTGAAATGCAATTCCCGCGCAGTGTTGCCTACATGAACGAGGAGTGTCTTTGACGCCGTTAACGGAATCGTTTGACCAGCCCAAACCTTAGAAATTTCACACCCAATACTCGTAAGCAGTCAGACTCCTGGGTCTCCTTTGATATCTTGACTGAGTTAGAGCAGAATACTGTTGCCGTAGTACTCAACCCTAGTTACTTCTGCAGAGGAGCTCTGCATGAGACTCGTGCTAGGCGTCCGGCCAAGGAGGCCATATGTTGTCGCTGCCCAAATAAAGCGTATAACTTTAGGAAGGTATTCAGGTCGAAAATGAGAGAGACTAAACCCCCATGTAACCCTGGCAAACTAGTTCTGGTTCAAATCGGCACCTTGGTTCCTGTTCTCTCTTCTCTCTTAGAATCTTCTATAAAGGTGGTCCTTAACAAGGTGACACAAAGAGCCTTGATGAACACAAGGATCTGGAGATCTTTGTCTCTAGCCGACTCGTGCGTAGTCTTAAGTTACCCATCACCAGATTTGATGGAGCAATTACCGTTGTACCCTGTTAGCGGGTAACTCACGTTACAGTGTTGCGCTCTCAACGTTAAAACCAAGTATCAAAAATATAAGAAAGTTTGCTTATTGATACAGGATGACTATTTATAGCCATGCTTAATTTTATCTGTAATTTATCAGGGATCACTTACCCTAATTTGGTTTAAAGCTACCGTAAGATTTGTGATGGAAACTTAAGTGTCCTAATCATTATAACTGCTACTGTATATCCTTTTTACGAGTATCGAAGAGTGTAGTGACTTGTTATTAATTCTCTCTCTATTTTTCTAGAAATTATATAGACTTAGATCGAAATATTAAATTACCTTAATTTAAGTTTTAGGCCATTTGTATCATTTTAGATGTGTAAAGTACAGCACCTGCTCTCATTGAAGATAAAATTGCAATCTTTTATACCATTCTCATTATTGTTATATCTAATCTCTTCTTTGCACGGAGCATTCTGTGAATCTTTGTTATGTTTCCTTTCCTTTCCAGTCATTAAAGCAAATTTTTACATGACGTTTTCTTAAATCTCCAAACGATCGCAACATACGAGTAAGGTATTTATTTAAGCATGTTAAGTCTCACAATCTGTTGGTGATTGGGGGTTTGGAGCGATAATCAGTAGAATTGCTAAAACTAAACATGTTTAAATAATTTGACACGCCCCTAGCCTTATTTATCGTCACTTAAAACTTCCAGAATTTGGCCTCGTCTATTTCCACTGTTTCTCCTGAGCCGCAGATACTTTCAGAGTGCTTTTTAAAATAAGGAAATTCACCTCTCGAGAAAAACTAAACCAATCCACTAAGGTTCTGGCTGAGACTTTTACCTGTTCGCAGATTTCAGTATAGGTTAGCTTTTTGCAAATAAAGCAATGCACTAGATTGCTTCGAGGAGCAGCTGCGCATTCGAAACAAAATTGCTCACAGGAGACGATTTTTGTAAACCTCCACCTCTAATTAGACACTTTCCTATTACCTCGGGAAATAACGTTTCTGTCTCAACAAAAAATAAAATTTTAATCAGTAAATTCACTTCTGTGCATCGAACAAGCTTATTTCTGTATATGTTTATGTTGAAAAAGAAAGTTAATATTGTAGTGGACCAGATGATAAATAAGATTCCGGCTAAAATTTCTAGGTTTAATCAACTTAAAATATGACACAGGGATCAGCGCATTCTATAACAAATAAACACAATAGGTCTAACACAATTGCACTAAATTATTAATAATCTATATAAATGTTATAAACGATATATAAGAAGGATAAATAATAATAGGAAGTTATATTTACCTTAAACTAAGATTCACCAGGTTGATAAATTTCCACCATTCCTATAGAACTAAGGTGAACACTTTGGAGAGCATTCAGAAGAAGACTGACCACTGCCAGCAGCTTCTAATCGTTATCAGTTTTCTCCAAACCAACCAGCTGTTCTTGCTGGTTGTTCTCATTGACAATTTGTAACAATACCTAGCACAAATATGCTTCGATTTATCCTCCCCTTAAAGGGTTATATGAAACCTTAGCACAAGGTCTCCATTATGAAAATGACATTGTGTTGGAATCAAAATAAATTAAAGAATCGTAAATAAATCGTAAAAAGTGCAAAAAAGCGTAACTCATAACATTTCCGACTCATAGCATTTCAAGATGGCGTCGTGGAAGAATACTTGCTTTGCAAAATCTGGTTGAAATATTGTTTATTATGACATCTTAAGAAGCGATACATCGTATATTTCATCGAAATATTCCTCCACGGATACTATTACAAAGATACGAAGAAGTTTTCCTAATTTTAGTAACCTAAAACACCTAACCCCTTTTATTCCAAGTTACCGAATTTTTGTGTTAACCTAGCATGATATCATTTTATTAATAACTTGTAACCGTCATTCAATAATCTATCTCAATTATTCAATTATAGTTTATATGAGTGAACACGTTTGGTATTTTAAACAATGTAATCTGCTGGCCACGCAGATTGTGATGTTTTAATGAAAGTAAATTGAGGTAATTTAGCCTTTCTTCTTACAACCTATTTATAAATTTAAGAAGTAATTTCTTTGTTCGTCGATGGACACGTTTAAGTCTTTGTTTGCCGGTATGGAGAACAAAATTAGGTAAACATGTAGATCGGCAGCGCGTCCGAAAAAGTGGATTTTTGCGTGTTTATATTTCGTTCACTCGTACATGAATATTCATGCGCGTTTGAGTCCTAGTTCAAATATACCCAGCGCCATTTTTGTACAAAAATAGCCGAAAATAACCAAACGAAAAACGATGTTTACTTACTTTATTGCGGTGGGTATACTTCTGAAATAGCGATGAGGAAAGCGTGGAATCTTTCTTAAATTCCAGTTTTGGTAAAAGGGAATCTTTTGCAGAAAATAATGGTTTCTTAAAATAACGGCGATCAATTGAGTGACGTTTAGTTTTAGAAGATTTAAATCTAAAATTATCGTTAATCTCTAATGCCTGGCCACAAACCTCGCAATCGACTTTAATCTTAAGTAAATTATGATCGTCCTAAAAGGTTAACAATTTATCTCGATCCGAAAATAAAGCACAAAGTTCGACAATAGACAAAGGGCAAATTTCACATACGGAAACTATATTCAAACTGAGTTGACCGCGTAAAAGTCGTCTTTCCTCCACCCAAAGGGCTCCCCTAAAACTAATTTATTTAAACGATTTAGCTAAGTATATTTAAATGTATAAAAGAAGTAATAAAAATAGTAAAATGAAGAAAAAAATATTGACAAATAAAAATGGCTATAAATGAGGATAATAAAAAGATATTAAGTGAAAAACAAAATAAAAATTAAATTCATTCATTTCTGACGTCTGACCCCAACTCCACCCTCATTACAATTTTCAAAACGATTTAAGTCGCAGAAATGTTTTGGTTAAATCATTCACTTCTGTAAAGGTTAGAACACTATTCTATAAACAATTATGATTATATGTATACTGGAGGCTGTGCCCCCTAGACCTCCCCCAATTGATTGAAACTCAGGATCATCATAGGGAGGTCCTCCCGCAGTGTTTACCCCCCCCCCCCGAGCAGTCCCCTTAAATTTACTCCAAAAACGTGAAACATATTGCAACACGGACGAAATAGTTTACGTCCCATCGTTCGCGCCGTCGAATTACATGTTTACCCAAAATTGGCCACGTTGTTAAAGCGACATCTGGCAACCTCACTGTTAACTGTTCAGTAGTACTTGGCAAGTCAGGATGGAAGGTTATAGCGTTGAGCAGCGTGTGCAAATCCTGAAATGTTATTATCAAAATCAGTGCTCCGTTCGACAAACGTTCCGCGCATTTCGTGATTTCTATCATCGCCCCAATCATCCTGCCAAGTCCACTGTTCGACGCTTGGTGGCCGAATTCGAGGCAAAAGGGTTGATCAACAATCAGCCAACACCTGTTCGTCGCCGAAACGCAAGTTCTGCACAAAATATCGCTGCCGTAAATGAGAGTGTACGGGAAAATCAGAGGCAGTCAATTTCTCGTCGTTCACAAGAACTTGGCCTTTCTGCGACTTCAGTTTGGCGAATTATGCGTAGAGACTTTGGTCTACACCAGTACAAAATCCAACTTACCCAAGAACTTAAGGTAAATGACCATAGACGATGCCGTGTGTTCGCTGATTGGGCTCTAGAGCAGTTGGAAGTTGCCCCAAATTTCCCCTAAAAAATCATTTTCAGCGATGAAGCCCATTTTTGAATGAATGGATTTGTGAACAAGCAAAATTTGTGGATTTGGGACGAAAACAATCCACATGAGATACAACAGAATCAATTGCATCCCAACAAAGTCAATGTTTGGTGCGGACTTTCGTTTAACAGAGTCATCGGTCCGTATTTTTTTGAGAACCAAGATGGGATTGCCATAACCATCAACGGCCTGACCTGCACATCGATGATAAACAATTTCTTGTGGCCTCAACTGGATTATATGCATGATATGGATACTGACGACATGTGTTTCCAACAAGACGGCTCTACAGGCCACACTGCGCACGCCACGATCGACATTTTGCACTAGCGATTTCAGGGCAGTCTCATCTGGCGCGGCGGCGACGTCAACTGACAACCGAGATCATGCGATTTAACGCCATTAAACTACTTTCTTTGGAGCTATCTCAAATCGCATGTCTATACAAATAATCCGCAAATAGTTGATGTCCTCAAAGTCAACATAACGAACACCATCCGGCAAATTCAGCCAGATTTATGCGACAAAGTCATCGAAAATTGGGCCTCCAGAATACGTTTCACCAAGCAAACCCGCGGCGGACATTTGAACGACGTCATATTCCACACTTAATGCCATAAAATGCACTTTCACATTTATAATAAATTGAGCGCATATATCACACACAACTTGTTTTATTTACATTTAGAAATCGAGCGACCTTATTGAAAGACCCTTTAGAATAGCTCAATATAAGTAAATATTTCGTTCGATTTAACTGAAAAAAGTTTAGAGAATGTATATACACTATTCGCCTTTTTGAGGCTACAGTATATTATGTGATTACCACACCTAAATCTTTTTTCATGCTGGCTGTATTTAAAATAAACTAGCCATACTATAATCTTTTTTTAAATTACTAAGATCATCTCTTTGTGCTACCTTACAACTACGTGCGAACTTTGAATTTGGAAATTGATAATTATGAGGCGCATCTCGATGTGAACAAATATAATTAGCATTCATGATTTTTTGCACTAGAGTTTTTCTAAATTCTGTAGAAGGCATAAATGATATGGTTTTAACTTTTCTACCAGAGAGAGATTAAGTCTTTTTTGTAAATTGTGTTGAAATATCGTATATAGATTGCAGAAACTCTGATACATAAACGAATTACCCTTTAGCATTTCATGTATTTTTTGTGTTTTATCAAACATCAGCGTATTTGCATCACTTTCCACCTGAACCATCTAGCAGAGATGAAAAGCCTGGAAGAGACCTGCAAAAAGGAAAAATTTCTTCAATTTCTTTCTTACCGCCATTAAAGATTACTTCGAAACACGAAGCATAGATAAAGAAAGGAAAGTTTTACGTGAAATATATTGTTAAAATGGTGATACTTTCCAACTCTTTCCTCGTGAACTCGGTTAAAAGATTTTGCCTCGCAAATCGGCCAAACGACCGGATTAGAAACACACTCTGGCACCGTTATGAAAGAAAAACAATATTTGAAAACAACAACTATAAAACAGGAAGCAATCAACAATTTGGGATTCCTATTTCTGAGGCAGCACATTCAAATTCAGTCAAACAACCGAGCCTTTTCGATGATCTGAGTGTGATTTATTATTTGAGAGCAAAGCCTTTTGCGATGGCGTACATTCATTCATACAGATTCTCATAAATCTCTGAAATAGCCAAGGAAATTTGCAAAGCCCTTGGAAGGAAATGTAAGATATTTCCATCTGTGTGTACGTTTTTGTGCAGGGTAACTTTAACTTGATTTTCTGGGAGATTACAGATTTTATGTTGTATTTTGTTGGTTTATTTTGACTAATTAATTCTCTGCATCATGTATCTTCGGGAGAAGTAAAATGATAGTCCCATAAAATCCTTTTGGTTTCTCTTTTCCTTTTTCTATTTGAATGACCCTTATTTCACCATCCAGACTCAGGCCTAATTGATTGATCTCACTGCAAGGCTACAGTGTAATTAGTAACATGGCGCTGGAATCTCTTCAAGACCAAGCACGACTACAATACACTACTATCCCCTCTTTAGTGGAACACCTCTTTCTAGTACACATTTTCTCGGGGTCATGTTATCTATCTGACGTGTTCAGCCTTACTCTGCTGTTCCACTTACCATGCAGCCTTTCATTAGCCTTTTGTATTCAATTATTTGCCTTACCTAATAATCACCATATCTCCCTTCAATAATTTTAAATTTTCACTCAAATACTTTTTTCTAAATTCGTTTCTAAATCTGATCACTTATTTCTTTGAAAACAAACTTCCTACCTTACACATTTCAATCGTTTGCAATCTTATCTTACCTTCATTCTCAATTTTAAACTTTTTACACGCAATAGTTTTATTAAAATACTCTGGTGCTGAATTCTATAATAGTTAAAAAATACTCCTGACTATTGACAAAGGTGCTGATAACACTAGATAGCTACAAACATATAGATTCTTCAATTTGTATTTTATCTTCCCTTATATCAATAATATAATTGTGTTATCCTTTAACCTATGCCATGCATTCATTGATTAATTGCTGCCCTCAATACATATACAAAAATTTATGTATACAAAATGAAAATTGAAATGAAAGTCATCCTTTAGATTTTTTTAAATTATTCAAGAAAATTCTACATCTTATTTCTACGAGGGGCCGCCACCACCCAAGCTGGACCTGGGCAGCTGGGGCCGCTACGCCCTGCGCCCCTACCAAGGTGAGCCTGTGAGATGCTACAAGTGCTAGCGCTTCGGGCATCTCCAGGCCATGTGCCAAAACTCCGTCAGGTGCGGCGTGTGTAGCCAAGCGCACCCGACGGAGGAGTGTATCGGTCGCCTCAAGGCCAGCCAGTCCACCACGGCACGGTGCCCCAACTGCACCAAGGGGCACCACGCTTGGAACACGAAGTGCCCCGAGCGACAGAGAAGGATGCCACGGGGTCACCGGCGGCAGCAGCAGCAGATGGAACCACGTGCCCCCCCAATCGGGTCGGCGTGGGTTAGCCATCAACCCGCGACTCTCGGCCTGCCCGGCACACAGGAGGGGGAGCGGCAAAGGCAGGGGGAACCACGTGGGCCTTCCCAGCAACAAGGCAACCGACGCCTTGTTCCAGCGCCACCACCAAAAAGGCTGGCGTGGGCTTCCCACCCACCCCTTACCCCTCAACAGCCTGGCACAAGTCAGGTCGAGACAGGGGAAGAGGACAGGCAGGGAGCGAGAGAGGGTGCCAGTAGCTGCACAGCCAGCAACTCCGCTCACACCTCCACCCAGCAACCCACCCCCTCTGTCCCCAAGCCACAGAGGAGGAAGGGACACAGGCGTCGGGCCCACCGCGCCCGCCCAGACGAGGAGCAGTCCACGGTGCTACCCAATGCCCAACCAGCGACAGGGTCTCAACGTGGACCCCCAGGTTATTGCGAGGGACTCAATGAGGAGGGCAGAGCCATCGTGGACGTCATTCTTCCGTGTGTCGTACAGCTGGTGAAGAAGCTGCTCGACCGCCGGCAGGGCACCGCAGCCCCCACCGAGCAGGACCTCGACGCACTCCTCCGCGAAGAGGTGGTAACCGCCGTCACAGAGGGTGCCCTCCAGCCCCCCCCATCATCTACCACGCCAAGAGGTCCCACTCAACACCCTCTGCACCCACCGCACGCCCACAACCAAGATGGAAGCGCGGATTGACAGCCCAGCCCACGCACCGGCGTCCACGCTGAGGGTGCTGCAGTGGAATGTGCAGGGGCTCCGCCCTAAGAAACATGAGCTGCTGAGAGCCGTCTTTCAAGAAGACCTGGACCTGGTTCTCCTACAGGAGACTCTCACGCCCGCCAGCTTTGAATGGCGAGTCGCAGGCTACACTCTCCACTCGCTTCCGGCTGGTGACGGAAATGGGCGTGGCTGTGCAGCCCTCATACGAAACACCATCCCGCACAAGAGGATCGCCGCACCCGTGTACTGTGGTGACGGCGTGGAGGTCCTGGCACTGGAGCTACAGCTGGGGCCGCTCACTCTCACTGTATACAATATATACAGGAGCCAGCGGTACCCGCTGGATGTTGGGGAGCTGCTCTCCCTCGCATCCCACTCCAGCCTCCTTGTAGCGGGCGACTTCAACGCCCACCACCCCGTGCTGCAGTCTGTGTCACCCACTAACGTGACCGGGCGACACCTGGCCGACCTGCTCGAAGAAGTTCCTGCCGTTCGACGACTGAACACAGGGGAGGCCACGCACGTCCATGGGGGGCGGCTCGACCTCACGCTGGTGTCGGGCGACCTACAGCCCGGTGCCACCTGGCAGGTCCACCCTACCCTCACCAGCGACCATTACGGGACCCTCACCACCCTCACTGTGGCCCCACCAGCTCCTCCTCTCCCGCCGCCCCAGTGGAACGTCAGGAGGGCGGATTGGGCAAAGTTCCAAGCCTCCCTGGCCGAGTGGTGGTCCACGTATGTGCCTCCGGCGGACCTGCACCTGCAGGAGAGGGACCTTACGGCGGCCATAGAGAGTGCAGCTTACGCGGCCATGCCCAGGACAGCCTCAAATCGCCGCCGGCGCCCGGACTGGTGGTTTTATAACGAGGAAGTCCGGGAGCACAATCACCGCGTCAACGTCCACAGGAGGTTGTACGAGAAGCGCCCAACGGCCATCAACCTGCAGCTCCTGCAGGACGTAGTAGCCCGCGCGCGACAGGTGTCCCTGAGCGCCAGGGAGGCAAAGTGGCTGGAGTGGTGCGCCTCTTTCAGCCAACACACCTCCCTCGGCCAGCTGTGGGGGAGCTTCAGGAAGGCCTCAGGCGCCGCCCCGACCCGCCCAGCTGCCCACCCACGCCCACAGCAAGAGGCAGATCGGCTGGCGAACTGCTTTACAGCGAGGGGTTCTAGCGAGCAGCTTCCTCCCCACACCAGCTACCTCCAGCAGCAGCTGCGCCCACAGCGCGACGAAGAGGTCAGGGAGGCGCGGGGCCAGCCGCACGCGATGGACCAGCCTTTCACGCTTGAGGAGCTGGCCAGGGCGAAACGTCGACGTGACACAGCGGCGGGAGCCGACGGAGTGCGGTACTCTATGCTGGCGCACGCTGGGCCCGCCGGGGACGCCGCGCTTCTAGCCCTTCTGAACGCGTCGTGGTTGGCAGGCCGTCTGCCGCCCTCCTGGAAGGACACCGACATCCAGCCCATCCCCAAGCCAAAGGATCGCACCACCTTCAGGCCAATCTCCCTCCTGAGCTGCACCGGAAAAACGGCGGAGAAGATGGTGCTGACTCGCCTACAGTGGAGCGTGGGAAGCCTTCATCACCACGTGTTCGGCTACACCAGGGGGGTGAGCACTGCGGACTGCCTCATCACCCTCCTGGCTCACGCCAACAACCAGCCCACCATCGTAGTCTTCCTTGACCTCGAGAAGGCTTTCGAGCTGGCTAGCCCCCACGCCATTCTGTCCGCCCTTGTGAGGAAGGGCATCCGAGGGAGACTGCTGGGCTGGCTCCAGGACTACCTTCACCAGCGCTGAGCCCGCGTGAAGTTCCAGGGTCACAAGTCTTCCTACCTTACCTTCGAGAACGGGACACCCCAGGGCGGCATCCTCAGCCCGTTCCTTTTCAACGTGCTGATGGAACAGCTGGTTGCCCTCCCCTATCGGGAAGGAACCATCCTCCTCAGCTACGCCGACGACCTGGCACTCGTCATCACCGGGCGCGGTGACAAGCTCGCGCGGGCCCAAGAAGCGCTGCACCTCATCACTGCCAAGTGCGAAGAGCTGGGGCTCAAGATCTCGGCAGAGAAGTCCCAGGCCATGACCATCAAGACTTGCACACCTGCTGGCCAGAAGCTTCGCGTCCAAGAAGTCGGCCTGGCCTGGACCGACTCCTACCAGTACCTCGGAGTGTGGGTGGACAGACGGCTGTCCTTCACGCAGCATGTCACGCACCTGAGGGAGCGGACGCAGGCCCAGCTGAATGTGATGAGGGCCATGACGCGGCCGAGCGCTGGTGCAACCTTCCCCGTCCTCCGCCTCTACTACCTCCAGGCAGTGCGCTCCCTAGTGGACTACAGTGCACCGGTCCTTGTAGCGCTGCCCCGGCAGCAGCAACAGCGCCTGGAGGTAATACAAAACACCGCCATGAGGACCATGTTAGGGGCACTCAGGTGGTGCACCGCCTGTGTCATGCAAAGTGAGGCCAACCTGGTGCCCCTCACCGCCAGGGTGGATTGCATTGTGGCCTGTCGGGTGGCCAGAGTGCTCCAGCGCGACGTGGAAGGTGTTGCGCAGAGGAGACTCAGAATGGCCGTGGCGCAGGGCATCGAGTGCCTGCGTAACAACAGGTGGCTCGTACACATCAGCCTAGCAACCAACTCCCTCAACCGGGCAGGGAACTGGCTGTGGCGCGACCCCGACACCCCCAACCCCGCCTACGTTCCACCACCACCATGGGACCCCCCCGCCGCACACTTCACCGCCACACAGTTGCCCGACAGCAAAGCGAACTGCCTCACCGAGGAGCTGCGCCAGCACGCCCTCATGGCCATGTCTGAGGTCACGGAGCCAGGCAGCGCAGTGTACTTCACCGACGGCTCCGTCGACCCCGACAGCGGGAGGTCCGGCGCCGCCTTCGTCACGAGCGGCTTGACGCAAGCGTGGAGGACATCAGACCACTGCTCCACCCTCCAGACGGAGCTGGTAGCAATCCTGCACGCCCTCCAGCACGCTCTGCTCCGCCGGGAGGCCACTGTGGTGATACACACTGACTTTCGGTCGGGACTACAGGCGCTGCAGCACGCTCACGCCCACGCTTACACCCGGGACAACATCCACCTCACCACCACAATCCTGTGCACCCTGCAGGACCTGGCAGCTCAGGGCAGGCGTGTCCGGCTCCACTGGATTCCCAGCCACGTTGGCGTGCGCGGCAACGATGCTGCCGACGAGGCTGCCAAGCGAGCCGCCCACGGCCCCATCATCACCTGGACCGTGCGCCCCAGCCTGCAGCAGCTCAAGGTGCAGGTTAAAGGCAGGGCCGCCCACAACGCCCACCAGCAGCACCGAGAATGGGAAGCATTCAAGAGGCAAGCGGCGTGGTATGCTGCAGCCACAGCCTATCGCCCACTGAACCCATCCTTCCAGCAGCCCAGAGCGAACGGCGTGCTGCTACAGCGTGTGAGGCTGGGCTACTCCACGCGGGAAGAGCTGCACGCCGACTTTGTGGCAGGGAGGTGCGAACACTGCGGCGGCCGCTCCCGGCGCCCACTGGTGCACTACCTCCTCTCCTGCCCAGCCACCGCCCGCCTCAGGCCAGAGCGAGCGCCAGCCCCTCCCCCTGTAAGAGGCGCCCTACTTAGGGCGCGAGAGGCAGAAGCCGCCCAGGTGGTCCTCTACACCCCAACAAACGAGCTGCTGGAGGTGCTGAGAACAGCACCCCCTCCGCGCTGATCGCCGCTCGCGCCCAGCCGGGCGACAGGTGATGAAGACCGACGCCACCCACTTGCAGCAGATAAGAAACGCGTGGGACGCTCCACCACGTCTTACTGCACGCCAACACTGACGGGCTGCCCGCTTTGTGTAATGTGTGCATTTATACATGTATTTATATTATTGTATCATATTATTACTGTATTTGTCTTTTTTGTTTGTTTTTTTGTTGTTTGTTTGTTTTGTTTTTATTTTCATTATTATTTGTATTAGGATTATGTATAAATGTACGCTATTGCACAATAAACCTATACAATCAAAACCTTAATTTCTACATAGCCTTAGCTTAATTAAAATCGTTTGCAATAAATGACATATGTGTTTTTGACAGCATTAAGATGAGTAAGTCTGTTAAAGAGGACTACGTTGCCATATTTTTTCACTTCAAAGGTTTTTACAAATTGGAGTTGCCAAAAAACACCGAGAAAAGGAGGAGAAGAAAAATTTATAATTAAATTAATGAATTAAAACTATCTGCTTGCTATTTTCTCCTTTCATTTTCGAAGTAAGTCTATCCTCTATCAAAATGCCTAAAAACTCGCATATTTAGCAAGGTTATATCCTCACCCCGCCATAACCGTAAATTGGTCTCTCCACCAGTATGTCAATGTCCAGAGACCAAATTGGATCCGTTACGAGTGTGCTCGGAATCTCGTCATATATGTAGAGTCGCGGCAGTTCCTGCTTCTGGATACGACATAAAGACATTTTTTCCATTCCGAATTTCATCTTGATACAAAGAAAAACATCGTTATTCTAATAGCAACTCTATCGCCGTTCTGAGTTGTATCACTTGCATCATTGCGACTACAGCCAAAAATCTCATCTAGCAAATTGATTTAATTTCATTCTACTTTGTGGAGCTCATTTTTCCCCACGCAGAAGCTTAAATGAAATATCTTTGCAATTTCACGTTAGTTTGCCAATTTAAATCTCTCCGCAATAAATTTTCCGAAGCACTTACATATCTTATTTATTTTTATAAGCGAAAGTTCGTATAATTGTGAATATCTTAGTTAAATTTCTTCGGAAATATCTTTTCATTCTTCGTCTACGTTAGTGCTTAGCAGATACATACTGGCTTGTTTTACGATCATATCTTTGTTGACAATATTTCTGGTCGTTTGTATTTAAGCTGCGTATGGTTGGCGTCCTTCCTTTGTGCATTCATTGGTGAGTGAATTGAAACCGCAAATTAGATGAGCATAAACTAGAGCAGAGCTTTTAAGAGCAATATATGAGTGCAACGAAAAATTTCCATTCATGAGATTAGGCGGTTGTAAAAATAAATATAAATCTGAAACCGTGATTTGTTTTCTGTAAGGGTATAGGTATGACTATTTGTACGTTAGATGCCCCTTTTATTTAAAGAGCAAAAATCGGAGCTCTTCTAGTGTAGCAGGCTGGGTTAAGTGATCAAACGAGCTTCCTTAGGATAAAGGAAAATATTCAACTGGATTCTTTATTTTGTATTAAATTGCGGGAACACGTCTCAAAATAGCGAACGGTAAGGATAGCTTCTTTTAGCTTGTTGACTAATGACTTTTAATAACCCTCTAGGCCACAAAATACAACTACATGAATAGTCGTTCCAACTATTCATAACTATAAAAAATTCAATCAATCAGGGTTTAAACTTATTTAATCGTCATAATTATGTCCATTTCTGAAATAACAGACCTAAGCGTTAACAAATTGGCTAATCAGCTTTTAGACTTAAGCGCTGCAATAATTGGCCAATCAACGTCACGATATATTTAAGGGAATAAATAACATTCAAACCGTTTCACATATAAACACGGCTGAAGTCCATTCCAGATTAAATTTCCCTTTTCTTTTCAGCCTTTATCGAAAACCGTATATGAGAGAGAAATACTCATTGACTGATGAGTAAGAATGACTGGTTTAAGAATCTACACCTAACAATGATACAAAAATCGAGACAAGTCAAAGAAAAACAATAAACAAAAGACAATAACCTTTAATAAAAAGAGGCAAAGTACCCAAATTAAACTTTAACTAAAAAAACGAAGAGAAAAAACAATAAAAAGTATAAAGAAAAGAGAGGCAAAGTGCCTAAGCTAAAATCAAATTAAAATAAAAAGAAGAGAAGAAGAAGAAATAATCAACAAAGATAACTAAAATAATAAGAAAAGGAAGATAGTCTAAGAGCAATAATAAAAAACGTAATAAAAAAGAGGCGAAGTGCCCTAACTTAGATTTGAATTAAAAATAAGAGATCAATAATTAAATAACAAAGTCAATGAAAATACAAAGAAGATAAAGATAAATTAACTGCAATAACAACAAGAATAGATAAAAAAGAGGTAAAGTGCCCAAGCTAAAATTTAAGTAAAAATTATCGAGTCAAAATTCAGTGTATTCCTAAGGTGGAATAGGAAAGAGTTTGTATATGATATTATCCAAGAGAAGAATACTATTGCTTTAAGTATATACAAGTGAAGTGCCAAAGACCAGCAGGAATACAAGGAATGATGCAATTAAGGTAGTATTAAAGTTCTAACTTTTACTTCCCCCTTTATCTACTTCACCCAACATTTTAAGATGTGTAATTGAGGCACCAGGATGGAGAGGCAAAGGAATTCTTCTACATGCGGCTGACTGACCCCGCCGCGATGCCAACCCTTGGAGGCCTTTAATTCCGGTGCTTCTCGATCTATCGTAGCAATTCCCAACGAGTGTGCCTCGGGAGATTTGCTGAAACTTGATTCTCCCTAAAACAGGAAAGAAAAATTAATAAATTTCGGTACTGTACGAATGTATGATAAATTTTTGGACTTGTGACACAATAAGTGTCCTGCTGTAACAAAGTGTCCTACCACAGCTATAGTTACCAGAACTTTACTAATATCAATAAATTCTTTTTCTATCTTTCAATATGTCAATCCAATATATTTTTTTCTTCAAGCATATTAGGATTTATAAGTTTGGTATTTAGACATGATATATAATTTCTTATTATGTGTGAGAAATTTAAGAAGAGGAATTCTTAAGGCGACTGCAAGTGTGCTACGGGAGATTTAAGGAAGGTATGTTATTAAGGCTGACGTTTACAATTGATATATAATTGCTTCAGAAATGAGAAATTTAATAAGTTTAATCTTTAAATTTTTGTGTTTGGCAAATAGTATTTCTTTTTTTCATTGTTGTGTTTATTCCTTGGTAATTAAATAAGTTGAAAGGTTTGTTTAATGGTATTTGGATTTAGAAATTAAGTGCTTTATTTTTTCTTGTAGAAAGATGTTTTTCTTTTCTTAATTTTTTGGCTGTTTATGTCTTAAAATCTTTACTGTATTTTTTCGGGGAATGCATTATGAATTTTTTCTTTACTGCATTTTATAATTAACTACACTTTTATAAATTTAGTGTATTTGATCTCCTGCTAGGTAATTTGCACTATTATTTTTTATTCTTTTTTGTGTTGTGTCTTCTTATTGTTAATTTCTTTAAAATATTTTTTATTCTCATGTTAATGCACTTAGTGTTTATTTTGTTTTAGCTGCATTTTTCAAATAAATATTTAGTCATATTTTCTTGCTTCCAGGTCTTATGAGGTATGGATAGATTTCTTACGAAGAAACATAAGTTAGAAAGCGATGACAGCGAATTGTTTGGAGCTAGTTCTGGAATTAAAACACCTAAGACCTGCAGTGTTAATTCCAAATCAATTGTGCGCCAGTATTAAGAAGTCTACCTGTCCTTTAGATTCGTTTCATTTGGAGAAGAAGAAGCACATCCTGCCTATGTTGTTTGTGTCAATAAACTGGTAAAACAAGCAATTGTTCCAAGTAAACTGAAAAGACCTTTTTAAGCAAACAAAAACGCTCTTATTCTTGTGAGGAACCAATTGAATATTTTAAAAGGCTTATCATTGACCAAACACGCTAATCCCCAAAACTGACCAAAATCACCACTATATCTGAAAAAACTCAAGAAGCAAATTATGTTGTTGTAGAAATAGTTGCCAAAAATATGAAAGC
This sequence comes from Ceratothoa steindachneri, assembly GCA_963969495.1. Taxonomy (NCBI): domain Eukaryota; kingdom Metazoa; phylum Arthropoda; class Malacostraca; order Isopoda; family Cymothoidae; genus Ceratothoa; species Ceratothoa steindachneri. The sequence continues at coordinate 98,760,632 of OZ018318.1, forward strand.
ACATACAATTGAAGAGTCAGTAATATTACCAGCATGTAGTAAAATTGTAAACATTATGTTAGGCGAAAATATGAAAAAGAGATTTTGAATATCCCCATGTCGTATTTCTGATATGTCTCAAGACGTTGAGTCACAAATCCTAGCTAGAATAAAAGAAACCAAAAATTTGGCCATCCAGTTGGATGAATTAACTGACAATACTGGAAAAGCTAAACTTTTAGCATTCATCAGGTTTGTTGGTAATGGAGATACAATTGACCAATTTCTATTTTTTAAACCACTTACAGAAACAATAATAGGTTAAGACATTTTTTGAGGTTGTCGACAATTATTTCAGCTCTAACGATCTGTCATGGAAATCATGTATTAGTATATGCACGGATGGTGCCCCCTCTATGTTAGGAAGCATAATAGGATTCATCGCACAGGCAAAACAGGAAAAAAGCTAGCATTGTTTTAACATTGTTTAGTGCCTAGATAGGCCTTTATTTCAGCAAGTATTAGATGAGGAAATTGAAATAGTTAATTATATCAAAAGTAGGCCAGTAAAATTGAGGCTGTTTTCAACTCTGTGTTCTGCCATTGAATCTGCTCACGTACAAGTTCTATAGCATACAAAAATGAGGTGGCTATCTCGATGTGAAGTTCTTTCAAGATTTTATGAAATAAGGGAAGAGATTCTTATATTTTTAACATCAGAAGAGTCCAACCTGGCTGACCTACTAAGTGATGAATCCTAGGGCAATAAAGTAGCATTCCTGACCGATATTTTTCAAGCCTTGACAATTTTTAATAAGAGTCTGCAAGGTAAGAAGGAAAACATTCTAACTTGCACAGACAAAATTAGCCCATGTAAGTAAAGACTAACATTGTGAGGATCAGAATAAAAAAGCGAGCAAAGTTGAAATGTTTAAACAAACAAAAGATTACACATTGAACAAATATTTTCTTACTTTAATTCTACAAAGCTTGTCGCTACTAAGTAAGAACATTGTAAAGTATTTTCCATCATTTGAAACCTCGTTCCTGGAATGGTAGAGAAAACTTTTTGTGGCAAGTGCTTGCGAGTCAGCAGAGTTAACTGTTACAATAGAGAATGAACTGATTGAAATCAAGAACGAAAGACTAAAACTGAAGCATAAATCCACAAATATCACTGCTTGTTGGTTGTCTATTCAAGACAAATTCCCCACAATTACAAAGAAAGCAATTGAATCTCTTCTTCCTTTGTCAACTTCATATATGTGTAAGGCTGGATTTTCTGCAATGAACACAGTAAAAAAATAAGAACCCGTCGTGGTTTCAGACACTGGAGGATGCCTTGCGGGTATGTTTGTCCACTATTCGTGCTAATAAAGGGGAAATTATAAAGCAACGCCAAAGACAAATTTCTCATTGACATTTTTAGGTATGGATGACAAGGCTTTTTATTTTTACTCATGTTCGAACTATAATAGGTTTTGCTACTAAATTAATAAATGATTAGCATGCCTAACTTATGAACATTTATTAGCATTTATTATTATATGATTAAATATATTATTGAATACTGATGGTGGGCCTCGACCATATTACTCGCTGGCTTGAAGTCCTGTGAAATAAAAAAAGGTTGGAAATCTTTGATATATCGGCATCATCTGACACCGTTGGCTACTCCGTTCTTCTCCACCGCCTTTGTGACTTTATAAGTGTCCATGGAACTCCTAACCGATTTCTTTCTTATCTGTTATCTTGTACTTATTCTTTCCACATCATGGGAGAATGTGAAGTCTCTTGTCCTGCTGCTGTGTCCTACCGTGTTTATCATAGCTCTATCCTTTGATCTACCGTCGTATCTAACTCTTTCCTCTTGGCCTTCTTCTGAGTCGCCTGGGTCAATACTTCCATTTCTATGCTGATGACCCGAAAATATTTATCTCTTTATCCTCCATCAAAATCATTCGCTGTGACCGTCAAGAATCTTTATCTGTATATAACACGATTATGAATGGTTATCGGATTACTTTCTTTTGATTACCATCTCAGCAGATGTCGCTCGCTGTAAAAATGTAGCCTCTCTCTTAATCTAAGAAGCTTCCCAATCGTATTCTATGTTGCTAATATCGGCAAATCATCTTTTTGCTTTCTTCGAAACCTCAGTCGTATAAGGTCTCATTTTGACCCCTAACATTTTCTATATAGCCATCTACGCCTTTGCTACCTCTTGCCATGATTACTCTATTTCCCTCCTAAATTGAGCACTCAACACTACAATTCGTCCTCTTTAACCTATACAGAACTTTGTACCTCGAGGTCTCCTCCGTTGTTGACCTGCTCCACGAATTACTTTTAAATTCTTCCTTCTCAAATTTCAAATCCTAAACACTGAATTCCCTTTTACCTGTCCTTCACATGGATTGTGCCCAGACAACCGAGAGGCATTCGCTCTGGAGGTACCCTGATACTTTCGGTTCATCGCAATCGTCTATGTTTTATCGGTGATCGTAACTTCTCTTTAGTTATCTCTAAACTGTGGAAAGATCGTCCTGCTGAAATACGTTTTTCCTCCTCGCCTGACACTTGAAGAGGGCTCTAAACCTCAACTTATTTTGTCAGGCCTTTTCCAAGTTGATAAACGGACTCCTGCCAGGATTAAAGAATTGAAGGGCGCCATATAAAGCCTTCATTATTATTAATATTGCACAATTGCCTTAGCGACGACCATCTGTCTGTAATTTACCAGGTGTGCACGTACGTGTTTTATGTGTGTGTATCCTTCAGTCAACTTTCTACAGAAGTCTATCAAAATAAAGACTTGAAACTCAGCACTAAGATGGCCATCTATAATGCGCTATTTTCTATCATCATCAATCCTTCTTGGATGTGAAATATGGACGACATACAAGGGAAACATAAAGCCTCTAGAGTTGTTCCACATAAGATGTCTGCAAAGAATCCTTGGTATCACATGAAAAGACAGAATGCCACAAGTCTTGATACTGGAGAGAACCAAGAGCACAAGCATCGAAGCAATCATTGCTAAACACCAGCTACGATGGCTGGGTCATGTTATACACATGCCTGTGGAAAGATCTCTCCAAACAGTGCTGTATGGTCAGCTCCAAGATGCAAAGTGGGTAGCGGGTGGTCCCAAGCTCAGATTTAAAGAAGATAACATTCAGAAACACTGGAGAAATGCATGGTTGACCATGCAAATCTAGAGGAGTCAGCTTTGAATAGGGTGAATTAGAAACGACTTATTGAAAGAGCCTTAGCATTCCCAAAATTTCACTGTCCTACCTGTAGCAAGCGATGCTTATCCAGGATTGGCCTGTACAGTCTTCGGAGAAAACATGGACAGGACTATGAGAGAGAACGGCATCACCACACCCGATGGAATACCTTAAGCAAGTGTGTATGTGCGTATACTATGCACGTAGGTATGTGCATATACATAGATCGGTGAATATGCACCTATGCACACAGGCCAGCAAATACATTTATTGATGTGTTTTACGCACTTGATCTCCTGGTTGGTTATTAATTATTCCCCTTTTTATGAGGGTTTTCCTTAATATTACTCAAAAGCCCGAATAAGTTAATAACGCCAAAACGCCATATTAAAACAGAAATGTATAAATTATTTTTTTAGTAGAATCATACTATGCAAGTGAGTCTATTGTACGAACACTAAACTCAATCATTGGTATAAATGTAAGTCAATTATTAAGGCACGAACTTCGCTAAGTCCGTGACTCATTGTGGCCTTTGAATTGGATGATTCTCCAGTGTGGGAAAAGAAAATCCATAATATATATATATATATATATATATATATATATATATATATATATATATTGCATGAAAGACTCGACGTATAGGTGAGAAAGGATGGGGAGAAAGAAAAGTCCAGACACTACACAGAGCTCTTTATTGACGTTTCGCCTCTTGGCTTCCTCAGAAGCCAAGAGGCGAAACGTCAATAAAGAGCTCTGTGTAGTGTCTGGACTTTTCTTTCTCCCCATCCATTCTCACATATATATATATATATATATATATATATATATATATATATATATATATATATATATATATCCAATGACAGATTCCAAATATGAAAATAAAACCATTGTGAAGGAGCGTAGTAGTTTATTATCTCGAGACCAGTTTCGGCATGGAGTTTGGCATGCCAGCCTCAGTCGAACACTAAGAATACATGCCGTCACTCCAAGCGTACAATATTTATATATATAGTTTACAGAGATCCAATTGGAGTTCCTAATCGTGAATTTAAGTTCATTAAGGGTATTTTTAAGATTAGATCTTTGACGTAGGGGCTGCATTTAAATTGCTCCTCCGAAAGGTTAAGCAGGGGAGTTCATCTATAAGGGTGGATTCAATGAACCTTCTTTTGGGGAAGTCTTTACATGGGTAGATTAGTTTATCCTGTGGAAACCAACGAAGCAGAAGTCTATTTAATCCCCTATAAAGAAAGTAATTTCCCTTTATTTTATATAGGCGAAACAGGAAGAAACCTGGATAAAAGAATATACGAACACAGAGGAGACATTAGACGGGGGAACAGATGAAAAGAAAAATATTTACGATTGAAATTTTATCAGTAAGTTTTGAAAAAAGAAATATGAAGCTTGTGCACCAAAGAATATGATAAATACACTTAAATACGGTGGTCGCTTAATCATAGTATGGACTTGTTTTTACTCATCAAGTGTTTTAGTCAAAAGAAGAATGAGCAGCGAAATGTACAGGGGAAATTTAGAAAGAAATTTGTTATTTAACGTTGTTTCTCTGAACTCGAAACCAGGATGAACATTTCAACAAGACAATGTTTACAAGCATTCGGCAACACAAACTAAGAAATGGCTGCATAGACGGTGGAATTTATGTTTTAGAACGACAAAGTCAATTTTCTGACATGAATTGCATTGAAAATCTGTAGAGAAAATTGAAACTCATTTTAAAAAACAAGATCCGCGTAACCTACCTGATTTAAGAGAAAATATGGTAGGAAGAATAGAACAAAATCAGCTTGAGCATCGGTATAAAGATTGTAGGAAACTCCTTAAAGCATCTGCAAGCTGTAATTGAGAAGAAGGGTTATGCAATCAAGTACTAAACCATGTTTATTTGAATGTGTTGTAAATTTTTGCATTGCTAAATTTCACTTTTTTCGTTATAAAGTTTTTCCTGCTCAACATTTTGCTTTTCCGATCGTTACATTGTATCTATTATATAATTGTTCATGTGAGTTGTAAGGTTCATTAACCTGCATTAACTAAAAGTATGTAAATTTGCATTTGTAACAGTATGTGGTAAACTATTGCGAGTCTCTATATATATATTCAATTTGGATTAAGGTTTATAGCACCCTTCATAGATTTCTGAGTTTAACAAATTTCATCAAACTTTTCACAATTAATCCTAAGCTCAGCCGAGAAAAAAATAGACACCTGAGACGAAAGCTTTCTTAATAGCGTGTAATACTTTCACGAGCCTGGATAACAACTGCTATTTTACCTGCCAATGACTGGATAAGTTTTGGATGTAAGAGCATCAATCTACAGCCATCTTTTCATCAAAGAATTGTGCATTTGGGTCAAATTACATGGATGCCATCCATGACCTCTGATTCCTTGTTCGAGGTACTTTCATATATTTTACTGGAGATTTAGCGGTTCCATCCGGATATTCAATTTTTTCTGCATGTTCATTATACCAATGATTCACAGTTCAGTTCTAACCTGATGATCGCAAGAGTTGTCATCCTAGAAGGCAAGAATTGGAATGTTACGGTCCACTTTAAGATAAGCAAACAAAAAATCTTGCTTATCTAGTAGTTGATGTAGGCATACTAGTCCAAATTGTTTTTCACCACAACCAAAGGACCAATTTTTTGCATAATTATAACACCCCTAGTGCATCTTGATCCTCCTCCAGCTTGAACTGCAACCTGCACATAGTCTTCCTTAAAGGCCCCATGAGGTCTACAGTGAAAAAACGATATAACTCATTCACTTTCAGAGTTAAACGTTATTCGTTTGACTAATAACGCGTTTCCAGTCCTCCACCTTCCACTCTTTCTCTATCTTGCCCGCTCTACCCTGGTAATTTTGTGGCCAGAAGTGAGCTTATGAATCTTGCATGCCACACTGTTCCATAAGTTCATGAAATGAAGTTTCCTGCGGAGTGTTCTTTAAGTAATGAGTGCCAAAGGAGCAATATTGACGTCTTGCAGCAATTCATGCTTTGAATCAAGGCCATTTTTTCCACAAGCCGTTTAACAATCCGGCGGTCCCTGTCCGTCAGTATCGTCTTGCAGCTACTCTCATGGCAAGAATTTCTAGTAGACCGGGATTTTAACCATTGCAAATAAACTTTTATAACTCTACGCGTTGATGCACCTACAAATTCCACTACATCCTTCATAGAATTGCCTTTGACGTACCCCATGCAATCATTCCATTTTGCCACTCAACAACATCGTACCCCATTTGCAAAATCTATGAATCACGTCACACACTTCCAAAATAGAAACCTCCCAATTCTGATGACCATATTATTCCTAAATATGCATGATAATATTGTGCATTTGAATGATATGCTTTAATATTTTCTAATGTTTTAATTACTTACTATTTTACTAAATAGTTTGTAATTAAATAATGGTATGTTTTCTAAAATCAGAATTTAGCAATATTTCTTATGTTTTCTCTTAAATTTCTAACTATTATGTATTCAATATCGTTTCAAATAAGTAATATAACAAAAACTAAAGAACTTACAGAACCACACAAACCACAAATTTGATTTAATTATAGCACCCTCAAAATTTAAAACAAATAAGTAACATTCTACATCTTTCATTGTATTTTTCAAGATAGCATCATTAGTTCGTGTTATTGATCGAGGTCATTGACTGCTTCGTTTCATCAGTTCTTACTACTTCCTTGTCGCCGATGCTTCGTGGATATTTCGTGGTGTCTTCGCTATAATCATCTACTCGTGGCCACACCATCTTCGCCATAGTTACATGCAAAATCAAAGAGATGACATCACTAAAAGACAATCTGAATCATGTTATCGCCATTGTAAAGCCTTCGTGCCCATCATTTCTTCGCCACTGTAAAGCTTTCGCCCCCATCATTCCTTCGCTATTGTAAAGCCTTCACCCCCTCCATTCTTTCGCCATTGTAAAGCCTTCGCCCTCATCATTTCTTCGCCATTTTAATGTTTTCTTCATCTTCACGATTTCGATATCGACAAATCTTCACCATCATCATTTCTTTTATACTCGCAACTTTGATAGCACTTTGGACTTTTTTGCGTTTAATATATGTTATGTTATGCCTGTTTATCTAAACTACTGGGATTGACGATTAACCTTTTAGTTTTTTATGTAATAAACTTTAAACTGAATTTTACAGTTTTACTGTAGTACAAAATTACTAACAATATTATGATAAAAACCGCAAATTAAGAGTGCCAATTTAATATTTCTGTAAACATTTGCTTTCAGCAAAACCAATTGTTCAATGTTAACATCCAAGAGACGACTTTGTTTGAAGCTATGAACCATGCCAGCACATTAAAACAATCGTTCTACTGGTGCAGGGAATGGTATTGTGGTGTTATATCTCTTGAAGATCTTCTTTATAGCAGGATATCTGGTGTTATGGAAATGATTAAGTACTTCCACGTCTTTCTTGTTTTTAGAAGCAGAGAATGAGCTGTGCAAGTTTTTGAAGAAATCGTCTTCATATGATGAGTATGAATTGCACCAACTCAAACTCTGTTGTCTGAATTTTATTTTCTTACAGCAGATTGTCAATAATTTGAGACTTGATTTCTTCATGATCGCCAAAGGTCCGCCCTTGAAACATTGATATCCATCTAAGTTTGAAATATGGATGAAATAGGGAGGCAAAAACGGCAGCAGTTAACTCGGGGCTCAAAGACAAAGAATTACTAAATTTAGCATTGAAGTCAGAAACCACTGTTGACAGTAATCGCATGCGGTGTCTGAATCGCAAATCATTTGGTTGAATAGGTCCAATCTTCCGAGGACATCTGAGTCACTAGGGGTGATGGCAGAAGAAAATCGTAATAGCATTCTTTCTCTGCTTGTAATTTGTTGAGGGCTGCTGAATTGGCTTGAGAACAGAAAAATACTTTTAATTTTCCTTGAAGATTGGTAGATTCAGTTCTTTACGAGCCACTTTACGTCGTTCTTATGCTATTTATTTGGTTTAATGTGTCTGACATTGACTTCCATCAGGTGACGGATCGATAGCTTGAATGGTAGCCAGTTATTTTCGGAATTTTTTCTGCTGATTTGGGTTTACCAGCAACATTCTAGAATCGTTTATCTTCTTTATTACACGTTAATTATGTTTTTTATCTGCATCCTATTTTCGTACCAAGTTCAATGTCTCGGCTGCACATTGAATATAGGATTATAGTTTTATGTACTAACTCCTCTCCATGCTCAGGAAAGTGTCTGATGATAACCTCTTCATCTGAATTTTGTGCCAAAATCCTCATCTGAATCATCTTCATCGTCGTTAGCACGATTCTCAACAGGAAAACTGATCTCTTTAAAGCATTACAATATCTTCGATACATTTTCTGGGACTGTAGATACCAATTTTTTAGAAATAAATAGATTTGTGGTATAAGAATATAAAATCAATGTTCGTATGAATATTTGTTAAGCTTAATTTAATAATATTATTTAAACACACACCAGCTAAACTGCCCTACCAAACTTTGAAGCGACGAACTATATGACTTAGAGGAGGAAATTTAGCGATGAGTTGCCTACCATACCACCTCATCAGTAAACCATTCCATAAGAGCAAAATAAAAACTCACCAAATTAATGAATGAGAAATTCATGTCGAATAACTGAAAACAATACACTATAAGTCTATTCGACTAGCATTTTATCTCCAATGTTCAATTTATCAATTTTAAAGAAATAATCCACTAAATCAATAACATATTCAATGCGCAGTGATACCTTTGAAAGTGCAGTGATTAGTTGACCATGTAGCCCATGTTATACACACATGGGGAACTGCTCCCAGTTTTGCTTGTATGTCTTCTAACCAACGTGCGTCTAGATGGCACTTGAACAGCCGGATTGACGTGTCACATAAATATTTAAAAACTAAAACAAATACAATAGAACAGCAATGGAAAAATAACAAAATATTTAACTAGGCTAGTTATAGTCTAATGTTCGTACAAATAAGATGAATAATTATTTTAATTTGAAATTAGATATGAAAGAATAACAAAATATTTGAAGTATATCAATAGGAAACAAGATCGTTGAAATTCATATAGTTTAAATAGACTTTATGGTAGGAACCCACTAGCCACTAGCGAAAGAAACTACATTTCAATGATACCTTGCATATTGGCCGTCCTAGTTTTTTCTTAGAAACGTTGTTTACTTAGAATTTTGATAAGGCCAGCATTGCTGCCGCTACCTATTTTTTTTTTAGCTGAACGCTTGCGAACTTTTTTTCTCTGATTCATATTCACTTAAAAGATCCGAATGTAGTGTCTGCACAAGAAAATAAATCATTATTATTATTATTATTATTATGCAGAGACCTCCTGAACACCTTGTATAATATTTATCAAAGTAGCAAATTTGTAGTTGAAATTAACATTTAACGAGATTGTAACTTTTCTTATCTATAACTAAAATCATTTTCAGCATGATCAGTGTATTTTTATCTTATAATTGAAAGCCTAATTTTGTCATTTAGTAACTAAATCGAATAAATTACAGATACACCCCGACCCACGCTATTAGTTTCACTCATTTCTTTAATGTTTCCCGTGTTTATAGTTTTTAAAGTTTCTGGAACTTATGTGGCTGACACCCCTTCATATGACAACACTTCCATCCTAACTTCATTTGAGTCCCGAGCTCCTTTGACGAGTTATACGACGTAACGTAATCTTTAGGTGTGCCGAGCAATTAGCTGCTGAAAATTTTTGGAGAATGGGAAAGGCTAAGGGTCTCACTGAGGCTGAAAAAACTACGATAGTGAAAGAAATGGCTGAAGAAGCTCCGCCTGAAGTTATAGCCAACTGCATCCGCTGCCTTGTTGACCCCGTAAACCGTTTTTTAGCCGACTTATCGCCAAGGAAGACGTGGTCGGACTATGGCGTCCTGAAGACTGTATCTACCCGGAACCTTCGTAACGTGAAGAGGTAGCTGTTAAAGAAGCCAGGACAAACATCGAAATAAATTTTTACTGCGGATGGAATGCGCCCAAAAGCACATAAAGACAGACATGAAGATGGTAATATTCAATGATGAAAGCAGAGGAACTTTGGACGGTCCTGACGGATGGGGAGAAGGTTGGGTTGCAAAAGGCTAAGAGTGTTGCATGCGTTTTTGACGCCAACAGAACGGAGGAGGAATAGTTAGAAATGAACTTATTGGTGCTGTTCGAGTGGCTGATGGAGTAAAAATAACTTCTGCGTCCTATTGAGTCAGATTTGCTTCCATGGCTGCAAGACATACCCGTTCAGAAGCGTCGAAGATTGATATTTCAGCACGACAATGCCCCGTCTCACTCTGCAAAGGCAACATTAGCATGCTTGTCATCGATGAGACTAAAAGGTAACCGTTTGATGGTATGGCCTCCTTGCTTTCCCGAGTTAAGCCCTATTGAAAACTTATGGAGGATTCTAAAGAAGGCTATTTACAAAGATGGGAAGCAGTACACTTCGAAAGAAGATTTGTAGAAAGCTATTAAGACATCTGCACGCACAATTCCTCACACCGCAATAAAAAAAATGACAGAAGGAAGAATCTTATGTGAAGTATTAGGGATTTATTTAATGTTTTGATTTTTTTATATGACTTTCTTGGCATAAATTGACATTGTATAATCATATTCTATTATTATAAACCTCGTACGATGCTAAATTTTGGTCAGCATGTTGTTTTTTCTAATTTCCTTACCACCATTGTCATCTAAATATATTGAATAATGTTCTATTAACAATCTAAAGTATTTAGTTCCCTTGGAGGCATGTTTACGACGTACATTGCGCTCTTATTAAAAATTCTATCTGAAAATAAAATGTCTAGAATTAATTTATTATGAATACGGCCTTAAAGGCTACATTATATTCTTTTATTATATTATACGTGAACATATTATATTTTACTAAAATTATATCATTTTTTTTTAGAAAAATTAAAATATTTCGCTAAATTCATTAATAACACTAATTACATATACGTATAATTTGACGCATAGTAATTGTGCATTATATTCATCTATATAAATAATTTATTATGATTTAATAAATGATATGAATGTTTACAAACTATACACCGGTCTATATGTGATCTTTACCATTTTGGGGGAAGAACTATCTAAGCTTAGGGTATATGACATCATCACTTCTTTAAATAGGAACCTTATGCACACTCGGTGCAGAAAACATACACAGTCTGTGTTGAACAAAAGAGTCGCTAGATGTCGCTTGTGGGAAAAAACATATGAGATTACTTAAGAATTTGAAATTAAAGGTGATCTTGAGGTTTTAAATGATTATCACGGACAAAATGAGAAGAAATAAAATGATCTTAGATCAAGATCACAATAATAAATATGATCTTCAAGATCAGGTTAGATCGCGATTAAAGCAATGGGGATTAATGTGTATGCCTAGATGACTCAAGCATTAACTTGCTTTAAATTTAGACGATTGAATGAGGATATGAATAGATTGCGCTCAACGAAAACGAGGTTCGCTACGAAAGGAACGATTCTATAAAAGGAAAACGAATCGGTGTCCAGAATAAAAGCGTCAAATGAGGCAAACCAGGTCAAAATTCTGGGAATGAAATAAATATGGAATATTTAGGTATAAACTTTATTATTGAACCTTAACAATTGGATAATTATATATATATATATATATATATATATATATATATATATATATATATGAATGCAAGGTTCCGCAGGAAAGCACCATTTCATTTTTCCTGCGGAACATTGCATTGCCAACCTCACGTGCTACTTTGTGAGTTATTCATTTCATATATATATATATATATATATATATATATATATATATATATATATATATCGATATAATTAAGAGCAAAGTAGATAATTTAAAATACACAGATGAGAATAGCAATTGAAATTAAACACAAATGAAAGATATTTAAAGAGTTTTGTATACTAATTTATATTGAATGTAATCAGATCCTTTGTATAGTCGCACAAGTGGGGTATGAATACGAGTGGTATGAACATAGGTGGTAAGGCAACAGGGTATAGCGACAGGGCGCATGCGCATACAGGTTTAACCTGACGGGTAACTGGAAATACCAAAAAAGGGGGTAAATTACATTCTTGACCTATGACATTCGAATAACTTTCATTATATCAACACTTTTGGTAACTCACCTTGTCTGACTGGTGAAGAAAAATACGAGTGGCTTTGGGGATGCAAGTGATATAAAGATTACGGAATCTATACACTAATTGGTTAATTTAAAATGCGTCAGACAAGGGTTGTGATTGGTTGGGAACAACCATACAAATCGTATTGGCATGAACAGAATCGCAATATCGTTCATAGAGTGCTGGAACTGAATTTAGTGCAAGATGAGTAAGCTCTTAATCGAGGAAAATGCCAAGAGCATTTCAGGAACTTTTGTAGCAGCTGGTCAATATGACAGCTGCTACACGATCTTAATCTTCAAGATCGTGCCCGTTTCTTTACGCAGCCATGTGCAATGAGCTTGATTATTGCGCGAACACCAAGTTGGGAAAGACCGTGAAGTTGGTTGAAACAGAACAAGACCGAGAGGAAAAGCAGGAAAAGGAAAAGTTCACTAGAATAAGCCTGTAAAGACTTTCGTGAAATTTGTCGTCATCTCGAACGTCAAGGTGAGAAGAGTTATGCAATGCTTACGTTTCGTTTCTAAGTCCTATTATTGAGCTAATGGTAGAGTTGCATGACCGAAAGAGAGAAACGAGAGTTGCGTGCCAGAGTTTCAGTAAATGTAACAGAGCTTCCCTTGTTTGACATTTAAAGAACCAGAAAGATAGCAGATATCGCTTAGAATCTGCAGATCAAAGTCTAAATGATGAGTACCAAATACAGCCTGCAAATAAAAGGTAATTCTAGTGAAGAGATTACTAACTAAGGGCTTGTTGTAGGTGTGATTTGAGTGCATAGGACTTAGATGGATAATGAATGACAGTTCTTACTCGTAAGTACGTTTTGTTTTATTGTAGATGTAGGAAGCGTATAGATGTCTCCATATGGAAGGATATTGGCACTTGTAAGACTGGAATAGTGGTAAACTCTTAAATGAGGTGTAACATTGTTACTTTGGCAGATTTGATGGAATAGTGTATAACTGCGTATCTGTGTGGAAGGGGATGAAAGTAAATGCAAAACACAAAGAAGAGTACAGTTTGGGGTTAGCTTGTGTTATCTGATTCCGTAGTGCACATACACAATATTTCAAGTATCTCAGGACTCTCAGTAGCGAAGAATTCATCGTAGTTCCTTCATGATTGTGTTAAAAACATTAGAGTCGTATTTGCTGGCGTTCTCGTTGAGTCTTGTGGATGAGAAACTCCATGCTCAGAGAAAGCATGGAACGCTGGGCGCAGGCTTAAAAAAGTCCTACGTCCAGGTGTGGGGAAGGCATAGTCTTCCCGTGGACTCCTCTTATGCTGAAGCCCTACATGGGCATCTACTACCTAAGGAGTTTGTGCCTCCACAAATGTGAAAAGGAAGAGAAACCTAACAAAAATATTTACTATTTCAAGGGTTCTAATGATAATAAGTCGGATGAATCATACAGCAATAACAAAATGATTAATGATAAGAAAGTAATAAGAATATCAGAGCTTTAGGTAATGCTAAGATTTTGAATAGGAATGTGATAAAATGCTACATAAATGTGTACTGGTCACAAAAAATAACTTTAGGATTTAGACTGAATAGAAGAATGAAAAGTATAAATTAATTAAAATTTAATGAACAATTCGAGACATATTTGGGATGTGAGAATGATGGATATTGTAAGAAACGAATGGGTGGAGTATATGTGGGAACCCATTTACACAAAAATACACACACTCTCTTACACGGTCTTCTTCCAGGCTCAAATATTCCAACCCACCGTTGAATTTGCCTTTGGTCACATATCTTCCCTCTAAATCACAATAACTTCGGTTCACACAAAAATACCATTTGACCATTTCATTCTATTATATTCATTAACGCCAATGTGCTAAAATGGAATCCTATAAAACATTTTCCGAAACTTTCTCCCGACTTTATTATCAATCTCTACTATCATAAATTATTCTGATTAAGAATTTCTACTCTGCTCCCTCTCTCTCTCTCTCTCTCTCTCTCTTTCTCTAAAACACACATCAACGAATATTCACTTGAGACAAAGCTCCTGCCCCAGAAACGCCCAGTTTATTTGCACATAAATCGGGAACACAATCCAACATAGTCACATAGTTAATGACATCACTTCAGGAAGCACAAGTCTATTCCATTCGTCTTCACGTTGTGCTCCATCCAGTGAAAAAGAACATTTTCCCTTCTTCAAGTAATGCTCAGTGAATGGGATTCACGTCTTTTCATCCGCATTCACAATTAGTCCTTCCACCGAAAAAAGGATTTAAACTGAGTGACTCCAGTCATTTATCCTGATAAACGTTACGTTCAAATAAAGTTATTTTTATCAATTTGTTTCTAAATCCAAATACGAAACTATTTGGTGAACACCCTTGTAAACGAACTCGAATCCCGAACTTGGATTCAAAAGCAGAGAAGAAATATATATTCGAATAAAGAACTGGTGACTCCCGTCACAATCCTGCATCCCTCGCCACATATATATGTTGTGAAGAAGGTAAATAAGGCTGGAACCGAAATCTGCTCAGATGGCTGAGGAGTATAAAATAAATGGATGAGAAAAAACTTAGGAAGAGAATATATGAGACTGAATGCGATATTTTACGAAGTGTTAGAATAGGTGCAAGAGATAATTTCATCGTGTTAGACGTGCGTTAAAATTGGCAATGGCCTAGGGACAGATGGTTCATACCGTGTATGATAGATATGCATGGAGGAGGTGGTGATGTGGTTTCAAGCACACATTGATCCTCGTTTTTATGGATGAGTGGTGAGAGAGAGGAGTAACATTTAAATATATAACCCAATACGTGTGACCTTGCGTTGACCTTGCACGTCGTTGCACGACGTGCAAGGTCAATGCTTGGTGTCACATTACAATTCACCTAAATGCAAAATAATAACTCTAGACCAAACAAAACCTACAATAGATAAAATTTCCCTTCAACTTTAGAATTCGTTATTTTTTTTAATTCTGCGAACCAGTAAAATAGATTGGTTTCATTTTCCGGCAGTTTGACTCGCTTGAACGTGGTAAAAAATGCGAGAGATATTTTATCACAATTCAAGACGGGGCCCGACCACCGATAAAGGTACGAACGTCGAAAAAAGATCCCCTTGAATTAAAAAGTAAATTAATTAATAATAAACTATCATAATTAAAAAAACAACAACAACCAAATCCATAAATGAAAACCAATTAATGGATACGCTCTAGGGTCCTAAAGGTGGTCATCCTTTCTCAGGGCCCCAAGCACGCAATAAAAAGTGATTATAAAATCAAACGGGCTCGTGGTCCCTCCCAACTCTCTCATACGACACCGTGAAGCACACGCCCAGCCACCAACACCAGGAAACTAATGTGACTACGAATATGCCTCTCACCTGTCCAGGACAGGTACTAGGCTCGAAGTTCCCCAGATCCTTAATGACATTAAACTAAAATTTGACGGAGATGCTTGGAGAGCCCAGCTCTATCAAAATAAATGGTAATTTTATGAATCCAATTACGAAGTTAAACAAACCGGCAAACCTTAGCCAGAACCTATTTTTATATTAGGATATTGTACATACTTTAGTGTTTACAGGATCTTAGCTTTTAATGATACAATGAGCTGGTTTGTTTTCTGAGTCAATATTAATTATGATAGCTAGGTACTCAATTTGTTTACAGGGAGTTATAACTGATTTAGAAAAGTTTATGGCCAGGTTCGAATCCCAGATACAGTTTAACCAGGTTAGAATCCCAGATACAGTTTAACCAGTTTAGACTACATCAAGGTCTCCCATGACCAAATTGTCATCTAAGTAAGTAAAGGATTGTACGCCGGTCTGCTTAGCCTAGCAATTTACAATAGTGGAAGTCACACTTTGCATCAGAAAGAGGGCTCCGCAGAAACCCATCGGGAATCTGGTAAATTGCCAGATCCTCTCAGTCGTTTGAATCCCGAAGTTTCTGCGAGCCTCAGGATGCAAAGGGATATGATAAAAACCGGCGAAAAGGTCAACCTTAATCCAATAATCCTTCGTCTACTTTTTTGTAAAAAACCTTGCTTACATAGGGATTTGGAACTTGAAAAGTCAGAATTTGTCTGTTAATGCCAACATATTGTATATAGCTCTGACTAATCCATGTGGTTTGGAGACACAGAAGAGTATATGGGAACTTCGCACTTTATCCACCTTTTTCAGAATTCCAACTTTCTCAAGTTGTTTAATGGCCGGTAAGAAGTTATCACTAGTCACTTGTTTAGACCTATAGTCTATTGGAAGGAATATTTTGATTACCTTACCCTGAGCAGATTTAATAAGATTTGAAGCACTGGGAACGTTTGAAAGATTACCGATCACTAATTTATCTAGATTAAGTTCTCTCTTTGTTACTTTAATCTTTTCCGGTTTTAGAGGGTCTATGCAGGGTGAGAATTCGCCTGAACGGCCATGATTTTGATCTGCGTTGTTCTGCTGGTTTTGCTGTTCCTGGTGCTGTTGTTGTTGCTAGTTGTTTTCGGCAGCGCCGGGTCGTTGGTTTCGAAGGAATGCGGTGGATCTGATATCACGTCGTCTTCGAGAAGATCCCCTTACCAAAAGAAATCTGGAGGAAGCGGAGCCGGGGGGCCACTGGGAACTTCTGGTCGTGTTCTAGGAAGGTCAGGGTTGTGTACTTTAATGACCTTGGGTACCATAAGGCCAGGTAGGGTAATTATCCCAATCATGTATGTACCTGACCAAAATGTCGCTCAAGAGCGTGGCAAGTTGGGATCGACCACTTGCAAAGCTCTTAATTCGGCGGCGGCATTATTAAAGAAGTTTTGTAGTGTCAGACGCTCTTCGTCTTTGGTAGTGGCGATTATTGTAGGATGTATGGGGACGAGCGCTTCGGGAAGGAGAGGAGAGGAGAGGAGAGGGCGGTTCATCCTAAAAAAATAGGGCGCCTGTGGCCGTAATGAGTGAATCAATTTCACGTTTACGGCTTAGTTCCACCAGGACGCGCCTCACCACGTTGAGTCGCCCGTTGGCGATCCACTCTGCCTCGCGAAGCCACGAAGAAGACTTAATCTCCTTGGTCGTAGTTTCCTCTGGTCGGAAAACCCGTTCTTGCTTTGAGGGCATCTTCCGATATTACTTGATTCGCGCTCTTTGTGGAGCGTTTTCTCCTGTTTTCTAACGCTGTTCTCCACCCGCAATGGGGCACAATAAAATACAATCTCAGCCTGGTAAATAAATATTCGTATTTGAAATCGTTTAGATAACGTCGATATTTATAAAGAGTTATCAAGGTAGCAATACCCTCTCTATCTCTCCTCTTGAACTTGAGCGACTGAAAATTTTCACTTAGTTGGGAAACTATGATTTGATATGTAGTAGGAGAGTTTGGCTAATTAGAGTGACGGATTTTTAACGGGGGCGTACCTCTAGAAGAAGGGCGCGTTGTCTGTATGATGTCTTCGTCTTCCTCGTCCTATTATTCTGGTCTAGCTAGTGAGGCTGGCGTATCAGGAGTTCGCATCAGTCTGGAAGGACCAAGTTGGAGTCCCTCGGGGCCCCCAACCGCTACTGTGGATGATTTCGAACGGTACGTCGAGGAGGTAGCGGCTTTTGTTAGGGTTCCCACCTGGATGAATAGGGCTGCCGATCGCGTGAGATGGTGCACTAAGCTTGTGGAGGGGTAAGTCACTGCCCTCTTATTCGACTGGAGCTGGGGTTTGTTTCGTCGGTGCTTCGAATTCCTTCTGAGGTTTGCTTTCCAGCATTCTCTGATAGTGCAACGGTTACCCTCACAGGTTCCGTTTAAAATTGAATAAACTGAAGGAAAATACACTATGAAGGCTCACACCGAGGATTTAAAGTAGAACGTAGGGTTCGAAGAGCATCTTACGAGCCTTAAGGTGATACGGAAATGGATTTATGGCGTCGAGGCAGGGGTTGATCAGGAGCTGGCAGCCTATTGGGTGATGGGCTATCGAGCATGGCGGGTGGCGGTAGCTCCTACACAAGGCATATCTCACCTATGCAACCGTAATACCACCATCATTTATCTTCAAGTCTTTACAGCACAAGATACCCATTCTCTCTCCTCTATTTCGGAACCGGACCAATTGAATACCAGTGTCTCATATGGGAGGGGGGGCACTTGCATTCACATAAAAAATAAGCGTAACAGGTGCCCCCTTCCCCTCGCCCAATGGGTCGCATAGGGTTCCATCATCAGTGGCTGGCGTAGCAAATAAGCGATATGACCTGTCCCCCAACCTCATAGCAAGGACGGATCTAGGGTGTTTTCCGACTCCCCGATGATATTTTACACTCAGATCTTAATGTGAATTTCACTACCCAATCGGGGGATATCGTCTACGATGTGATACACGAATGGCGAGGCATGTCCAACTAACAAAATGTGGCTAAAAAGAAGGGGGGAGGGGACTATCTGTCTTGGCAAAATAACATTAGGGGACCCCTACCTCCAATGACCCTCCGACCTGCGAATACGTATAATTCCCCCCCCCCCCAAAAAAAAAAAATGTCTTTTTATTTTTTTAATTCTAGATCATTTCTAAGAGGGAGGGGGGCACAAATAAGGGTAAACCCCAAAATTATAAGGGTAAACTCATTTTTGGACAACTTTAAAATAAAAATAAATTTGTTAAAATCAAAGTACCAATTACACAAACAAATAAACTATAAGCATCGACGACAACAAAAACGAAAAAGTATGGGGACAATGACTTCCCGGCTGCCCCAATGTAGGCCAGCTTTCATCAAAAACCTTAGCAAGGCATCAAAGCTAAAATAAATAAATGAATAACTAAATAGTATGTAAGGACCCTCACCTCCTACGAAAACTTCATCACACGGTGATTCGGAATTTAGGGACATTGGTATTAGAACGAGTAACGCAAAAGAAGATCCCCACAGACTAAGACATTCAACCAAAAGTGATATACAATCAACCGAGGGGTCAAGCAGTCTTATCAGAAAGGTTCCGTGGAGCGCTCCATCAATGGCACTACATCCGGTGATCGTATCGGATTTGAAGGTAATGGAAAATGAGCAACTTTAAATTCCTGGGTTTCCTCTCCAATCTTCTTTACCATACAGAAGAAAAATTGGATCTTGTCCCTTCCTATGAGTTAGATTGGTTACAAACAAAATGCTGATTACGATTGATTATTCTAAGTAGACCGCCCCCTGGCCCCTCATTAGTGAACTCGTTTCAAGCAATCCTAAAATATTCAGGGACCACCGAAGGAGCAGATCGACACCCTCGCGCCTAGAAGTAGCTATGGCGTCAGGAATAGTGCAAACCTAGACATGTGAAAATGCAAATTTCTTAAAGGCACTAAGCGCACACGGTGAGTCGCAATGGAATACAATATAAACTCCAGAGCTTACACGAAGCTTAATCTCCCGTATCGAGTGGTATCTTGCAACCAGTACTGCCTTGAAGACAGAGTATAAATCTAAAGATTGTTTATCTTTAATTTAAAGCGCAATAACATTGGCATATCAAGTATACAGTTTGTAATGAAAAATCTATAGATATAGTGGTAATGATAGATAAATTTAAAATGTGTGGAATATATATATATAACCACCGATCTTTCTCGAGGCATTTTAGCTAGTATGACAGAATGCAGGTGTTAGCGATGGGAAAACATGATATACAAGTACATACAGGATGTTCAGACATAATTTGACGGTATGCTTAACAGAATAAAACCTCCGCAATATATCAGCCTAATACAAATGTATGGTAGGGAGACCACTGTTTAATCAAAGTAGCCACCCTCCACTACCACCTCAGTCTCAAGAATGATCCGAATCTTGTCACATGCGTTCATTAATGTTTCCTTTGGAAGAGCTTCAAACATTTCCTTGAGCTTGAACCCCTGCTTGTTCTTGAAGTCAGAGACACAGACGCTGGTATCCTTCTCAACAGCACCCCACAAAATAATCTATGAGATTAAAATCCGGAGAGTTAGGAGGCCAGAAAGTGGCGATGGTGAAGTCGTAGGAATTCTCCGACAACCACTTCTCAGCCAAGGGATGGGAAACTGATATCATATCAGATTCAGTTTTGATTCAGTTCATTATTTTCACAAAATTTGGTTTCGATTTTGATTTCTGTTTGCACTGAAATTTTTGTTTTTTTTATTTAAGTTTTTATATATCGATTCCAAATAGATTTCAGTTTCGGCTTCACGGGAAATGTAAAGAAAAAGAAAAATGGATGCAGAATATTTCTTATACAATCTCTAAATTACGAGTAGTAAACATTAAAAAAAAGGAAAATGAGCATAAATTCGCAGAAATATAAAAACACAATCAATATATAGTCATGATGCAATATTATATTTTCTTTAAAAATCTATTGTTGTTTCTAAACTTAAATCCTTAATGTAAATTTAATTAAGTATTAAAATTACATCAACAATTAAAATATTTTCTAAGTTTTCAGTCAATAAATTATTTCTTGTTTCACTCAAAATAAATTTTAATTATGAAAATATTATTTCCACACTCACCTGTCATTGGAACACCATGAACAATTAATGTTAATTTATACATATTTTCATGTTCTAATCTATGCACAGTCCATCACTTTATTATGCCAGTTTCAAATGAAACTCTACTTATTTGGGAGAAAGATGTGAAGAGATATTGAATACAGAAATTCACCTTACCTGTACCTGTTTGCTTCATTTGTTCTGCAGATTTTAGTAAGAAGATAATACATCCTTGAAAAAAACCCAATAAACTTAAAATCTGTTAGGTCTCATATATTTATCCTTTTCTAAATTCAGCTGTGTTGAGCCTCTAATGGATATTTAATAGAAAGAAGTGAAGGAAGATAAGATATCCTCAAAAAAACAATAATCTCTTAAAGATCCTTATCTTCCCATCTTTTTGGTCTCCGTTTCTAAATCCACACTGTCCATTTCTGAATTTAAATCTTTTGAACCCAAAATATATATTTAATACCTGCCAAAGTGGAAAGGGAAAAGTATTATCCAGGCGTAAAGTTTATCGTTCATGTTTAATTTATAGTTTCATTTTTGCCATTCTTCTCAGTGTCCTAGCTAAGGGTGGGGCCGAAGGGTAACAAATTTAAAAGTTACCCTACTACTCCATTGGAGGGGGGGCACCTAAAACGAGTGTCCCATCCCTTTTTTAAATGACAAAAACAGTTAATATTAAGGTTAAATATAGAGGCCCGTAAAAATATAGAAA
This sequence comes from Ceratothoa steindachneri, assembly GCA_963969495.1. Taxonomy (NCBI): domain Eukaryota; kingdom Metazoa; phylum Arthropoda; class Malacostraca; order Isopoda; family Cymothoidae; genus Ceratothoa; species Ceratothoa steindachneri. The sequence continues at coordinate 98,782,307 of OZ018318.1, forward strand.
GATATTGGCTCAAGAATTAGTGAAGCCAAGTATATGCAGTGACTTCAGTGATTTTTTTTGTGATCTTGAAACAGGCTTTGTTTTATAATCTCTCTAAATCAGGAGTTTCCAATATTAATCAATTTTAATTTTGACTTGTGTATTTGATAAAGGTAATATCTTTGTAGTTTATTTCTTGTAATCATACATGAGTATTCTGTATTAAAGCGTCTTAATAATTACTTTTATTGTTTCTATATCAAACTGATGGAAAGTATCAATGTGAATTTTGACTAGTGTATTCGTTCAATGTTAAATATTTCGGTTCCACATTTTGTAGTTGATTTTTTTAATCATACTTCGGTAGTCCCTATTAGAGTGAATTACATATTTTTATTGTTTTATTTAACACACTATCAGATATATCAGAGTGCACAAAACAATTACAGGAGTATTTGTTTTTATGTCATTCATGATATCAAACATTTGTATGTTGGGGGCCTTTAAATCCCTAACTACGTCAGTGATTCTTCTTATAGTCGTTTCTTTCAAATTATTTAACAAATATCCTAATTTAAACTGGAATATTTTATTGGTTTTAATTTCTATTTCAGTCTCCCTTTTTGTATCGATTTCAGTTTATTATCGATTTCGGTTTTTGATAATATTACGACTTTGCTTTATTTTCGATTTCGATTTAGATTCGATTTCTCACCCCTGCTTCTGACTATCTGGATATATGGACTTCCAGCTGCTACTCTCTCCAGCCAGGACTTGATGACATTCTATAACACCTCCACATAGCTGTCTGAATTGTGTTTAAGATCCTGCTTGAAGATGTGTGGAAGCGTGACCTCACCGTGTTTCGAGACAAACTCTGTGCTAAGGCGCGACTCCAAGGTAGGCATCTTAGTCATGGAGTAAAATATGAGAAGGTCGAATAGGTAGAACGCAATGAGAACAGTGCTGATAACAACAATTTGATTCCTGTGATTTTCACGAAAAAATAGTGACGTTGAGGATAATGCTAATTTAGCCAGCCTCTTTTTGCTCCATGAATGTCAGGAAGATCGATCCACTCGTACGCAGAATCTTCGATTTCTGAAGAACTCAGATAGAAAAAGGTCCGAGCCATACCCTTGCTACTATAGAATCAAGGAGGCTGCAATATAGCGTAAGTTCAACTGCTATAATAGGCCATTGTGAGATGATATCTGCGAAGGAAGGTATGTTACATAGCACTATCCATCTGTAGCAGACCATTTGAGGTGAAATATAACTTATAGAAACCATACTATGTATGAGTGGTGACTGACATTGCTCAATAAATTTGTTAACCCAACATTTACCAATTTTTATATTAACTTGCGTAACTAAGAGTTTAGAGAAATTTTGCTGAAAAGAACAGGAGTGGTGAGATATCTCCTCTGGTTAAGGAAAATACACAATAGCCAAGAAACTGACAAAAGACCCTCTCCCTGATAGGATAAAACAAAGCTAACACCAAAGCCAAACTTTTATTAAGTGTGCATAAACGCTTGGAGTACAGATATTGTTAAAAACAGGGAAGGTATCCGTAAAGAAACTAGAGCGTTACACATTTCATTTAAATAAAACGGGTCAATGAAGGATTCTCCGCCTCTAAGGGTAAGTCCAGTCGGTGGTGTCAGGGACCGAGAATTGTCTATACTTGGGCGTAAAAGGATGGACTAAAAAAAAATGTAAAGAGAGGAGAGAGTGAATGAATATAAAAAATCACCATCTTAAAGCGGTTGAATCCCTTTTTTTCCCCGCCTAGGGAAGAATAGATCAAAGATGGTGAGAAATAGTCTCTAAAGTTAGTTAGCCCTAGGCCAAAAGAAATTACATAATAGTGTCTAATAAAAAGTGTCGCAAAATGTTAAGATAGAAATGTTTTAAATGTGTTACAGTGGAGGTAGTCTTAATCCAGTGATACTGAGGTAAGAAAATCACCCTTTCCTCTATGTACTGCGTCTAACATTCTACCAAGGGATGTCCTTTTGCAAGAATAAAATGAATTGATACCGCCAAAGCATTTAGAGATAGGACCACGTGAAAAGCGCGGAGCAATACAGGCAACTTAAATTATCCGAGAACCATTTCCCAGAAGCTTTATTTTAGATACCGTGGAAAAAATAATTAAAAAGGAATGTATAACTACGATTTTCACAGTATGTCGAAGTTAATGATAACGGGCGGAGTAAAATTAAAATTCCTTTAAAGTGGGTTAAGTTATCAGAGAAACTTGCCTAGCATTGGAGGAGTAGGCTTCAATTAGTTTCGATTGTGGATGAGACGAGATTTGGCGGTTTCGAGTTTTCAATTCATCGACAATTGTAAGCTTTGCCAATGCTTTTTAAAAACCCAATTGAATAAAATTTATTGTTATGTTGGAGTCATATTCTTCAATTACTATCTCAAGCGAGATAGTAAGGCAGGATTTGTTTATTGAATATCGTGTTGTGTGTCTGAAATTAGTACAGTGATGTCAAGATGTTCAACTATTATTTACTTGACGATTGATTTAATTAGTTTAATCGTCTCTGTCGTTAGAAAATTGACCTGTTATTTGTAGGGCAGTGTCGATGTTTTTTTTTATTGAAAATGGAGATCTAATATTAAACTCAACAAATTCTTTAAGGTTTCCAAATTTTCTTGGATAAAAACTATTGCAATAAATTTTTATAAAATACCTTATTTAGTATAATAATTTAGTTGCTAAGTAATTTAAAATAATTAACTTTGGGAAAAAGAAAATACTTTCAAAATTGCCTTGTATGGATGTTTTCCATTCCAAATTAACATAATTAGATAAAAAGCTTTAAGCGTTGACATCTTCGAAGATATTTCTAACTGGCTTAAAATAATAGTTATATTTATTTAAGTGATAAAAGACCTGAAAAACTAAAGTCTTTTTATCTAAGGGACATTTTTTACCAACCCTTTTGGCGGCTGCCAAATTGGTCACAGCTGATGAAATATAAGAGGTACATCACATGGCTGAACTAAAAAAGATGAAATAAAAAATAACATTTCAATATCAGAATTTAACATCAGGAACAAAAATAGATAAAAAACGGAATAATTTTATAAGCCGAACGTTCGCTCTTAAGTACGAAAGGAGGCATGACTCCCCTTAAGTACTGGAGCTCAACATTTCCACTCGCATTTAAAAAAATAATATAGCACCTCACCAAATTTCTCTCACGCCACCCTCCGATGTGCATGACCCTGACCACATTATGGGGGACAAGCAGTGGCGACCACGCTCGTAACGGTACTCGAACATGCGCCAGGCATGAATTTCTCCCAGATCGGCACATTGAACTACAACATGGCCTACCCTGCCGTCTTAAGGTAAAAATCATTAACTGCAAAATTGTCAATTTTGGGAAAACGCAAAAAACGGATTTCGGCCTCAAATAAGGATCTGATAACATTAATCGTAATATAATTGCAATATAATTTGGTTTAATCAGTTAATAACTTCAATATATTCAAATTTGTCCAGTAAATTTTGACTTAATGCTTTTTACCTGAAAACAGTTATAATAATTGGGTCATCTTATAATAAAATGATTTTTGTGGAAAAATGGTATAGGTATACCTATATCTAAATAATTGATAGGTACCTATTATATCATTAGACTCTATTGGTAAATACATATTTTATCATTTTAACTTTTACCAGAAAAGTTTGGAAAGGAAAAAAAAAAGATACATTGTAAAGCAATATTATTACAGAAAACAGAAAGAAAACATTGTAGACAACATAACTAGGTAGGTAATTGAAAATATTTTTTTCTTAGTTATTGCAGGAAACCTAAAAAATTTAAAAAATCTTTGGTAAAACTTTACTTTTCCTACATACCTAATTGCAGCAAACAAAAGACAACACGATAATGAAAAAGAAATATTTGCAGAAATAATGAAAATTATGGCAAATCTTATAACTGGATAATAGAGGAAAAATAGTTCAAAAGTATACCTAGGTATATGAATAGAGCTACCTACCTATACGTAAGAATATCAATTTAATTTTTTTTCCAACAAACAAAATCTTGCAATTATTGAAACCTCATTGCTGCATACGTAATGTCAGCAATCAAAAGGAAAAAAATTGGGGTTTATACGCTTCCAAGAAGATCTGGGCTGTTCTTGCTTTCTGGTAAATTGATCCAAAATTTTTCCTGTTTTCAGGCATGAAACTTACAAGCTTGTCTAAAATATTTTCTTTCTTTTTTGAAGATAAGCGTCTTGGGCAATCTGACATAGGTTTTTCCAATAATTTTTTGTGAAATTTAAACTAGCATGAACAAAGTCTGCAACTTTAAAGTCTCCCTTGTAGTTGGTTTTATATTTTAAGATACGGCTACCCTTTTCAAATTTTGCTGTCACAATCTCTGCTAACAATGGAAGGTTTGTTTCTTTTATTCCTTCACAAAGCCGAGTTTTTCTCTTGACCGAAATATCCGGAATATCGTTAAAACAGGCACTAAAATTAATATCTAATACTTTCAAATTTTTAACGGATGCATCAATAACTGATTTCAAATCTTGATAGTCATATATATTATCCCTTTTCCTAATATTTTTTTTCTATGTGGCCGTGGATGCCATCGGCGGCCATGAAGGTGTGCCCAGGCACTAGATACTTAAAGGTGATGCTATTGACTTGTTCACTGGTGTTAACAAGGATTATCATTGCGCTGTAAAGTGCCCAATTCTTATTTTGGGCGGCGCAATTGTCAGCCCCCAAAATGAAATTAGCAGCATCTCTTTCTGTTCTTATTAAGTCTAAATAAGCATTGGCCACATGTTCCTTGTTTCGGCCAGCAATTGATTCTGTCCAGAGGACTGCATAATGATTATAAGTTGAATTTTCTTTTTGGCCGATACATGCAAATGGCTCATTAAAAATTATCAGGCGTGCAGTAAATACACAAGTTTTTAAACCTTTCATAATAGGTAAAAGAAGTATCTTTTGCATATCAACAGCAAAAACTTAGGTTGTAGAATCCCATTTTTGAGAGCAATCGTAATCATATGCTCTTCGTGCATCTTTTGCAAGTTCATTATGCATAGTCCATTTTGCTTTCAGTGATTCATATAATATACCTGAATAATTTTTAAAATATAAACAGGTGTCGCAAAGATCAGTAGAGTCAGTTCCAAATCCAATATTTAGTTTGTTAAACACTCTTGAGTATGTAGCGTAGGAGCAAAAATCAGGGTTCTCTTCAATAAAGGTTTTATATAAATCCTTCACTGTTAATTCAGGGGATAAATATCTTCTATTTGGAGCGTGCTTCCTTCTATATGCGAAATTTGGGGATTCATCTTTTCTATGTGATCAATAATAATGTCTTCATTTTTCTTGTTGCTAGGTTCATGTTTTCCCCTCATATCAAAAAACTCAAAATCACTTAAAGAATTAGATCCACCTAAACTAGTAGAAGCTTTTTTAAACACATCCAAAATAATGCGATTACTTGAAAAGCATATTGTGTGTGAAAACATTGTCTGACACACTTTGAATTCTGACCCTGACTCATTTAAGAAAGTGTATACGAAGGTGCATGACTTTGTAAAGCATGAGGAATTGGAGTGTCTGCGCTCAGTCGTGGGGTTTTTCTTTATTCTTCCTAAAAGCCACTGCTTTTGAACAGATTTGTCCATTTTCTAAAACTCACTATGTATGGTATTCCGCAATTCAGGAGAAGTGGATTTAGTACACTGTTGCTTACACGAATCTTTGCAGGGAGGAAGCAATGGATGTTTTTCTCTTTGAGCTTCTAATTGAGCTTTAGCTGTTCGTAATCTCTTTGATTTTTTTCTCTCATCAGCTGCTGCAGTTTCTTGACTATTTTGTTCAGGGGGAAGAAGTTGAATATTCTGAGAGGGTTCTTGAGGGCTTTGTTCCAGGAGAAGAAGTTGATTATTCTGAGAGGGTTCTTGATGATTTTGTTCAAGGGGAATTTGAATGTTCTGAGAAACTTCTTGATGTTCATTTTCATCTATACTCCTATTTGATTCAGCATCATCATCATTTGGAATTACTCCACTGTAAAGGATAAAAAAAATTTATTAGCTTATTAATTATATAGAAAACGATATAGAAAATTGAGCTATATATATTATATATGTATATACTATGATATAAGTCTGATCTTATCTGTGTGTGTGTGTGTCACACTCTGCAGAGCCTAAATGGGGGCGTATTGGGAAAAAAAATATATATATCATCTTATGTAATTTGGGGCTGTGGGGTGCTTAAAACTATTTCCAAGTCCGTATGACCAATGGTTAAAAAGTTATGAACCAAAAACTTGATCTATGTATATATAACTTTTACATGCACAGAAAGACAACCAAAACTCTATTTCACATAAATTTTAGTATATTAACCTCACTAATTTAAGAGAAATTGTACAAAGAATCATGTTGTGCTCAAACAAAGGAAATGATTTCTCGGAAAAGCACTGTCTTTTGTTAAACAGCTGTACAATTTTTATTTCTTTCATTCTTGAAAAATACAGGGTGGGCCAAAAAAAAGGGGTATTATTAAAAAAATTACTTAAAATTTAGTTTTATATTTTTAAAACTAAACCGTAGATAATGTTTAGTTTAAAAATAGGTATAGAAAAATAAAGTTTTAGTCAGTCTTTTAATAATGGCCCCTTTTTTTGGCCCACCCTGTATATTTAAAAACAAACAAAAAAGTTAGGTTAACATTCAACATTAACATTAGCTATAGAATTTAAACATAATATCATCAGTTAAAAGAAATTACTCACCTTTTCCTCAATTCCCTAAAAAGGCTTGTGCACTGGTAAACATTACGAAACAATTTATTCAGACCTTTCAATTAGAAGGACAGAAGTGAAATGAAATCCCTCTTTCAAATTATGATCGAGATATAGGTACCTGAAATTAATCATGTATTGCTTTGTTCAAACAGATCAGAACCTGCAGAAACATGACGGAATTGCAGCTCAGGCTGAGTTCTCAATGCGAATCATATTGTATAATCTACTTAATGCATTTTGTCTGCAACTTGCTATGGGAATTCACATTGACATTTGCAGGCAAAACGCATTATCTAGCTAAAATTTTGTACTTAATGCTTTCTGCCTGAAAAGAAAGGATTAATGCTTTCTGCCTGAAAAATCCTTTTATTTTAGGTGGAGATAATGTTTTTGAGCGCTCTTAAAATTTTAATGAATTAAATAGCATAACTGGTAACCTTCTAGTTAGATGCGTCTCGTCGAGACGAATCCAACGGTACCAAAATCTCAAAAATCGCATTTTTGCAGTTAATGCTTTTTGCCTTAAGACGGCAGTACCGTCTGGACAACCTCTGTAAACGTCTTTTGTTGAAAGGTTTATTGACTCGTTTTTAAATGAGGAACAGGTTGAGTACTTGGAAGGGAAATAATTCTCTAAGTAGAGACAATATTATTTTAGAAAATTTAACTCCCTTTTTGATTAAACGGTTGTGTTTTTAAATATTATAGATAATAGCGATCGACGAGATATACAAAGCTGTTAACTTAATCTACCTTTACTTTAGTACAGGTTTTGTCCTCATATACTACATATGTATTTAAGTGTGCACTATGATTTATATATGATTAATGGGTAAAATTTACTGTTATTAAATCCAAAGTAAATCATATCTCTATTCATAAATTTAGATAGAACATACCTTTGTATGTGTATCTACAAATACCGATAAGCATTATAGAAAAAAATAGGACATCATTTATGATCATCTTAAGTTTTCCTTTCATTCTACTCAAACAGAAAAGGGTAATTATAGACATTTAGTAAATTGCTTATATCAACTATTATATATCTAAGATGTAGTTATGATTCTATATAAATCATTATTTTGCCTACAATTAGATTACGGAATGCATCTTTGTTCAATTTTCCTTCTGAAACATTATAACTTAAAAAATATTTCAGCCACTCACCACCAAAATAGTTCTCTATCTAAGAACGTTACCTATAAGACAAAGCTAAAATCTCAGTATTTTAAATGGGAAATCTCTCGGCATTGCGAACAAGAAAGTAAAATAAATTCTCAATGATATAAGTTAACAAAATTTCAAAATGCATTTCTATCGTCTAAGGCAAAGCTAAAGGAGACTGAAGTCATTTAAACGAAATCATGAAAGTTATCACTTGAAAAGTGTTGACAGTTTGATATAGTGGAAATGACAAGACAGGTGCATAATACGCAGGCTATAGTGAGGAGTGGGTTAAGTTAAAATGGACATAAACTCTATAACAAGACGTTTATTTTGGCAAAAAGGCAACTTGATTAGTAGGGACTCTTGTGGTTGTAGGGCAAACTTCAGCCATCGCCCGCGTCAAATTGTGCACTAACAAGATGGGTCGAGAGTAGAACGTAAAGGACATTTAGACGAATTAATGAATTTCCAGGAGAGACGAGATGTACAGGGTGAGTCAACATTATGTTAACACTTCTATAAGCTTTATGATTTATTTTTTATTATTATTATGATTAATGATTTATTTACATTTTTTTACAGATTTATATCACCCATGGCTGACAGACTAAGAATGGAGTACAGAAGGGTGGTTGCAAGCTTGAAGGAAGTTTTTGGATCGGCAACAACAGTGCGTCGAAAGTTTGCTGAACAATTTCCAAATCGTAGCTCACCAAGCCGTTTAACATTTTATCGCATCTATGACAAGTTTGTATCCACTGGATCAGTAGCAGACAATTATCAAGGAAATGCTGGGCGGCCCAGGACAAGAAAAAATAACTTGAACATTGATATCGTGCGTCAAGCCCTACAACAGAGTTCATCCAAATCAACGAGACGTTGTAGTCTGTAAACAGGGATTTCACAGAGCACAGTGTGCCCAATTCTATCCAAAGACCTTAGCATGCGACCATATCACCTACAAATTGCCCAAATCGTTGGATAGGTCGCGGCGGACCGTTTGCATGGCCACCATACTCCCCTGATCTCGTACTCTGTGACTTCTGGTTATGGGGTATGATGAAGGATTGCGTGTATAGCAAAAGCGTTAGTGATATCGAAGAACTCAAAGACAGAATAAAAGGTGTAATATCAAATATTCCCCGTGAAATGTGTGTCAAGGCAATAAATTTTACTGTTGATCGCTGGTTTGTGTGCATCAATTGTGCTGGTGGACAGGTGGAAACTGTTCAGTAAACTCTGAATAAATAATTCCTTTCATTCTAGTGTTAAAATTTGAATAAAATAAAACTTATAGAAGTGTTAACATAGTTTTGACTCACCCTATATATATAATACCACCTCTGTAGCTGAACACGGAGGTTATATAAATGAAAAACGAATCTCAAGCAGGTTCCGTTAGTTATGGAACCACGGTACATATCCGTTGCTCTCAGTATAATAACTAGTGGTACGCAGTCTAAAAGATCCAATAAAAGACAGAAGCGATTGAGAATGTTAAATCAAATTGGCTGCCACTATTGGTCTTCTCGTAGAGGTGAGACTAAATCACAAAACTCAACCAAAGACGAAGGCTCGAGTAATGGCCGTAGCTCGGATGTTAGGAATTAGCAAAGATCATGGCCCACGATTGAAACGATCGTTAATAGTCAAAGTTATTGCAACCACGGCAGTGTAGAAGAAAACCAACTATATATATCAATATGAATGGCCGAATTGTGAGGAAAGGCTTTACTTCCTTGGCCAGTAAGGCTGGTCTTAGTTAAGTTTCACAAGTCGTCGTCCATACATTGCCTTAAAAATCCGGCAATATGGGTTTGCAAGTAGGCAGAACACAAGGATGGAAAAAGCCACGAATTGGGTAGAAACCATGTACCACAATATACTTGGCAGGGCTGACCTGTAGTTTGATTTCTAGAACACCGAGTTAAAAGGAATGACGTAACGTTTGCATCTCCATATCCTGTTCATGTGCAAGCGATGATGAGTCATGAATATAGAGAATATCGCTCTTAGCCAAAACAATGAAATCAAAATGAGGAACATCAAAAGAATTTTGCGAAGAGAGCAAAAACCTAAGCTAAGGATTGAGACCGGTGAATATAATGAATTTATGTTCATCCACATACTAAGGGATAGCAAGATATATTCCAAGCAGTTCGTGAGAGAACGTAAGATAGCTCTTCTCGCCAAAAGAAATAAAACGAGAGAAAAGGTTGAGAATTTAATAAGTCATGATCATATTTGGAGTGAAGTAGCACCTTCATGAGTGGATGATCTTTCAGAGGCAACTGTGATAACGGCACTAAAACCTAGATAGATTCAATAGTCAGCGAAAGTATTAATAGCCTCTTTACTACTAAAAAGATTAAAACCTCTCGGGAGGTCACTGAAAGACGAGAATATTTTATTCAATGAGAGTGGATTCGTTAGGGATTGTAGAGGGCTATTATAATATAGAAAAATCAAACCATTTATTCATAAAGGAGTTGCATTTTCTAAAACCATATTGGCTATATTTATAGATTTATTTTCCTTCCAAGCACTCAAGCAGTTCCCTATTATGGATGATGAAGTAATTAGTGTAGTTTTGCCATGTGTTGGGATGTCCGTCGAAGGACTAGCGTGAGCTGAAGCCCCTCGGAATACCCCTTTCTGTACTTTCGCTCCATACCACGTGTTCCTTGGCGTGTAAATTTTAGAATCATCGAGAAGGAAGAAGTCCAACGCTGAGTCGCTCGACCCGGCTGTATTTTCTTATGCAGGACGCACCTAGCTCTCCTTCCCCCGCGATAACACCGAATTCTCGCCCCCATGCCTCACAAGAATGTCCTTGCCACGTGAGCGCGGTTTTACGAACCCAACCCCATATTCTGAGGCAAAATTCGCTGTCCGATCCAACTCGTTATTTTGAAGTAAGTTTGCATAGACTAACGTTTCGAATCTTATGTGGACGGCTATGCCCTGGGGCTATCTATCGGAATAGCCACTTGGCTATTTAACCCTGCGTCCGCCATTTCTCGAGGAGATTGAGAGTCTGCCAGTCCCTCCATTCAGACGGTTTTGTCTGTTCGCAGCGAAGTCTCGTAACCCTTGTTCGAGTCGTACCTCGTCATTAAGATCTCACCAGCAGATCGCCTTAGATGAAGCTTTGGTCCCTGTTTAGAGGAAAGCTTATCGAACCACCTTCTTCCCGGAAAACTGTGCCGCCACCCTCATCTCGCACCCCTCTTCAAGACTTCCTTTCCCCGTGTCTGAGACTCCCAGCCGAGCTGCAAAACTGTCTCGCGTTTGAGATTCCATCTCTCTGGAGCATGAAAATCTCGTTCTTCAACAAGAAGTACTCAAAACCCACATCTACTAGTCCTTCTCGTCAGGACTCACAGAAGTAGCTGATCGAAGACCTGTGCCGTTGGTCTCCCCCTTTCGAACACTACTAAGCTTCAAGGTAAAGCGATTTTGCGTTGTAATCTCTAGATCACACCCACCGCAATGGTCACCTGCATCCTCTTGTGAATTGACTTCCCGCTCAAATTTAAATAATATCCATTGTTTGATTTAACGATAATTTTGCCCTGCCTGCTTAGCTTTGTCATATTGTAAACTATCACAATCCAATTAACTATCTTTATTGAGCAATTTTTTCCCCTTTATTTATATATATATATATATATATATATATATATATATATATATATATATATATATATATATATATATATATATATATATATTGCCCCGTTTATTATATATATTAAAATTATATTTTGGGGTCTTGATCTTTATATATCCTTTGAACTGTAACTTGGCAAGCCATTACATAAATCCCGGTCAATCGTAAACGCACTCTAAAAATCAAGGAGGCGGCCTCCCACTCCTTTAATTGCTCCAAAGCATATCACAGACGGCCGCGGGTCGGCTATCTGCCCGTGCTTGTGTATGTGTCCTTTCTCCGAGCGGGTCTTCACAGGCATACCTCGACATGCTCTCTCAACTGAAAGTGTGCTTGCTATCGTAAGAGAAAATATTATTCAAAATTGAATCAATCGAGAGAAAGTAATTAATTTTTTTAATTTAAGCGATTATTTGAAATTTAGCCCTTTTATGTGATATATCTCACGATACAAGCTAAATGAGTGGAAAATTTGGATACAAAGAAAAAAATATATAGATCACAAGTAGCAAAATATTTCAGGCCTTAAGGACGAAACTCGTTATTCTTCAAATGCATTCCTGCTCGGGCGTAACTTTCTGAAGAACACTTTCTTAAGCTCGCAACGGTAATTAATAATAACTATTTCTGTAAATCAAATGAGGACTTTGAATTGGTTGTAGTCTCATAAATAGAAAAAAACATCGTATCCAATGCACCAGAAAAGAAGCAGATGGACTTAATGGAGCTGCCTGAAATTTACATTGTGTAGTTTCAGTTTGCTAGTAAGAAATATCTAATTGAAATGTCAAAAAATGAGATAGATTATCCTCGCCTCCGGGATAATGCACGACTGCTTTCTTGCTACTCTTACTTAATGGTCTGAATCCGCATTTTCCTACCTAAAACAAATTAAGACTTTATTTAAGGGGCCAAATGACAAATAAGCACCGCTAAAAACAGTTAAAACTGTTTATTTCCAAATATATTAATGCTTTGTTATATCTTGCGATATCAGTTAGAGCTTCTTCGGGGCGATGAAATGAGTGAAACAACCTAAATTAAAGTTTCGAGTTTTATCAGTGGTTTCTCCTAAACTTCTCTCCCACACGAATGCTTTCTCGAAAATAAATTCATTGGTAAGGAAAATCTTGATGTAAAATGGTATTATTAAGTTGTATATAGTATAATGGTTTGTAATTTGGGTCATTTTACCCCAGCAAGAGGGTGGTGGCACGCCATCATGGCCATAAAACCCACGGCAAACGTAAAATATATTTAAACTACATCGGATTTTTTTCTTCTAGATTTCCCATATTTTTCATTTTCTTTATAGACTCTTTTTGCCTATTTGTATCGAGCAGCTTCTAATTTTACAGGCTATTCGCCGACTAGCTTTCTTCTATTCAGTTCTGGTCATGGACGGAAGAGGGGGAGGGGCTCATCTCATCCCCTTTCCCTACGTTGCAGGAAGGGTAAGTATTTGATCTGCCCCCTTACTTTACACCCTTTTCCCATTCCTCCGCTCCCACCTTTCTTTTCTTTTACTATCTCCTACAAATGATGATCAAAAGAAAAATACATAGAAAGAATGCTGAAACTTACATATTGTCGATTGCGTGCCCTACTGGCACCAACATCCGTAGATGCATTCCTTCCCGCCCCAATGCCTATAATGGGATCTTGGCGATAAATCTATCACTCATTTTCTCTTGCATAATCTTCCGCACTTTCTTTTGTACTACATCTAGTCATCTTCTTAACTGTGACTATTAGACTTCACTGTGGACTTCGAACATGAAAAGGATCCCCTCTCCCATTCCCTACTCTAAACTTACAGTTTTGTCCAAGGCCTGTATATGCTGTAGAGTACATAAGAAATTACACAGGATCAACGATTTAATTCTAGGAACCTTTAGATTTAAAGATTTAACCGGTTGGAGAAAAATACATATAATATAAATTTTAAAAATTCAATATTTTAAATGAATGGCCGCCATTACGCTTATCCTTCCCTTACTCCCGCAAGCTTCGCAACAGAAAGGAAGTCAGTCAAAGCGCGCCAATTATACATTGGCGAACGCAGGTTTGCCTCATTAACTTTTAAAATTCAAATTTTTTTTCTTTCCAATCAGGTTTTTTTCTATAGAGTTAAAATTTTGAAACATGATTTTTTTCTTTGGCCATAATTATTGTACACGTTATTTATCACGGCATAACATTTATTTTTCTTTTACGGATTCCTTTTAGTTTGATAGTTGTTAATTATTTTGATTTTCTTCTCGTAATACCATGCTTTGATTCTTACATTATCTTAGACGATAGACTTGAAGAAAAGAATAGAAAGGTTCCACTCGCTAGATTTGGAGCACATTTGTTGCATTTCAGTTTGTATTTTTCACTGGTGTGTGACATTTCTGAATTTGACTATTGGGGTTAAAAGTTTACCTCTATTATTATCGACTATTAACAGTTTTACACATAAATATTTAATTATCATTAATGAAAAGAACTAATTGTTTAAATAATATTTAACGCAGGAAATCAAAGTTATCTGGCAAATAAAGTCTGTAAAAAAGCTGCAATATTTACGTGACCGGAAACCAATGATTTTCAGACGAATGAAAATCATTTCGTTAAAAGTTTCTTCCGACCTTTCACAACAAACCAACAATTTTTTCTCTGTTTTTGCTCAACTCCAACTATGAAGCCAAAGTCATGACAAGAAAAATCCACCACTTTTTGGCTTTGTCTTAAATGCGAGGTCCTAATCAAAACAAATGGCAAATTAGCAATTAACAATGAATAGCCGGTAATTTATTTCATTTGTATAACATAATAGAATATATTTAATCTATTAGATAAGACATTCATTAAATCTAGACACTCACTTTTCTGTGTAATAATATGGTGTTCGAAACTTATATACCATATAAATATTAAATTAATGCGACCACTGCTACGCCTAGCATACATCCTCTATCAATTTTGTGCATTTATTAAAGTGTCAGAAATGAAAGAGAGAGAGAGCGAGAGAGAGAGAAAGAGAGGGAGAGAGCTACAAGGAGCTACAAGGAAAATAAGTACCCTAGAAGACCTTACGGCCCATACAAGGAGGGTACTTTTGGTGCAAACTTCGAAGGTGTGCGTTGGCAACCTCGAAGATCACTCGCGAGGATCTTAAAGGCGATTTCGCAAGACTTTATCTAGTCTTATCTTAAACTGGTCAACAGATTCACTGTTGACAACTTCCGTTGGAAGTGCGTTCCAACTACCGTAGATACTGTAAGTGAAGAATTTCCTACACATATCACGGAGGTATCGCTTTAGTTCAAGTTTAAAGCCGTGATTTCTTGTTATCCCCTCGCTGAGCTGGAAAATATCCCCGTAGTCCAGTCTGTCGAAGCCTCGAATTAGTTTAAATACTTCGATAGGCTGACTACGTAGTCTCCGGGTCTCCAGGTGCGGTCGGACGAGGGAGTTGTATAGATACAGTACTATTTCCTTGTTCCGATATCCAAACTGTCGCTTTATATACCCTAACATCCTTTAGGCTTTCTTCTCCACCTCAATACACTGTTTCGAGAACTTGAGGTCACTCGTGATAGTTACACCAAATTCCTTCTCAGTGTCGGTGGATTCAAGAGCAGTTCCCTTGAGGATATAGGGTAATTGAGGATTTTGGTGGCCGATATGCATCACTTTGCATTTCCCCACGTTGAAAGGCATTTACCACGTATCAGACTACTCCCCAATCTTCCCAAGATCTTCCTGCAGGCTTGCAGTATTTCCATCCTTTGCAACATTCATGCCAAGCTTGGTATTGTCGGCAAATTTAGAAATCTTGGCAACCATGTCACCGTCCATGTCGTTTACGTAGATGATGAATAGTAGTGGTCCCAGGACAAAACCTTGAGGCATCATGCTAGTAACAGGCACCAACTCAGAAGCCTTTTCATTCACCACCACCCGTTGCCGTCTGCAACTTAGCCAGTTCTCGATCCAGCCGGCTACTTTTCCATCTATGCCCAGCGCTCGCACTTCCCGGAGAAGGCGGCGGTGTTGTACCTTATCAAAGGCTTTCTAAAAGTCTAAGTAGACCACATCCACAGCCTTGTCCCAATCACGCTCACTGAAGACGAAGTGGAAGAATTCCACAGGTTCGTCAGGCATGACCATTGCTTTCGGAAGCCGTGCTGGGACCTCCTCAATAGCAGATTTGACTCTAAATGCGAAGTCATTTTGTCCACCATCATGCTTTCCATGAGTTTACCGACTATCGTAGTCAGACTGATAGGTCGGTAGTTCGACGGCTGGCTACGGTCTCCTTTCTTGAAGATAGGAGTCACCTCCGCCTCACGCCAGTCTCTAGGAACGCATTCGGTCCGGATTGATATGTTGAAGATTGCGCTGAGGTGTCGTGACACTTGATCGCGCACTTCTTTCAACACTTTAGGTAGAAACCCACCTGGGCCAGGTGACTTATTCGTCACTAGGTCAGTGATCTTCTTTTTTATTTCTCCTTCAGTGAAGTCCATATCCTCCAGCTTTTCCCCCGAGTAGGAATCCGTCGGCTGGGGGATGGGACCACAATCTTCAGTAAACACTGAAGAGAAGTAGTAGTTTAAGAGGTTAGCATTTTCTACATTTGAATTCTTTAATGTCCCCTCCTCATTCCTCAAAGGGTGAATTGTTCAACGGATTGGTTTACGGCTGTTTACATATCAAAAGAACTCCTTGGGATTCTCTTTACAGAGTCTCGCCACTCGGAGTTCCTCAGATCGCTTAGCCGCCCTTATTCTGGACTTCACTCTCCTGGATAGCCTCCGGTATTCGTCAAAGTCACCCGAGATCATCGATTGCCGGTACACATTTATCTTCTCCCTAAGCAGTTGGCCGATTTCTCGATTAAGCCACTTTAGTTGAACAGAAGACCGACGGAGGCATTTCAGAGGGATGAAACGCGATTGAAGACATGTATGTGGTTTTGAAACTGTTCCAAGAGTCTTCAACAGCCTTGAAACTCTTCTAGACTCGCGTCAATCAGTCCCGCGCGTAGACCTGCAAAATCTAGGCTTGAGGTTTAAATCCACGTCTCCGTTATGGCCACGATCTCAGGTTCCTTTGTTGTTACGAGGCCAAGGAGCTCAAGAAACTTATTCCTGATTGACCTCGCGTTGAACAGAAGAACTTTAGGGGGAGTCCCCTAGTGTAGGACTCCCTACGGTCTTTCGTTTCCCGGCTTCTTTTGTGTAGCAGTATCCCTCTTTGCCACATCTATAGAACGACGTTCCAAGAGTGATACGGGCATACTGTCTTATGTCCGTTTTCACTCCGGGTCGTACGCTCATATTTCTCCGCTCTACGACATCCTGGATTAAGTTACAGAGTACATCCTTTACCTTGAATGAAAGGTGCACTCCGTCCCTTTGGTAAAGGTCGTTTCGACCGTAAAAGGTGCGGTAAGGGTCCAGAAAGAAGACCCCTTCCGCCGTACAGAGGTCGGACAGGCGCTGGCTCAAGGTCACGTTCTTTGAGTGAGCTGTCCGGCTAGGACCTCTTCTTGGGAGCATCCCTACAACGACCCATTTGCGAGTTCTCAATCTGCAGTCGTCCACGGATCCCATGACCGTGCTGAGATTTTGTTGCCTAGGCCTACCTTGCCTCCTTGGAGGTAGAGGTCATTTCCACTCTACATCACGGCAACGAATGAATTCTCGGAGATCTGCGATTTCTCAGCCTCTCCCCTGATGTGGTGGTTTCCCCGTCCTGGCTGGCAGCATGCCTTCACACTAGTCGAAGGCGGGCCGCTAGCAGAGGCTGCAAACCTTGTGCTTGGGAATCACCTACAAGGGTAACCTTCGGAAATTTCCGTGCAGAGGTTTGAGGCTTTCCTTACGGAAGCGAACTCTCGGTTCCCCTTTTTCTTCTCCATCTTATTTTTTTGGTTTTTATTTTTCTCCTTCTTTTTCTTATTCATCTCCCCCCCCCTATCTTCCTTTGTTATATACTCTTCTGTTTTTATCTTTTCTTCTTCTGCTTCAACTTTCCCTTCTTGAGCTTCTACTTTATCTTCTGTTTCAACTTTCTCTTCTTCCTGTTTCTTTCC
Source organism: Ceratothoa steindachneri (assembly GCA_963969495.1). Taxonomy (NCBI): domain Eukaryota; kingdom Metazoa; phylum Arthropoda; class Malacostraca; order Isopoda; family Cymothoidae; genus Ceratothoa; species Ceratothoa steindachneri. Next base: position 98,800,047 of record OZ018318.1, read on the forward strand.
CTTCCTTTTCTTTTTCTTTGAGGGTTTATCCGTAGCATGTGGACCTAGCTCTGGGAGTAATACTGCAGATGCAGTGTTTACTACAGGGTTTGACGTTAACTCTGCTATTCTGACTTCCAGCCTGCGAATCAGTCCGGCGTGTTCCAATTCCATGCTGTTTATTTTCTTCTCCAACTTCCTGGATCTTTCCTCGGAAGCCCTGCATGTTTATTTTAGCTCCTTGATTTGGCCGTTTAGAATACAGTCGGTGTAGGAACTGGCCGGGTGGCATTTTGAAAAACACCCCTTCGGAAAGTCCACTCACCACTTATCTATCTGGCATATTGCGCACGTGTATTTTAGAGCTCCTAATCCTTTCTTGCCAGTTATTTTAAACACTTTCTCTCTCTCAATACTTTTCGACCAATCAATGATAAAAATGGGGGTTGGTGAGTTCTCCCCGCGTGAGTCGCTCCCGACTATCCATCGGAGAGGTTTCGGATCTTTCAGAAAGAACGTTTCATGTGCTGCTGTTCGGCCGACCGAGTCGTCAAACCTCGGCGTGCATTGGCTCCCAGCCAAGCAGCACTGACTGTCCCCGAGGAGGCCATTGATTTCTCACAAGGTGAACAACGGAGCACGCCCCGTACTAAACTCCTACTAGTTCCCTTCACGACGGCCAAGATCTCGGATCAGCGTTCAATGGATATTTCACCACACCAAGAGACTCGACCCAAGGCTTTTTATTGGCCTGGCAACCAACCTGGGAACAATGGGCCGTCACCTTGGACCGATGCTACCAGAGGCACCTGTCAACGGTCACTGGGAATGGTCAATAATTACGCGCCAGGGAAGGGGTCGACGGGGCACTACCCTCATCCCATTGATCGTTTTCCAACGCCTAGAACACCTCTAGTCCTAGTCTCTCGCAACCAGTGAGCGTCGATTGGCGTTGTTTATAGAGGTTCCAAAGCCTCTCTTTTGACGCATGAGGTAGCTGCCAGGTCCTCATGTGTAGATAGAAGGAAAAAAGGGAGTGACACGATAGGAGTAGGCTCTTTTTTTGTTTGATTTTTCTTTTTGTATAGGTGGGAGAGATAGGATAAAAGTAAAAAAGGAGAAGGATAGAGTAGAAAAGGAAGGAATGACACACTTAGTCTAGAACCTCGTTTCCGAACAAATCGACAAGGGAAGCCCTACCAGGGGTACTCAGAAGAGGTACCCCCGCCGACATAGCTCCAAAAGTCAAAGGTACACACAAGCTCTCTTCCCGCGACAAGGGAGAGTCACCTCTCCCTCTACTTTCTTTATGAGAGAAACAGAGAGAGAAAGAGAGAGTAAGATACCCATCACCTGGCCTTTCAATAGAGAGAGAGACAACAGACACCTTAGCGGCCCTTTTTGTCTGCACTAATGGAGTTGCGAAATTATGAGACGCCGCGATTACCTGAAATGCGGCCATCACAGAAAGCTGCGACAAGTGTAAGAGACTTAAAAGGTCCCATCTGAAGTCGGACAAAGTTTCGCCTACCCGGCTTAGGAACCTTTCCAGGATTATGCTAAAAGGGCAAGACTAGTGTCATCTGCAAATGCATTGAACTCTGGAATCACTTTGCTCGAACGGGGGGGGGGGGAACCCTATTCGAACTCACTATAAACCGTCCGGCACCAGAGTTGGAAGTCATTATCCGCCGCCCGCCCTTCTCCGTCAATATCTTCTGCCCGCCTTCGTCGATACCCGATATTCGCTCCGGGTATTCTCGTTAATTCACGTGAGTATACCTCGTGCTCGTTTCCACCCGTTCCTCAAACGCAACGCGCCCAGTCTCGATTCAGGTTTTACTTCGAAAGCAAGATCTAAGTTCATCCCGTAATGGTCATTGTCACGAGACTATTACTTGGACTTCACACTAAGTCAAGGATTACTACCTTGGACCAAATCTTCGAGAAAACTGTAACGCGCAATTCTCCTGTGCAAGTGCTCTCTCTTCTCCCCCTCCCCTCCTCCCTAGTGTAAACTTTCACCGTCGGCTTCGTATACGCTCAAGGTCATTCACAGTGTCCCTCAGTCAATGTTGTCCGTTTATTTGTACGGTGACCGTCCTCACTACGTCCCCTTCTTTTCTGTTGAGGCCCGTGGGACTTTATTGTGTGTATAGTGCATTCTAAAACTCATTTTAACCTTGTAAAATAATATTGATTTGCATATTTGCAAGGTTATTTTTGTTCCCGTTTTTCTGTTATCCTGGAACTCCAAGATAGTTGACTATTGGCCAACCTACTTTCAGTTAATTTGCAATCTGCTTATATTGTAAACTTCCCACGCACTCGGAAAGCAGAAAGGGTGAAATTTATCCTATTCTACGACATCTATATTAAACTGGTGTAAGGAGTGTATGGTTAACATACGACATCTTATTTATCTGGTATCAATCAATATATTGATTGAAATTTTATCAAGCGATTTTTTAACCTCGGTAAAAATTGATAATTTTTGGCTAATCTTGGTTCCTGTTCTAGAGTTTAAAAAATGAGAAATAACCATTGCATACCTATTTGCGAAGTGTATTTTTTCTCGTTTCTTTTTCTTTTCTTTTTTGGGGAATTCATTGTCAAGTGACTGAGCTCAACTATTAATTTTATTCCCCTACGGAATTGAATTGTTGCCCTTCGAGGCCTCATCTCGTGCCATAAGTTAAAGGTATAGAAAAATAGTATTATTCCTTATATTGATGTGCTTTCGTCTCAATTACAGTGAAATCTCGACCACAAAAGCTCTCTTGCGAGTATCTCCCCCCCTCCCCTTCTTTGTCGTTCGTATGTTCGTTGGTTAGCAAAACCATTCCCACTCTCGTTCGTGCGTGAAGGAACCCATAATTCCGACATACTCGTTGTCGTGCATTAATTTAATTATTGTTGTTATGCCCATCGTGTAAACCAGCAAGCATGGCGCCGTTTGAAATTTTTAAGGCACAAGGTGAGTCACTCAGACTCAGTTGAAAAGATTTGATGGCCTAAATCCAGGAAGAAGATAATAGAGAAAGAGCCGAAAGAAGAGACAGAGAAGAAAAGGAACGAGAAAAAAGAGAGATAATTCGCTCTCACGAATTGGAGATGAGCAGAGCGAGGAACGAGACGCTCTCCAGAAACTTCTCGAGTGTTAAGCAAGATGAACCGCAGTCTGCGACCATAAAACTACCCGTCTTTAAAGAAGGCGAAGACTTCGGGTCTTATCTCACCCACTTCGATAAGATCCACGAGGTGAGCCAGCGGGACATCGAGACGGACGGCATAGCACAATTATTGCTCCCGTTGAGCTCCTAACTCAGATATTTTTATTTCCCTTCCATCAGAGGCAACAATTGATTACTCATCGTTAAAAGTCGAGTTGCTTGCCGTTTACAACATGACCCCTGATTTCTATCGAGCTAAATTTAGGCATTGTCTCATTCAACCTAACCAGACTTTTCCAAGGTGCTCAATAAATACGACACCCTGGTTGATTTCGTCCTCAAGGACGAATTCCTTGCGTCTATCCCCTCGGAAATCAGATCCTTCGTGAAGGACCGGAGGTGCCATACTCTTAAGGAATGCATCGACACGTCTACGTGGCTAGTCACAACAGCTATCCGAAAAAGGGAAGAAATCAGAACCCCCCATCTCCTAAATCCAAAACAAGCAAGAAAAAATTTGTTTCTAATAATGGAAATAAGTTCGTGTAGGTGACAGGGCCTGCCAAACCCAAACCCCTCTTCTCGTCGGACAACCGTGATGTTAAACCTTTTTCTGCCAATCCTCCTGCTTCCTCGTTCCTCTGGAGGACCATCATGTGCTATTCCTGTGGAGTTTCTGGCCACGTGATATCCAACTGCCCTCAAAACTCGGTGTTTAGAAGCACCCCTCATTCTCACCAGGTACACCAGGTCAGTGTTACTTCTACGCCCCGACAGTCGCAAAATAAATCCCCTTCTTCTTTAAACCCACCGAATACGGGTGGGCATCAGGTGAACTTTTTGTTCGATAAAAGTATCCCTGGGACTCTCCAATTTGAAACTGGAGCCATGAATGGGTGCCGAATCTTCTCCCTCGCCCGTGATACAGGGTGCACGTGCATTGTTGTATCCGACGCGCTACTCCCCATGTGTCTCAGGACAACGATAAGTTTGCCGTAGTGCATGATTACCTGGAGCACGCCAATAAATTCACCATTGTTCACTGCTACATTGAGTGCGCGACTTTTACTGGTTGGGCTGAAGTCGTGGCAGCCCCCAACAAGTTATGGTCAGTCCACCTAGGTTTCTTCCGCCCCCGTTGCTCAACCAGTTACCACCCGTTCCCGCGCGGAAAAGGAAGTGAAAGCCCTTACACCTCTGGAGCCCCTATGTGCTCCTGAATTCGAGACTGCAATGACCAATGACTTTGTCAAAATCCAGATCGAATGTGAATCTCTTCGTCCCCCTATGAAACAAAACCCAGAATGAAATACGCAAAACCGTCAGAGGGAATAAGGTTATTTTCTTCCTCGTCAAGGACGACCTCCTTGATTGAGTGTGCACTGAGTAAAACGACACCGAGTCCCGCACACTATGTGTACCCCGTTCCACGTCCCTCTAATCCTGCAAACGGCTCACGATAGCCTATTTGCTGGTCATTTTAGTCACACAAATACCGCTCAGAGTATCCTCAAACATTTTTATTGGACTGGCGCGATCGACGAAATTCTTAGATATTGTCGTTTGTGCGACATTTGCCAAAAGACGGCCATAAAAGGACTAGTCAGACCTGCGCCCTTGCAGAAGGGATTCCTATTTTCTGAACCCTTCTCCTGCGTAGCTTTCGACCTAATCGGACCGATCCATTCCCCGTAGAGCGAAGGCCATAGTTACGTTTAACGCTGGTAGACTTTGCCACTCTATTTCTAGAGCGCGTACCCCTCGAGAAAATTGATAGCGTCTCCTGCGCCGAAGCCCTTATTTCCATTTTTTCCCGTGTGGGCCTGCCAAAAGAAATACTCCCGGATCGTGGTCATCAATTCATCTCCGAATTAATGGAGTACGTTAGTAAATTATTGATGATGGAGCCCCTGTTTACCACTCCTTTTCACCCGAATGGTAATGGAATGTGCGAAAGCCTCAAGGCCATTCTCAGGAAGTTGTGTGCAGATCACCCAGTAAATGGCACCGCTTCCTTCCGGTAGTCATCTTTGGTTACCGTGAAATTCCCCATCGTACTTTAGTTTTCGTCTCCCTTTGAACTTTTATATGGTAGAAACGCCAGACTCCCGCTAAGTATCTTAAAGGAACTCTATTTAAATCAGAAATTGGATTAAAATATCCAGACTTCTTATTCGTACCTACTGGATTTTAGAAAGATGCTGGAAAATTGCGCCTAAATTGCGTTACAGAACGCCGACGTCAATTTTGACAAGTATAAGACATACTTCGATTGCAAATCCAAAGAAAGGGAATTTGACCGCACATAAGAAGTTTTGCTTCTCCTCCCCACGGACAACAACAAATTGTTAAGCCAGTGGAAGGGCCCCTACCCCATAGTCTAGAAGCGTGGCGCTCCTGAGTTATTTTGATGACGTCATCACCTAGATCTCCGGTTGTACTACCGACTTTGAGCACAATATACAGCTAACTACCCTGAAACAAATCCCTTCCAAATCCTACCCCTTGCCTATACACCTCAGAGAAGCATTTAATAATGAAGTGGGTAAATTTCTAAGGTTACAGATTATCGAATCTTCGGAGTCAAGCTACTGTTCTTCGGTTGTCATGGTAAAGAAGGTCGATGGTTCTTATCAAATGTGCATCGATTTAGAAAGCTAAATTCGGTTACTGTATTCGATGCCGAATCAATCCCCACCATAGATCAGAACCTCTACCTCTTTGAGAAGGCCAAGTCATCTCCGAGTTGGATGTATGCAAGGCCTATTATCAGATCTACTTGAGAGAGCAAGTGAATAAATTTACTGCTTTCTCCACCGAAAAGGACCTTATGCAGTTTAGGAGGCTCCCTTACGGTCTGGTAACGGCTTGCAGCAACTATAACCTGATGATGAGGAGAATTTCAGAAGGCTTACCCAAAGTCACCTTCTATTTCGATAATGTTTATGTGACCACCGAAAATTTCGAAATTTTACTTGCAACCCTTAAAGACTGAGTTGCTATGTTTCTGTGAAATAAGGTTAAATTGAATATTTCTTTAATTGGCTGAAGTGAGGTAAAATTATTTGGTAACAAAATCTATTCAAAATCTGATTACAGAGCCTCTACCAAAGCAAACAATCGGTACACATGTTGTCTACTCTATTATGTGTTAATTTATGCAAAACACTGTGTAACACGATATTTATCTTTGGGTAGCAACTGCTATTTTCTATTTGCTTGTATCTAGAATACAGGAAAAAAACACTTGTTTATTTCAAACTTTGCTTTGGGGCCAGGATAATGATATATATATGAAATTTACCTATTCCTTCCGGAAAGAATTGGCAAATTTGAACTTTTATTTTCATAAGTAGAAACAAAACGACATGATACATAAGCGAGACATTTAAAATATTAGAAAATGAGTAGTTTTTTGTGATTTACGCTGGTTTGTGGACTGACGCAGACCCCGGCTTCCACTTTTGCCACAGATAGCTTAGGAAAGATATCTTGGAGATTCTTGAAAGCTGTAGACTCCTTATCTAAAGCTCTGTCAAATTGTTTCATCAGACCCAATTTTAAGTGCAGAGGAGGAAACAGTACTTTGCAGGGGTCAAACAAAGGCTACCATTTGACGTGGTTTCTTCTCACACTGAACTCGGTTCGTTGTAGCCAATTCCGCTGATGGTAGTGTGCCACGGTGTCTCTACTGTTCCAAAGGCAAGGATAACAAGGAAACTTGGTAAAACCACCTTGGAGACCCATCAATAAGGCCACCATTTTTAAGTCTCCGATAACTTCCCAACCGTACTCTCTATATTCCAATGCATCTAACAAGATCTTGACACCTTCTTACTCCTTGAGCTGCACCGAGTGAGCAAGGGGAAGAGATGTTCCCGTTATGACGCAACACTGCTTTGAGGCTCCTGGACGAGCTGTCAATGAAGAGACGCCACTCGTTGGGGTTACAGGCGATTCCGATTGCCTCAAACAGACCTACAACATTGTGACAAAAGCAAAGCTCATCTTGACGTGTAAAAAAGCTTGAAAAACACTGGTAACGCTTTCTCTGTCCTGAGGTTTGCACACTATCATCTAACAACCCCCCCCCTGCTTAAGTCTCGAAGTTAAAAGCTCGGCATTGGACTTTGTGAGAGCAAGATCTCCGACAAGGTTATTGAGATCTTTTTGGCTTGGGTATTATAGGTTTCTCTCCTCAGTTGCAACTTTGTAATCTAGATCAATGACTTCATCTTTTCTAATCACTGTAATCTGGATCAATGACTTCATTCTCTTCTGAACTGCTTTTCCTTTCTAAAAATTGCTAATCTCTTTTTAGATGGGTGGTACGGGGAGCTCAGAACTGTGCGGCACTGCCGCAATAGATGACTGAAGGATTGGATACATGATAGCAGGCGCATTTTTGCCTGCTCGACGTCTGAAATGGTTCACCATGCAGAAGAAACAATTGTTCGTGTGGTCAGTTGGTTCCCTCCAAATTCTTGGGATTAGGAAATTCATAGCTCTTTTCTCATCTGTACCATCCAGTAAAAAAAAAATGAAAACATAAGTATCAATATACAAATACTTTTCACTTAGTGTTATTATAAATGTTAAAGAAATAAAAAATACAGTAACCAAATAAACAAAACATTATATTTATATATATAAATATATATATATATATTACTTTCTAGAATTCTTTTGCAGAGCTCGCAGGTGAAATGAGGTGCCTAAGGTTTGTCGTGATCTTCGAAAGCCATGCCGAAATATGCCTTGTAAGCTTCATAAATTTTAGCAGATCTCTCTACAGAGTACTTTTTCATTCTTCTCTTAATAAATTCGCCGCAGACATAGCAAAATGCCTCTGTCAGGTGGTTACAACCTCTTGATGCCAAGTAGGACGAATGCTTCTATCAATAACAAGTGACGATATCTACGCTGTGACAGCTAGAGTTAAACTGATCTGTTGAGTAGACATTCTTTGTATTTATACAGTCATCTACGTTACCAGAAAGATCTATAAATTCTTCATTAGACATATAACAAATTCTTGAAAGTTCTAGAAAGCTCTACCGTTTATTTTTTACCAAATTAGTGTTGAATCTATGTGGAATGTAAAAGAACTGCCATTGCTGTTCATGACGCAAAAAAAAACAAAATATAAGGGAAATAAAAGCTATTACTACTGTATTACTGTTTCTATAACTTTTTAAGTACAGTATATCATGTTTATACCTTAGCTGGAAAAAAACATAACCCTTGAAACTTTTCATATATTTTTACTATTTGCATCAAAATAATGTTATTTACCATAAATAGGCTAATTTAAAAATTCAATGTCCTAGCCACAAAAGTAAAGTTTTGTTATTAAAATTTACTTTTTTTACTTAATAAAGCCACAAGCAATTGAGAAATAACACTTTTAACCCAAGGACAAGAAAAAAAGTTAAATTTTGTTACACAGTGCAATCAGTATTTACAAATTATACATGATAAATTTTCCTACAAAAATTTCCATAACATAATGACAAGACTAAAAAAATGTTTTTCTGCAATTTTACTGATACATACAAGCAAAGAGACAATTCATCAATCTGGAAGGTGTCAATAGTTTGTTTGTTTTATATTTTAAGTGAATATATGAGCAAAGACGAATTGCGGCGAGAATGGCTTGCTTGTATGGCTCTACTCAATGTACAAATACGAGTATTAGCTAAAGATCCTGATATAGGTATACCAAACGCTCCTACATTATCCCGTTTATTCATTCTAAAGGAAAGGAACCCTCACATTTGGGGAAGAGGGTATAAAATTACAGAATGATTATAAATTAAATAATCTCACCAGAATTAAACTGCAATCTAGGAATACTCAAAATGTACACCGTTTAAAGGCCAACATGAATCACAACATATTTAGTAGAGTTCATTTCACTTCTTTTAAATCATAATATACTGCATGTTGCATCTATAGTAATGTTGTGCCAAAAATTGCTTAGTGAAGATTTTAGATATGCATCTCAAGATTTTGAGTTAAATTCTGCAAATCCACAAATAACTTAAATTGCATTTTAATTTGAGTGGTGTCTTCGTTGAAACATTTAAAAGGCATTAATTTTAATGAACACTGCTTGTAAGTTAGAACGAAATGATGGAAATATATTGTGCTTACAAATTAATATATTTAAAGTCGGCGTTCTTTTTTTTGTAGTAATACTATTTTTTTTTAGTGGTTCACCTTGTGAATGGCATCAAAAGGTAGTTAAAACAGAAAACACAGCCATAGACCTAATTATACTTACAGACACATACGCATGAAAATAAGAGAGCCTTTTCTTATTGCTCGGTATTTTAATGTAAATAAGCGAATCATTGCAATTAAAGAAAAGTAATTTCGTTTTATTCTTTTATTAGTATAGAAAAGTTTGGAAGAATATCTTCAGCATCAAAGTTTTATAACCACCAAGAGCCGAGTACAACATTCACCATTTAGTTAGAAAAAAATAGTCCTATGGTTTATTTTGTTGTTGTTTTTTAGGAAGAGAAGTAAACGAACCTGTATGGAAATAATGCGCTTCAGGAAGATATGAGCCTCCTCTCCAACAATAAGAAATAAGTGTGCCAGTTTTGGTACAGGATAATGTTCCGTGCTACAAAATACAGATAGGGAAGCAGTTGTTTTAAGCTGAAAATATCACGATGATATAGGCGCCTGCACAGAACAAGGATTTAAACCTGATAGAAAGCCTATTGGAAGATACTCGGTGAGAAGGTTATGTCTCGGAAACTGACAAGATTGAAGCTCTCTGGTAAAGATTGGAAGAAGAATCGGATAAAATCACTCCCCAACAATGCGGCAAATTTGCAGCCTTGCAGCTAAAGATGCGCACAAGTCATTCAAAACGAGGGTCTGAATACTTTTGTTAATATTTTTTCAATTGTCTTTGATTATGTTGTTGTCTGGTTATGCTCGCATTTTTACATATTTTTCTAGCTTTAGACGCATCCTTTATTTGAATATATATTACTTTTGTCATTTTTTAGGCAATTTTCTAATATGCGATACTTGGACAGTATCATAATCAAAATTCAACGAATATTCTTTGTAATTGTCAAGAAAATAAAACGTGTATTTTCAATAAAATATAGAATTTCATATTTTTACTCTAGTTTTGGTCGTTACTCTTGCTAATAGTTCAAGAAAATAAAACTTATATTCTCAATAAAATATATAATTTCATAGTTTTACTCTAGTGTTGTTTCCATCAGTGAAAAATTTAAGGTTATAATTGATAAAATGGTTTTTAGTTAGCAATAAATTACATATGTGTAGGTGCCTTAATATCTCTTTTTTGCAAGTGTAGGTTTGTTACTTAGATTAATGATTGTCTTCCTACATTTCTTCAGCGTATTCAGGCATCTTTAGTGCTTTTCCATACAGGCGAAAGCACAAAGAGAGGCGAGTGGAGAGAGTATTCATCTTTAATAAGATTTTTTTATCAAACTGTATGTTAGTTATTTATGTACAAAAGAGTGTCTGCTTGTCATAGATAGCAATGACTATTGAGGTACTCCAACTCCGTGTGTCTCGTTTTCATTTTACGCAAGTCTACCGAATGTATCAGTTATTCCATTACTCAACTCATCATATATTCGTTTAATCATCACTCTTACAACAATCAACTGCCACCTCACCCACATAATTTTCGTATTCACTTTTATTCTTGCCAGGAGTAAATGGTACCTCTTATATACAGGTGATAGATTTCCACTCACTTCTTCCTAAGCAATCTCTTCACTTCCCTTCATATTTGTCTCATATAGAGGAATCATTTGCATATATCTCTCTCGTAAACACATTGATTAACACTACCCTCTTTTCCACATCAACTCTGCCACTTATATTCACACCGCCACTTGTTTCACCAATTTACCCATTTATCTTCTCCTCTCCTCCATATTTTTTGTCTATTAAACTTTAGTTGATATACATGTATATCGCCTGTGTTTCTCTCATATATTCACCACAGAATATTCTTAAATTTTCGATTAGATTTTTCTCATCTTTTTCTCAAATAGAATTCAAATTTTGTTTAAGATTAATTTACTCCGAAAGAATTTAATCCTTTTTCTAGCTCGTTCAACGACGAGAAAAAAAATTATGTGAGATGGAACGAGAGTTTATTTCACTTCTCGTCAACTATTTCCAAGTTAAATATACTGATATTTTATGTGAAAAAAATGCAATAATGAGCATTCAAGTTTTAGTCAATAAGAACTTTAACTGTAAAAATATTTTTTTCTATTTGCATTGAACCGTATTTTTCTTGGCCATACGATCATTCAACACCGCCACTTAGAGGGTTGACGAAGAATCAGAGATGGGTAACGTTTTCTTAAATCAGGCATGAATTTTTTATTATTGACGAGGGCATTTTCAATCATTTGAGAAACAAATAAAAGCAGAAAGAAGTAATGTACAGAATACAGGGCCCCAAATGCAGGAAAATATATAATTGAGACGAAGAAGCGAAGAGAAAGAATGGAATTACTATTAAAAGAATATTAAATTCTATGAACCAAACATTTCTCCAACAGATTTTTATGCAAATAACGCAGACATTTCATTGCAAGGCGATGGTGAGATATATGTCAAGTTAATTAAATATCATCAAAAGTAAATGTTGTCAACAACCTGTACCTATCTGATGAGAGATCAAGAGGCTTTCTTAATTCAATATCTTCTCTGAATATAATAAATCTTTGTTTTGTTTTGTTCTCTTCAATTCATAGAAGATAAGGGACTTTTATTATCTCATTCAGTGTGAGCTTGATTGAAAGCAAATTGAATAAGAGTACATATTTCACAAAAAATGTTACTCATTGATCATAAGAGAACAAATAGTCGAATCTGAGTTATGATTCTCATTAATTAAGTATCGCGTTTTGCATATTGGAAAATTTAAGAACGTACAAAAACACCTTTAGGTTACTATTCTAAGTTAAGTTTAATATTTGTTATTATAACACTACCTTTTTATGTTTCAACATTTAAGAGATTTAATCTTGTTAGTGTTTTGCAGAAAACATGGATTTCCAAACAGTTTCTGGTTTTCCCATATCCTCTAATTCCGAAAGTTAGCGATGGATTTGATATTAGATGGTTACGAAATAACATTTAGCAGAATACTACATAAATCATTACTAAGTAAAAAAGTGACACTACAACCATAGAAACTTGCATGCTGATTCGAATTATGTTTAGCCGATATAAAATACCAAAATATAACAAGGGTCCCAATATGTTGTTGACATCATCTATTCCGAACGCCTTTTCAACTGATCAGGAGATACAACTGAAACATGAAGGAAAAACACGCCTTCTCTGACCCAATGCCACCAGTTGCGCTCCCTTCCTACATCACTGCCTGCAGGAGGACAAGCGGCTATATATATATTCCACTATTTTCACTTCGTATACCATCATTACTCTCTTTACAAGTCTCTCGCTACTGAATTTCTGCTTGAATACACCCTCGGTAGATTTGAATTTTAAATTTCTAGATCCTTAATGAAATTTATACAATTTTAAGCCACTGTTGGAAATAATCTTAAAATTTTAAAACCCAATAACAAGGTTCCAAATTAATTTAAATAATTAAAATACTTTATTGCAATTTCTGAATCTGAAAAACACAAACTAAATAATAGAATAGGAATAATTGGAAATATAAATTTACATACTAATAATGCTTAGAATGGAAGAATGGGAAAAGATAAAGAGCGATTAGTGAAGCTGTAGCATAAATGATTCAATTACAATTAAATGCAAAACAAAATCAACTTTGGTGGGGGAGGGGCACCTAATTATGATATTATGGCTTTTCACACCAGATTCGTGCATCTAACCAACTCTTCTCCATCATCTTCAGGATTATTTTAATACCTAGGTCCTCGATTAAAGGTGAAAAAGTGTGCATATTTATATATATTAATGACGCTATTCATCTTACCTAAAATGTGATAGTTGTTGATTTCCATGTTTCACCCTTGAATCTATCTTTAGCATCCCAAAGTAATCCGCAAACAATCTATCACTCCACTGCCCCACTGCAATGGAGATATGGCCTTTCTAACTGAGGGCTAGGGATGGAGAGGAAGTAAAGGTATTTGGATAAGGATGAGAAATAGTTGAAAAGTAATCAATGGTTACCCAGTTGGGAGCAACATAGTTCGTTAATCTTGAGGTATCAAACGAAGGAGGTAGAAGAACCTACTTGGAGTTGTATGAAAAAATAATTATTTGATTAGTTTTCTATCGAGCCCAAGAGTGAAAACCCGTTTATATTATTAATTAAAATAACACTTGATAATAATTCATATGTGATAAATATCTATTCTCTGATAGTATTCAATATAACTTTGTTTATTTACCTATGTTTATAGTAAATTTTGCAGGAAGGGGTTGCTTTTATTTTTGCCATCGAGATGATGCTTAGGTGCCACCTTAGCTAGAAGAGCTAATATGAATGGGCAAGATGATCAAGAACGAGAAAAGGAGACTGATAATACAAGGACATCGTAAAGTATGTTCATTGAAGGCACCTAGTATTATGGGTGGACGAAAAAGTTATTCAGGAAGAACTAAATGAGCATATAGGAAGGGCTAAGTGGGTGTTCAGAGATCGTTGAATTAATGTTCAAGAATGGCCCACTTCATATAGGCTGCAAACCTTCAAATTTTTAGGAAAGGATCAATCGAAGTATAAGAAGAGATTAATTGGTTTTCAGAAATGGAATAACTGGGTTTTCAAGGAGGGCTCAGTCCACACGGAGCGATGAACACCGCACGTTCTCCGTTAAAAACAATGTTTTGATTGAGTGAGCCCCAATTAGATTTGTGAAAGGGGAAAATTTGAATTACGGGAGAGTTAATGTGTAGTAGGAGGTGGCCCAAATAAGTGTCAGAATAGAGTTCAATGGGCGTTACGAGTTATGTAAGAGCTCACCAGGTAATATACGTGGTGGCTCAATGGATGTTAGGCGATTCCTAGAGCGCTGAAATGTTCAAACGCTACCAACGGGAGTGTCCTGGAGCGTTCAAGGGATGTTACGTGACAGTTCGATGAATAACACAGACAGATGCAAGAACACATTGTTTTTCAAATTTGAGACCTCTCAAAATTAATATGGTCTAATCATTTTAAAATTAAATGTAGTGAGAATATTAATTTCATCTTATACCTTCTAGAAGATCTAGGTGGCTTAAGTGCCAGATTTAACCATTAATTATAATCTATATTCAACTGCATCCGCCATCTTTCGTCATATTGCTCTCTTTTAAGTCGCTGCATATACATATATGTCTATTATATCACAGAGGTCTTTTGCATTATTTTTCAAATTTGTATTATACGGAAATATGAGATATTTTGCTCAATAAATCATTTTGAAGATTGTTAATATATTGGGTTGAGGAATAAGTTCTTGTGGTTTTATAAAATTTATTCATAACCATTAACAATTTTAGAAAAACTTCATTTTTAATTGATAACAATATACAATATAATCAATAATGTATTCTCCGTTGTTATTTACGACTTCTTCTCAAAGTTCAACTAGTTTTTCGATGCCTCTGCAATAAAAATCCCTGGATTTTGACTCGAAGAATTCGTCTAGCCAGGTTCTTAATTCCACATCAGTATTGAACGAAACGCCGCCCAAAATTTTGGAAAGCGATTGGAACAGATGGAAATCCGATGGAACCAAGTCTGGCAAATATGGAGGATGCGGCAGAATTTCCCAATTAAGCGTTTGAATGGCGTCTTTTGTCATATTAGCAATGTGAGGACGAGCATTGTCGTGTTGCAGAAGGACTTCATAGCGTCAATGAGGTGGCTTTTTACGAAAGCCTTTGGCGAGTCGATACATTTGTTGGCCATAAGGTTCTGCATTGACAATTGCGTTGTCCGCAAGGAGCTCATAAAGATTGATGCTTTCACAGTCCCACCACACACACAGCAGCGTCTTCCATGGATGAAGTCCTTGCTTTAAACGCAGAAGTGTTTTTTTTATTGGGGCTAAGCCATTGTTTTCGATGGTCCATGTTGACTTAAACACACCACTTTTCGTCGCCAGTGATGATGCGGTGAAAAAACCTCTCCTTATATCCACGAGTAGCCTTGTGACGGGGAAGCAAACCTGCGGCAATCGTTGGGCGTTGAAGTTTGTTGCTTTTGCTTAAAGCGTGCGGAACCCATGCACCGAGTTTTTTAACTTTCCCCATCGAATAAAGGTGATTCACTACAGTTTTCTGATCTCACGCCAATTGTACAGCCAATTCTCTAGTCGATTGACGAGAATTTTCATTAAAAAGTCGTTCAATCGATCTTCATCCCACTTATTGGGCGACCAGAACGTTCTTCCTCATTAAGATTGAAATGACCGTTTTTGAAACGTGAAAACAACCATTGAGGTTTCCTTTTGACAAAGCATTTTCTCCGTACACAGCACAAATAACGTGACGAGCTTTGGCTGCGTTTGCATTGTTCCCGTCTCGATTGAAAATGAATAACAACATGCGCCTTTCTTTCAACTTTTCACTCCATTTTGAGGGTACAGAATAAAAATTAAATTAACACAACTTTTAAATAAACCGCAATGACTTATTACTTAACTTCAGGACGTAGCCTAAGCAAAAGCCTAATAGTTTACGCTGTAAAGAGATTGAGCCTAAGCTTTACAAATTTTGCTCTCATTATTTATTATTGTTTCTTAATATGTGCACAAATCACGTAAACAAAACTTAAATCAACACAACATAAAAAAAACCCGCAAGAACTTATTCCTTAACCTAATAGATAAGAAACAATAAACCAAGATTTACTCATTCGAGGAGAGCAGATTTCTATCCATTTCAGTCCATTTCACCTTATCCCATGTGTTTTTAACTTTATCGTAACTCTCTTTAATGGGATACAAAGAAAACTTTTGAGGGGAAATCGAGATATATTATATCGACATTTCTATTGGTCAAAGGTTGAAATGATTTCGTGATAAAAAAATTAACAAGTGATTTGACTACAGGTGATGCCGTCGAAAAGCATTCCAAGTCGTTTTGGTTTCGGAATCTATATTCACCATAATTCCGTCATTAGTAGAAGATAAAGAAGTGGGCTTAAAATTCCGCGAATATTCTTGTTATTTATTTAGAAAATCGCAGTGACATTTGCTTCTTTAACTCGCTTGGAACTATACCTTCATTAATTGATTTGTTAAAAGTTTACAAAAGTATTTTGCCAGTTCACATTACAATTTTTTAAGGTGAATTACATACACTTTATTGCAATCTGGCGCTTTAGATATTTTATTTATTTATATACAGATGAATAATATTTCGTTTTGGTAATATCAATATTCGAAAGAGTGCGGTCATCATCAAGACTAATAACGTCGGGGTCTCTAGGTAAAGTTCTAGTGTCTTATTTGCTAAATACGTTTTAGAAATGCTCACCTAATGCTTTCACTATATTGCATGGGCAATCACTTAGTACACCTTCAGAAACCATCACCGGTTAGATGCATTTCCTACGTTAATTTAATTTATTGACGTAGCTATACAATTATTGAATTAAAATGATATTCGCGGAATTTTAAGCCCACTTCTTTATAGATATTCCTTTTCATTGTTCCTTTTGGCTGGCCTTCTGGTATATTTTACAAAACGACGCTAAAATATACTATGCCCCCCCACTTTGCTGGACCCCCGCCCCCCTTCCTCTCTCTGACCTTATCAACTTGTTCAAAATTATGCAGCTCTTGTGTTCTTCCTTGGCGTCGTTTTCCTTTGTTAACTGCCCTTTTTCTTAAAGAAAAATGCTCCCTGCCACATACTTCTCTTTTTTGCTGAGCCTCTCTTCACCCAAAAGAGCTGTATTTTTCGGTTTTGATCCTTTGTTGCAAGTACCCTACAGTCATTTATGCTGCATGGGTGACTCTATCTTTAGAATCTGTGCCCTTATAACGTGGAGTGAACTTCTGGACCCTATATTCTCCTCATCCATTCTCTCGGTCTTCAAGAGAACTTTGAAGAGGCATCTCTTCCTTCAAGCCTCTTCTTAGGTCGAGACAAACGGTCCGCGAGGGCTTACAACTATGTAAAGAGAAATATAAATTGTTATTTTTATTTTTAAATGAGAAATACATATTATTTTCCTCATATTTACGTGCAAACATCTTTAACTTTCGTAAGATTTCTGAACGCAATTAAAACCCTCTTTCTCTCTGACTTCTTTCTTAAAGGTATAATTAAGAACGAGAAAAGCAGACGTAAAAAGTAATAACCTGCAAATAAACATTAACCTTTGAGAATAACACAAGAGAAAGGTACAAACGAGAACAAATAATAATATAACGATAAATGTGAAAAAGTGATGCAATAAGTAAAACTTTACGCAGAGATGGACAGATTTCCTAGTCATGAACCGTCAAAGTGGTGGCATATGTAGCCTGGACAGGCATGCTGCAGCTTACATCTAGGAGATTTTGTGCATTCTCGGATCCACTGCACGAAGAGTGATCTTCCATATTTGTAGAAAGTTTGAGAGATTCTGAAGAGTTGTACACCTTCCCGATCATGGGTGTATCAAATGTGCATTTCTCTCTTCAACCTATTCTATTTATTTCATGATGATTAAAATAACGCCGAATTGACGTTCACGCTGACTGCTCAAACCCTTTTCTGGGTATTACCCACTGGACTAGGTTAAGATAATGAAAAGGAAGAGGAACCTGGTAACACGACTTGTGCTCGGCTGCTTAAAGACGGAATGAAATGTGGTGGACGGAGATAACTAAAATCCAATAACGAGACAACAGGTAGAATGGAAACGATCAAGAGAACAATGGACCCCATAACCAAATCCTTCAAGCAAAGGTACTGTGCTTGGAGGGCGCATTTATGGCCACCCAAACAAATTCATAGAGAGATCAAAGGCTCTTAGAACCCCGTATTTGAAGCCCCTTGAGAGTATTCCAAACGGAATTTCACCTCTAAAATATTATGAAAGAAAAGTACCATAATGGAACTAGATTTATAGGATTTTTGTAGGGGAAAAATGTAAATTTCACAAGTTCCGAACCGATAAAAATCGAGGACCTGCCTAACATTTTAGCTTGGTTCTGGTGAAGATCATTTCACTCGATTCATTAATTAAAATACGGTGAAACCAACGAAAGCATTTTCTTTCGATATTTTAAAAGGTTATAAAGAGAATTCAATGGGAGTGAATATTAGTGGAAGGCGACAGGAGGAACCAGGAGAGTGCGTAGTTCTCCAAAATCTACCTGTTTTGCCATGAAGGTAGGTTCCCTTGTGTAAAATATTCTACATGTCACCGAAGGTGGTAAGCATTTACTTGAAATGGATAGAAGGATAGCTAGAGGAAAGAAGGGCTACAGAGACTGAAAGCTACATGGAGTAATACAGTCTTGAGATTGACAGAGGCCTGGAAAGAAGCTGAAGTTAAAGTTTAAATCATAATGAAACTTGCGTAAATGGCAAAATGAATGAAAATGAATGAAAATGTATCAGCGTATTAACTTGTTCAGCCATTCATTGCAACATAAATCATCCCAAATATCATACACTTGTTTTTCTGTAATATGGATACATGATTTTATGTTTAACTAATTATAACTTTAATTTCATCAAGAGCTAAATTATTTGCCTCACCAGATGTAGTCCATTAATCTATATTTACAGGACAGGAGAAGGCAGATGGGAGTGTTTAAAAGGTGCCTCCTATCATAAAATTGAACCTCCACGATTAGAAAATCAACTGCAGATGAAAGGAACTCTAAATAAAGACTATTAAAGTGATTTAATGTTTGCAATCCCAAATCTCGGTCCAGTGGTGAAATATAACAGTTGTGTTATTGCTCTGTTTGTCACAGTCAGCCTGTATTCATTTTTTGTCTATGTTTATCTTGGTTTCTGTAAATATTTTTTTCTTCACTCTTATTTTTATTGACAGAGAAAAAACCTTATACAATTAAACCAGCCTCCTTTTAGTTCTCTTTCTCCTTCGATTAGAGTGTTTACTTTTTCCGTTGCTCATTACATACCGGGTGTCCAAGAAGGATTGCTCGTTTTGTTTTGTTTTTAAACCTACATGGTTAAATTAAAACACATTTCAAACAATAAAATTTTTTTATAAACGTTAGTTTTTATCCATTTAAGAGTTATTTTCACAATAAAATATAAGTTTAAGGATGCCTCATGAATAAAACTCCATAGGCTTTGAGGCAAAATAACTGTTGAAGTGTCCTTTGGACTGCGTCATAATCAAAACATTATTCATTGCCAATTTGATTATTTAGGGACAAAAAAAGACAGTAATACAATACAGCGAAGTCAGATAAGTATAGCGGATGAGGTAATAATTCTAAACATTGAATACTTAGTTTCTCACTATACGTGCGATGTGTTTTCGTGCATTACCTTGTAATTAAAGATTCTTTGATATGAACGGAGTTGAATAGAGACTGCAACTATTTTTTGCTTCAAAGGATAATAAATTTCATTCAAGACTTTTAAATAAAATTATATTTTGTTGCGAATAGAATTCTAAAACTGCGGAAAACAATTTTTTAATAAATTTTTAATGTTTAACTTTATTTTCATTCATTCTCGTTAGTGAATAAAAAAGAAAAAGCAAACGTTCATGCCCACCAGATATATCCTCGTAGATTCCGCAGCTCCTCCAAACCACTGAGAACTCTAAGCTCACTTTCTGCCTTTTTACTATTTTTCCTTCCTAATTCATGGGTCATTTGATTAATCGATATTTTCTTCTAGAATAGAGATTCATGTGCTCGTTTGTATACACCATCCCTCCCTCTCGGGACCATCAAACGTGCCTTGAAGGCCCAGCTCTTCTCCCAAGATTCTCCTTAGCTGAGGGACAAGGGCTCTGAGAAGGAAGATGACCTTGATGTAAGCAATAAATAATCCCTGTTATTATGTATAAGTCCTACTTGCCCCCGTGCTGGAAGGGTACAATGAGAGGAATTCCGTGAAAATCAGTTGATTTTGTTTTCTCTTTTGTAATGTTTACGACGGTAGTTAAGAGTATCATAGTTGATTGATATATTAAGCAGTGAATATATATATATATATATATATATAATGTTTTGCATATAGGTAAAATAAATAGATAAGAGTGTAAAAATAACATGAAATTAAGTGGAAAAGGAAAAGTTATAAGTTGAAGTATGAAGTAAAAGTTCCTGGACAATGCGGAAATCAGGTATTTACTAATTTACATTATCTTTAAACGTAATAACAATAAATCTTAAGATTAATCATCTGCAATAATTAAATATATATATATATATATATATATATATATATATATAATAAAGGGATTCTTATCATTCTATTATTGTATAATTAAATAGTTCTGTTATTTCTATAAATTGATTATAAATATATTACAGTTATTATTTTATCCTTCTGCATAATTCTACATTTATTTTATAGTTATTCGTAACTTAGATGTTTGTAATTAGTCATTTTATTACTTTTTTGTTTAAAATCGAATTATTAATTAAATATTTAACGCTGAGTCAATTTTATTTTATTTTTCTATCATTTTAATTATATATAAATTCATTTTATAGTTATTTATAACTGAATTGTTTGTATTTTTAGTACTTGACTATTTTATTGTTTATAATCGAATTATTACTAAAATATTTAACGCTGAGTTAATTTTGTTACTTTAATAATTTATATTTCAATTATTTACCTTATACTCAATCACATTTGTTACTTTATTTTTATTTTGACACTTTATTTCTTAATGTTACTATTTATATCTTAATTATTTATGTATTTATTCACTTCCAATACTTATTCCCCATTATTACTTTATTTAGTATATAGTCACTTTATTTACATATCTGTATTTATAATTATTTGACTATTTATGTAATTATTCGCTTTCTTTTGAGTTTTGTCACTTTTATTAATATATTATTGCACTTTTTGCCTTCACTTTGAAATCTCCGAGATTTTTTTACCACATTTAATTAACTTCTACGTCTGTAATATTTACCTTGTGGACGCTTTCTGGCGGGATGTAGACGACTCCTTCTTCTATAAGTCCATCGATTTCTTTTGCGGAGTACGGTCCCTCGAAAGTCCACTTTTGCTCGCTCCGCTGAATACCTCTGAGTAACTGCTCAGAGTCTTCAGTCTGGGGTTTGCACAGAGATGAACAGAAGACCTTAAGGGCGACCTCCTTCCCGGCGAAGAGGCAGCCTTTGTCCAGTACCTCTTTCTTCAGAGAGACTGGCGCGACTTCTTCTCCTTCTTTTAATATGTCTTCTTCTTCCTCGTCCGTTTGCTGGGATTCCTTCTCCTTGATTTCTGTTTTTGTTTTCTTTTTTCTGTTTATTTTCCTTTTTCATTAAGCTTTAGTTATAGTCCTCATTTTTGGAGTCTTCTTCCTTGTTGGGTTTTTTTTCTCGGTGAGTGGTTGTTCCTATTCCTTTTCTGTCTGGTTTTCTATAAATTTGAGGTTCAAAATTTCTTCAGAAGAGGAGTTGGGATGGGAGGGACCACAGATTTTTCTTTATACCGTTCATCGACAGGAGGCAAATGTACCCGGTTTTGCCCGATTTGCCAAGTGGGCAAAGATTACCATTGCCATTATTTCTTTGCTGTCGTTTCACAATAGCAAAATCTTTTAGGAATTTTTTTTTAATTGTTTCATGGGCGAGACAAAATAAGTAATAAGTAGGCAATGATGTCCTGAAATAAAGATTTTTTTTACGATAGCTAGATATTTTTCTTTAGTATTTTCTAGAAATTTGCTTAGCAATTTTCAATATCTTTTCATTGTGATTCCAAAAATGCCTGTAAGTTTGTTTTCGTACAGCTGTTTGTGTTTTTCTTTTTTTCGGCTTTGCAATTTTGCGTTTCTCTTATCATATTTCTACCTAAACTAAGGTATTTGCATTGTATCACTCGTTTTTATATTTACTTATTTGCTTATTATGTTTTATTTATTTTAGCTCTTTAAATTTGTTTAATTGCATACGTTTCTCTTTTTCTCCATAACGAAATTCCATTGTTCGAATTTAGTACGGAATCTATTTGCAAAAGTAGCCTTATCAGACTATCTATTATTTTAATTTTGCAAGTAAAAGAATAACCTCTGAGCCCCCTCCCCCATTAGACGACGTCGGGTACGTTGTAAAATATATGCCAATCCTGCGACCCGTCCCAAGCCTCGCTCCCCCCCCCCCCGGTGACGAAGCGGGAAAATGCAGCGCTCCCTCACCCTTGCTGCTAATTGATGAATCGACTCCGCCTCCAGATTAAGATGTCTGGAGCTTGTGACTTCTTTCTCCAAATACTTGGGCTATTCTGTAGTTCGAGGAGTCCAGCACGCACCTCAAGGCCCTCCTTATCGTCTCGTTCCGTGAGCGTTCGTCAGACAGCAGACTTCTTCAGGCGTGATTCTACCCAAGTTAATTGGTAGCTTCTGTAAACGGCAAGCCTTTGAATTTACGCAACAGTCTCCCTTCGTTTAATCGAACTGGAGAAAATCTCCATCGATTAATTTAGAGGAAAAGAAGATTCCTTTTCATTGGAATTAGGAGAATTCCCACATTCCCTGTCGAACGTGATCTTTGAAGTTTGGATATCTTCATCTGAAGGTTGGTTCGGATCGTGCCCCACCTGCCTCATTAGGATCGTGCCCCACTTGCCTCATCGGATCATTCCCCACTCGCCTCATCGCAAGAAGGACCTTCCTCGAATTCATCGACCCGTAAGACTGAAACACCCTCCATTATTAGTATTGTCAAGTTTCGCCTTTTGTTCTGAGCCTAGTTACATTAATCAATTAATTCCGTTTGAGAAGCCATTCTCATAATAATTAGCAAGAGACTATTTTAATTTAAATAATTCCCGTTTGCCTATTATTATTCTTAGTTTGATCTGTGTAAATAAAATTATATTTTTGTTGTTTCATCTTTAACTAACCTTGAACGATACTCTCGGCTTATTCAAGTAAAACTTGCCAACCATTATTGCACTCTGTTTGATTATTAAAGATTTGGAACCCAACGCCTCAAGTATGACCTCCTAGTCGGTTGTTAATCTCTGCTAGCACTCCTTCATTGGTTTGCGTTAAAGTAGGTGATTAAGTCACCCTCCACACATAATATAGGAGTAGTGTATGGTATAGAGTGGTTGTACCACGACATATATATATATATATATATATATATATATATATAATTACTTCTATATTATAAAAACTGGTGTCAATTGAGTGAGGTCTATTACATAGTAAATCAGTTTCTATATAAATATTAGTTAATGGCTAAAAAAGCAAACAGTCGACTGCATGCTTTTCAGGTTTGCTTTTATAGCCATTAACTAATATTTATATAGAAACTGATTTACTATGTAATAGACCTCACTCAATTGACACCAGTTTTTATAATATAGAAGTAATTATATATATATATATATATATATATATATATATATATATATATATATATATATATATATATATATATATACCGTGTTTATAAATTAAGAATTAATAAATTAGAGGAGTGGGTTTACAAGCACAACGAGCTATTCTGGCGAGACAGGATAATTGAACGGGTGACTTGAGAGACTTTTAAATAATGCCCTGGTGTATTTTCAGACATTATTGTGTTTAAGACTAAGGAACACAAAAAAGACTGGTGCGCAATCATGGACCCGGTCAAAGTGCTTGCAATATTACACAAAATCTATCGTTTTATACAAACGGGGGTAGTTTGAGGAACGGATCGGTGATTCGAGTTGTTAGTTTGATTTTATCGCAATTACAGACATGAATCATTAGTCTTAACATATTATATATAGCAGAATTAAAATTACGTGGCTCTAAATTTTTAATATGGATAAATCTAGAGCAGGGGTCGGCAAATAAGGGAAAATTATCCCCGCCGGGATAAAATGGAAATTTTATTGGGAATGGAGGAATTCAGAATTGATCAGAGAAATACCGAATTTGCGTATGAAATAGTTTAATTACTATCAACTTTTGTAACTTTACATGTAACAAAAAAACGAATGATCTGGCAACCGTGGGCCAAGTCTAGAGCCACACCTATTATGTCCAACCTGAAAGTCCTGT
Organism: Ceratothoa steindachneri; assembly: GCA_963969495.1. NCBI lineage: Eukaryota > Metazoa > Arthropoda > Malacostraca > Isopoda > Cymothoidae > Ceratothoa > Ceratothoa steindachneri. The sequence goes on from OZ018318.1 coordinate 98,824,395, forward strand.
TATAGTTCTACGCAGCGTTGTCGCTATTCATGGTTTACCACAATATTATGGTATTTTTAATAAAGGTAAATTTTGTGATCACGGTCTCTACAAAGTCCTAAAACCCTAAAAGTTTTAATATTGTGTGTTTTTGTACACATTAAATATTAGAAAAAAGAATAATTTACATGAATGACAAAATAAAAAAGATACATACTGCAGTGGTGAAAAGTTATAGCCTTTTTTGAGCAGTATGAAATAGTCCTAAAAAATTGTCTGAAAAGTCCTAAAGAAGCTGGATTTTTATAGTGACTATCAGTATCCTTTTGAAATCGTTCTTGAAACATTATTTTGTCTGCTTTAGCGGATTTTAGGTGTGCATTTTTACTCTTGCACCCACATTTGCTCATTATTGCTCATTGGCTCTGTTTACTCCTTCAATAATATGTAAAACCATTACCAGTTTTAGTACATCTTTTCCGGATATTAGCAATCTCGAATCTTACAAATCACATTTTATTTTTAACCCCCAGATGGCATCGAACAGGAAAAAAAACGTATCAAGCGGAGTTCATGAAATACGGGTTCACTTAAATAGGTGATCGAGGACAGCAGGAGCCAATATGCGTTCTGTGCAAGGAGGTTCTAGGAGTTGTGTCCTTGAATAAAAAATCATTTGAAAAAGCACCTGGACAATGTTCAACTCGATCTCTCGTCCAAACCTTTGGCTTATTTTGAGAACTTTGAATTAGGAATGAGAAAGCAGCCGCTGGAAACATGATGAATTGTACTTTTGATCAAAAGTCAGCAGTACGAGCAAGCCTTAAGGTGGCTTGTCTAGTTGCGAGTAGTAAAAAGCCTCATATAATCGCAGAAGAATTAGTCTAGCCCGCTCCGCTGAAACTTGCGGAAACTAAGTGTGGCAAGGAGCAATCCAAGCAACTTGACGCAGTTGCTTTATCCGCGAAAAGTGTGAAAGATCGAATTTCTATGTTAGCCGAAGACATCCGAAAACAAATAATTTCTGTAATAAAAACGATTGGAGACTTCGCCATTCAGTTGGATGA